>CP125976.1:110810428-111216871 GCA_030063025.1 Avena longiglumis | reverse complement strand
GTGGTGGAAGTGTGTGTGAGTGTTGGTTGGTGGGGGCAGGTTGAGTGGAGGGAGGGGTGAGTGATTAGGTGGGGGAAGGTGGCAGATTGTGATTGGGTGAGGGAGAGAGGTGTCTTGATGTGGCGGTGGATTGGAGGGAGTGAGGTGGAGGTTTGGGTTGGGTAGATAGTGGGTAGCTATAGGATTTAGAGGCGACTAGCCGGACCGATCTTAAAACAGGGGTGGTCGTTCGGGTCTATTCGGCCCGTTCGACTGCCCCACTAAAATAAATTAAATATTTTTAATGTTTTAAACGGGGCTTTTGCAAACCGATGCTAGACAAAATAAATAATCCGGACAAGCCCGTGTTCGCGCGTTAATAAGGATGAGGCGTTTAGAAAACAAAACGGGTGTTGCGAAAATAGTTTTGGCAAACAATGCATGATGATGACGATGTAATGCACAAATTCAACGCGATTTTCTAGCAGTGGTTTTGCGGGATGCCACAATTCGACACCACTAACAAGGGATCTCGCCCTCGAGATCCGCCTCATGGTACCGGAAAAGAAGGTCGGCGATCCTCGCAGCCGTGTAGATCCTCATGACACCACTAACATTAGGACGTTGTCCGTGATCGTCGGGAGAACACTCCGGAAACAAAAGGTCTAAGGTAGAGGTATCAACAATAAGCCACCTCTAGCTTCGAGGGAAAGGGAAATGCATTCTCATCCACTTCAACGTACAAAGCTAATAGAAGGGTAGTCGGCATGGGGCCAATCCATCACGCACCCAAACTATTACTCCGCACAATCGGTGGAAAAGAGTGCAACCATTCTCAAGCAGATCAAGATCTCGAAGCGAGGTTTGGAACAAAGGGGTGATGGACTGCACGCCGAATCAAGCGTGAGGATGTCGTCGCGTCGGAAAACAGGAAGGCACAAACAAGGGACAAAGAATGGTAACACCGTAGACGGATTCATCAGCAAATTAACACCGGATGGTAGGCGCCGTTATCCAAGAAGGAAGCGAAACCACAAGGTACGGAAACCCAACCACGAGAATTCTCGGACTCAAGAGAGAAGAGAGCGGATTCAAAACACGTAGAGGTAAGAGGAGAACAGCAGAGGGTTAAGGAGTAAAATCAGACCTAATTAGAACTATCCAACCGATTTCAAAAAATAGTTTTGACACTCTACTTCGGCCGTTAGCTAGGTTATCCTCTGATTTGGACTTGTATGTCATCGCTGAGCTCACGATACCACTCAGTAACACCTCGAGAATCGGACCTATGCAAGTTTGAGCAAAATTCGTCAAACCCGCATAGAAGCGATTCAAGGTGCCCACCAGCACTTTCGGGTGGAAAGCAGTAATAACATTACACAATCCTCGATGGGACCCACATAACAGATATATATATACAAATGACTCAAAGAGTCAAGAATACAGATATGATATACAAAGACCCAAATCACCTTGAAAGCGATTGGCGTCCAGCACGGACTATTAAGATGCAAATGGGGCTAAGAGCCACGAAGAATAACCAATGGCGTCCATAACTCGCGTGCCAAGCGGGAAGGGTAACCACCTAACCGTCGATCTCAAAACCCGCTTAAACAAAAGGGGTGCCGACAAAGGCAAAGGAAAAGAGCGGCCAAGATCGAGGCCGGTGCAGCGAGGCTAGAATCGGTCCTCGCCTACATAGGTATGGTGGATGGCGGCAGCAGATGCACTAAACAACCTATAGAGACTCGATACAACTGGCGGTTAAGAGAGGGTGAGAATGACCTATCCGGATCCAACACAAGCTATCACCAAACAAACCTATCTGGCGTTTCCCCTCGAGACCAATCGAGGAAGTGAAACCGAGGAACTCACAGTTGGCGCTTTATTTATTCGATTATAGTTGCGGCACTTTACTAGTCGGTTTCGATAATCGCTCGATAAAGTAAGCGATGGGCACTTTTAGTTAACCATTCCGTTATAGTGGCAAAGACTTACTAATCGACACAGATAGCATGAGATAAACCCAAAACCGGCTTGTTGGTACTTTTATTCACCATTTCGTTGAAGTTGCAATACTTACTAGTCGATACAATTGCAAGCGACAACCAAACAAGCAATTGTGGGCGTATTAATTAGCCATTCCATTATAGTGAAGCTGATTACTAGTCATTATAAGTCAAATTTATAGCGATAAACTTTAGTTATGCTTGTCTATGATCGAGATATCTGTGCTCCAAGTCGTCCATATCCGGACACGGCTTTCAGAAAGTTTTACCGGTGCACCAATAGCAACACACGCCGATCAACCTCGGAAAAACCAAATCAAAACCCAACGAGGCTTTCCATTTGAACAATCACAGATTCAGAATATTTGAGGGCCACCTTGAGTACACCAAGCAGTAAGCAAGCTCGAGACGGACTCAAGGTTTGCCTAATGGTCAGAGCGGTAGGAACCCGAAAACTGGGGTGTCGATACAGTAATCACTCCGCTCAACAAAGCGATGCAGTGTGCTATCGTCGCACAATTTAAATCTGTAAAGTAGCATGGCATAAGTACAGGATCGTAAATAAAACCTCAAACTAGTCAGTGGCCCCAAGAAATAAGATGAATCAAGCTCGCCTGGGGGTCCCATATACCTCCCGGATGTGGATAAGCGATAAATAAAGGAACAGTATCAAGTACTCGGGGTCTTACGGACACAAGTGGGCGTTCGAAACCAAATATTATCTATCACCCACGATTCCTCTCGCTTATTTCAATTTTAGTTGTTAAATGAAATTAAAGTGACGATAAGTAAAACTAGAATCATCTCGCAACGCCAACATGCGGCAATACATCAACAATCGTGGCATATGACGACACACAAAGACTTGAGCGAAAGCTACGACGCAAGTCCAACTATCTACCAATCAACAAGTAATAGGAGGTGTCCAAGGCAATATATGGCTGCAAGGGATATCACAGGTACGGAATCTAAAGCATCGCAACTCAGATAGCAATAGATCAACAGGAGGGAATAAATACTATAAAAGTAAGATAGGTAGAAAGGGGGAGATGCTCGCCTGATAACATTGACGAAGGTTTAACCGAAGATCGGGGCGAAGCTCACATCAACTCAACGGCCTTATCCGCGAAGAAGCAAAACACTAGAAGAAACACCGGATGCAATATTTAATACAACGGCAGAAGATCGGCATGATGCATGTATGATGCATGGCATGGCAAAGGTTCGATGCAATTAGGTCATATTAAGTGGAACCGGGGTCCCGACAATTACTTAAATGGTTCAAGTTATTTAGAACCCCCGCAATTAAATGTTGTTTTAGCAAGACAAAAGATGGCACCGGTTCGCTACACAAGTTTAAATGAGGCCAACATGAGACTAGATTTGCCAGCATATGGGCCCCATATTTAATTATTAGGTGAATCGGCATAAGGCCCCCAAACCACACAAGATGCATGCGAGATGAACAATTAAGTATGCAACAAGTTGTTATGTTATAAAATAGGGTTCGAGGAAAAAGGGGTCACACATTAGGGTTCGACGATCTTGGTTAGGGTTCGACGGGGTTCGGGATTCGGCCTCAGGGTTCAGGGTTCGACGGGTCGTTCTCGGGCTCCGGGGTTAGGGTCTCGGATCGGGGTAGTTCTTGGCGCGTCCGGGTGCGGAACTTGGGTCGGTGTCGGGGGCGCATCGGGTTTGTTTCGGTCGGTGCCGTTCTTGTCGTCGCGACGATCTTGTCGGTTCCGGTCTTCGTCTCGAACAGGTCCTCGTGGTCTTGACAACCGGTTCTCAGTGGCGATCTTGGCACTCGATGCCCGTGAAGTAGTACTTGTCGCACCTACCGCCTTGGTTCGCTCAATCGGGTCCATGTTTGAGTACTGTCGTCCCATGAAGGAGATCTTGCGTCTAGGGTCTCGGCGAACTTGGCGGTCGAGGTTCGGACTCACGGGATCGGTCTTTCTTCCATGTTGGTGCACCCGAGGTTCTCGGCGATCTTGTAGATGGACAACGGGTTTAGGGTCTCGGATCGGAGGATCTTGGTGTGTCGGTCGGTCCCGGATCGTGAAGACGGTCATGGCGTTGGAAAGCGATCATGGAATGTGCGCCCGGTGGTTCATCGGATCCGCACGGAACATGTCGATCTTGTCAAGATGGGTCTTGAAAGGAAAGCGAGGGCACTTGCACGCCTTGCCAAAACGCAGTAACCGCCCAGCGAGAACCGTGAACATCCACCGGGTCACAGTGCCGGTTGGTCAGGCGGGTTGGCGATGGACACGGCGACGGGTCGACGTCGCGGCGAGGCGGAGAACCCACGATAGGCGAGCAGGTCGGCTGGGCGGCCGGGGCGGTGGAGGGCGAGGGACGGGCGGCGTCGGGCGGGCCGACTCGGGCGAGCGGCGGCGACGGTAGGCGAACGACGTGGGCGGAAGCCCGGCGCGTCGGCCATTGCCGAGGAAGGGCTGATGGCGAGGCTCGGTTAAAGGACGCCGCCCGTGGAAGGCGACGGCAGCTCACGAGGCAGAGCATGGCCTTCAGCGAGGAGGCAGTCGGAGGCGTGGCGGCGGAGCTCCGCGGCGAAAGCGAGGCAAGTGGCGAGCGGCGCAGGAGGGCGAGGCGAAGCTCGGGCGCGGCTCGAAGGAGGATGGCGTCGGGCACCTGGTGGGCGGAGAACCGCGCGAGGCAGCCGGCGGAGAGGCGGCTCGACGGAGGCGAGGCGGGTCGGCGAGGCTTGCCGCGGCGAGGAGAGGGCGAGCAGCGGCGGGCGGTGGGCGAGGAGGCGGGGAAGGAAGGAGGCGGACTGGCGGTTGCGGCGGAGGAGGCTGCAGGCGTCGGGCGTGGCCAGGGAGTCGGGGAGGCAGGCGGCGAGGCGGGCAGGCGTGAGGTGGTGAGAAGAGAGGGAGGAGGCAGGCGGGTGGGTGGGGCAGGGAGGAGGCGGGTCAGCGTGGGACCGGGGTTGTCGGTTGGGAGACGAGGAGATGAGTGGTCGAGGGTGGGCCACGGGCAGTGGGACCAGTGAAGAGAGGTCGGGGTTGGCGGTCCGGGACCGGGGCATGGGATTGGCTGAGACGTGGGCTCGGGGGTTCTTGTGGGCCGCACACGCGCGTGCGTGGGGGTCTGGTGTGTGTGCTAGTGCGTGCGTGGGTTGTGTGGTGGAAGTGTGTGTGAGTGTTGGTTGGTGGGGGCAGGTTGAGTGGAGGGAGGGGTGAGTGATTAGGTGGGGGAAGGTGGCAGATTGTGATTGGGTGAGGGAGAGAGGTGTGCTGATGTGGCGAGGCTGGATTGGAGGGAGTGGGGTGGATGTTTGGGTTGGGTAGATAGCTGGGTAGCTATAGGATTTAGAGGGGCAGACTAGCTGGACCGATTTTAAAACAGGGGTGGTCGTTCGGGTCTATTCGGCCCGTTCGACTGCCCCACTAAAATAAATTAAATATTTTTAATGTTTTAAACGGGGCTTTTGCAAACCGATGCTAGACAAAATAAATAATCCGGATAAGCCCGGGTTCGCGCGTTAATAAGGATGAGGCGTTTAGAAAACAAAACGGGTGTTGCGAAAATAGTTTTGGCAAACAATGCATGATGATGACGATGTAATGCACAAATTTAACGCGATTTTCTAGCAGTGGTTTTGCGGGATGTCACAAATGCTAGCTCCATCATTGGAATGATAGATGTTATAGGTGAAAAATAAACCCAAAGACCCTAATATTGAAAATATTTTTATGCAATTAATTTTGCTAAGTGTAATCCGAAAAGGACATAGAAAAGGATATATATTATTAAGAAAAAATATTGACAAGTCTACATATAGACTATAGTTAGTGAGTAATTTGGGTAAGTTCAGTTTTTTAAATAAAAATAGTCTGTCTAACATGTGTCTATGCGTTTTCCAGACCAACAAAAAGCTAAAGCACAAACCAACAGAGGTCGCATAGTTGCATGCAAAAATCTTTAATGGTAGATAAAAGTGTATGTACTGAAGGAGATATGTCCTAGAGAAAAATAATAAATGGGTATTATTACCATATCTCAATTAGTTTATTATAGTTTTATATTATGATATAACTATATCAAGTGGAAACATTGATACAGGTGTGGTATGAAACAAACAGAAGTTCCTAATAGTCTCTATTCATACTAGTTTATTGGGCAACCGATGATTAAAGTTTACTGATCATGGGGCTTCTATGCCAGTTAACAACGAGGTCATATCATTGGTGAATGATGTGATGGAAATTTCTTAAAGATTGCGACACGATAAAGTCACGAAATTTATTGTTGCAATAGTTAGAAGCATAGTCTCCTTCTCCTTAGACCATGAGATCATATTAATCATTGTCTTTCGAGACTGCCTCAACTGTATCAAACATCATTTCCTTGGCCGAATGATTATAAATGTGTACGTTGGGTATTTCAGAGGAACATTTAAGGCCTATGAATTAAGAGCGGGATTTATTCACCGCGTGACGGGTAAGATACGTAAAACCGATTTGGTGAGATTACATCCATAATATTGTAACATGTAATTAGGTTACGGGGTGTAATATTACGAAAACAAGTGAAACAGTACTTGTCGATAACGAGATTAAACAAGGTATTCGATACCAAATGGTCGGATCTCGGACAAGTCGTATCAAATAAACAAAGGGAATTAGACTCGACGTTTACGGTTCAAACGACATTGTCATCGTGGAATGCACATGGGTCATTATGGGCATCCCGGTTCCGCTATTAATCATTGATAGATATCATGTCCGTGCCATTCCCAAGCCGTAGGAGAGATACACTTAAGGGTACGATAAGCTAGAGATCACATGCTTGAAGCTTACCATCCTCAGTGATTATGGATCGATAAAGACAAGTTCAAAGAAGTGGTTTCCTCGTGAAGTATGGGGGAGCAATTCACAAGTCTTCATTAAGCTAGCGTGAGCAAAAGCAATCAAAAAAGATGTTTCATCTTGAAGAAGACAAGATCGTCTATATCAAACTCAAGTGGAATGCTCAAGGCAAATGTATAATCTTGACATGTTTTCTCTTTTGCCGATCTCTTGTAGTTTGTTGGGAGACCGAGTTTAGGATATATAGCCGTACTATCAATAGGGGTTTTCGAGTGAGTATCTCGATCATATCTTTCGGAGAGAGCTCAATTTTTTTGCATACTTAGCATTATATATTTTGGTTGTTGTTTAGATCTTAGTCTATCAAAAACGGATTCCCATCGAATATCTTATTGCGTTTTTGATCTTGAAGGTTTTCTGGCTCCACACTTTGGAAGGTATCTCACATATTCACATTTGAAGTTTTTTGTTAGATTCTACCCATCGTTTTCTTTCCATCAAAATTGGTTTCATCCCGTTCAGAGTTCGAATGCTCAAGTTATGTGTTTTTGGTTCAAGCGTTGGAGCTCGTGAAGCTGGGTAATGTGAAAGAATCTTGAAAGCCGGCTGTACTAAAAAAGCTTAAAATCGAGTTATTTTGGCTTAAGTTTATTTTCACCTCTAAACTGTCCAAAAGCTCCAAAAGAACCGGACAGTTTGACTTCTTTTCTTTGTCCCGTCTTAAATCGAAGAGAAGATGATACATATCCTCAAACGGTCATAGCCCTTGGTCCAAAGAACCTCACATATCCACTTCAGATTCAGATTCTCCTTGGCTACCGTAGATCAGGTTCATTTTCTTCGACCGACATATAAGTTCAAATATCTTCGTCCTTGCAGAAAAAGAAAGGTAAAGCATCTTCAAATCCAACGGTTAACGGTGACCCACTCGATCAAAACGGACGGCCGAGATCACTCCTATGACGCGGCCGGACGAGTCCTTCCAACTCACGCGAACCAGCGCGCACGCACCCGCTTTAACCCGATCGGAGATCCGCGACAGATCGAGCCAGGCACGCACAGCAGCACGAGCCGGCTTGGCCAGCATAACCCACGCCCGCCGCACCACCACCTCTCCTTCATACTCCTCGCGTCCAGTCCAGATCGCGGAAAATTTTCTACAACCCCCTCCGTGTAACGCCTCTGTCCTCCGGTGGGAGCGCGGCGGGGGAGCGAGCGGGCCACCCAGATCTGGTGCGGTGGTCGCCGGAGATGGCGTGCATCAAGAGCGCGCAGAGGGCGGCGCTGACGGCGCTCGCGCCGGAGGCGCCCTACCTCGCCGCCGGCACCATGAGCGGCGCTGTCGACTTCCAATTCTCCGCGTCGGCCAACATCGAGATCTTCAGCCTCGACTTCCAGTCCGACTCCCCGGACCTGCAGGTCCTGGCCGCGGCCCCTTCCCCCGACCGCTTCAACCGCCTCTGCTGGTCCCGCCCGGGCGCCGTCGAGGGCGACTCCTTCTCCCTCGGCCTCCTCGCCGGGGGGCTCAGCGACGGCTCCGTCGCCGTGTGGAACCCGCTCAGCATGATCAGGTTCGCGCGGATCCGCGTACTCCACCCATCCCGCCATCGAGATCTGCTCGTGTCCTGATCTGTTTGTCGCTGCTGCAGCTCCCAGGGGCAAGCTGAGGACGCCATGGTCGCGCGGCTCGAGAAGCACAACGGGGCGGTGAGTGGCCTCCGCTGCTGCTTGGTTAGAATTGCGTGCCCGCGTCTCTGATGATTGTGCCTGTTGGGTTTGGCAGGTTACTGGATTGGAGTTTAGCGAGCTCACACCGAATCGGCTAGCTTCAGGGGCTAACGAGGGAGACGTTCGCATCTGGGATCTCAAAAACCCCAGCGAGCCGGAAGTGTTCCCGCCACTGAAGGTATCCCTATTCTGACAAATAGATTGCTGACCTAGAAGATGATTGCATCCACCCCTCTGCTTGCACCTCTTTCGTGCTTAGAGCATGATGCTTTGTCGTGCATTTGTGAGGGTCCTAGCATGATTTAGCCAAGTACAGATGTACATTAGCCGCTGTTGAGTTAAGTGAAGCACCATTCTCATTTTCAACTTGAGTTCAGAATGCCCAGAACTGCAAACTCTACCTACTGCATGCTTTAAAAGTAGTTTCCATTAGTACTTTTTATTGCCTGGAATTCACGTCTTGGTTGAGAAAATTCTTTCCTGTATGTTCTTTCTACCGATTTTTTTTTGCTGAAAATGAATCGTCCATTTGCCACCCCTTTCTTTCCACATGCATTTTATTTTACATTTGATGTGGGGGTGTTAACACATCTAATACCTTTTCCGGTGTGAGACAGAGAGACTAATACATGACTCATATTTCCATTTTAAAGAAAAACCGAAATACAAGTACGTCCTGCATCCCTTTGAACTTTTTTTTGTGGAAGGACATGATGGTTGCAGTGCTAGCAAAATTTATGGTCGTCTATTGTATGTTATCTAGTTACGGACATACATCTTTTTTCAGGTGCTATTACCATGTTTAGTTTCTCAACAGTTTTATCTACATTGTTATGCTAGCTTTTGTTGCATGGTTAATGATTGTTGTAATTTCCTACAGAATGTTGGCTCGAGCTCTCAAGCTGAAATAACTTGCTTGACCTGGAATCCCAAGTTTCAGCATATACTAGCCTCAGCTTCTAGTAATGGGATCACAAGTAAGGACAATTTGGGTTCTTCTCTAACAGTTTCCCTGTCTATTACCAGCGCTTGGACTTTTGACTGGTTTGACTCACTATTTTGAGTGTCACTCTGCAGTTGTTTGGGATTTGAGAAACCAGAAACCATTAACTAGGTAACTGATTTAGCTAACTTCTGGATTTCCTGTGTATTACCAATTGAAAACCAGTGTGCTATGTTATTTGTGTTACTAAATTTCAATTTACGTTTTAATTAGCTTTTCAGATTCAAATAGGAGGAATTGTTCTGTCCTGCAGTGGAATCCAGACATGTCCACCCAGCTCATAGCTGCATCAGATGATGATAACTCTCCTTCTTTGAGAGTAATGGCCATTTTGTCTATTTTTTGTTTCTTTTCTTCTCCATATCTCTCATCATCCATATGTGGCTCATAGCTAGTCTAGTGCGAATAAATATTTATTGTATCAACTCTCTTAAGTCAGTTTAGTTCTGGTGGCACTACTTCAGTTCAATCCACACTATGATCCTTCTCGTGTTCAATTCTGTTTATATCATTAACTTTGCTCATATATTTTTGCTAGGTTTGGGATGTGAGGAAAACTATCGCACCTGTAAGGGAACTTGTTGGACATTCGAAAGGTTTCATTTCACTTGGGATTCTCCTGTTTTTTCCATCAAATGAATGATGATTTATACACAAATCACATTTAATTATACTTACCCTATTTGAAATTGTTCCGTTGACCAGGTGTAATTGCTATGTCGTGGTGCCCCTATGATAGTTCATTTTTGCTTACTTGTGGTAAGGACAATAGAACAATATGCTGGGATACAGTTAGTGGAGAGGTAATATTATAACTTTTGCATGGAAAGCTGAAATACGATGACACATTCCTTATGACTGTCTGCTGTTCCTGGCATTATTTGCTGCAGATTATCAGTGAGCTACCGACAAGCTCTAACGGCAACTTCGACATTCACTGGTACCGCAAAATTCCAGGTGTCGTTGCAGCATCCTCGTTTGATGGTAAAATTGGCGTTCACAACTTGGAGGTAATTTGACTGTTTGACATGGGAATTGTGGTTTATACTCGGTCTATCATGGCTTACAAAATGCATTGAAGTGTGTTGTCTAAATTTTATTTTTGTTGGATATATCTTAGAGCTACATAAATAATTATTTGTTATCCATTAACTGAAAAAAGTAAGCTCCTGATAACAATGGACTAGCTTTCACCACATCTCTTCGTTTTGAGGACAATTAATATGATGAAGATATTCATTCTCTTGAATACAGAAGTTCATAATTTCTGCCTTTTATCTTAGAGATCACTTATAGGGTTTAATTTCACAATACATAGACATGTTAGGTTGTTGCAAAATAGATTATGTGCTAGAAATGTTGATTGGATGCACCACAACTTTCATGTTTGATTGTATTACAAAGCTAGTTAGTTCTGAAGATCTTATGTCTTCTTTTACAGTTCTCTGGCCTTTATGCAGCTGGTGATGGTGCTGTTGGTGCCTCAGGTAAATTAGAATACCACTAAATGTTCAACTTCTTGAACCTATTCAATATTCGTTACACTATGACTTTAAACTAGTTTGTCAACTCTCAGTATGTTTAGATTATCTCTGGAAAAGATTTAGGTTGTGTTTGGTCAATCGGTCAGTCCATGCTTCTGTATTAAGTTCATCTCAAATATCACTTCTCTACATTTAGGCCTGTTACTATTTTCTCTACTTCCATTGGCTTGTTTCCCACACTATGTTGTAGTAAATTGTGAAGTACTGCTATTGCTTATTTTCCTACTGAGAAACAAATCAAACGTCCTAGTCCTTATCTGATCTTGTTTTATCCGAGAAAAGTTGCCGTGATGACTTAAGGCACTAGTACAAACACTCAAAGTTGGAGCTTTTGTATATTATTAACAGAAACTTTGAGTGTTTTCATCTATCGGCTAAGCACCAACTGAACAACTTTCAGAAACTGTTTTGTTGTTACTAATTATATAATAATGTTCCCTTGTGTATTTTTCCTCTAATTGATACTAAAATCATCTTTAGCACGTCCAAGAGCTCCAGCTCCAAAATGGTTGAAATGCCCTGCCGGTGCATCTTTTGGCTTCGGGGGTAAACTTGTTTCTTTCCATCCAGCCCAAGGCACACAAGCGGGTACTTCTGAGGCAAGTTTTCTTGGTCACCGCCTGCTGTGCGCTTCTCTTACAAGTTTCTCGTCTCAACACATGTGTTCCTTTTGTAGGTGCATGTACATAATTTGGTGATTGAGCAGACTCTAGTAAGCCGGTCAACCGAATTTGAAGCTGCTATGCAGAATGGGGACAAAAGTTCACTGCGTGCTTTATGTGACAAAAAATCAGAAGAATCTCTGTATGTTCTCCTAATCATAGCTTAGCAATTGCTAATCTTAGCCTAACAACTAACTGTGCTTACATGCTTAAATAGATCTGATGAAGAGAGAGAAACGTGGAGCTTCTTAAGGGTTATGTTTGAGGATGCGGATACTGCCAGGACAAAGTTGCTTGCTCATCTTGGATTCAATCCACCTCAAGAACCGACTGAGAATGCAACTGATGAACTGAGCAAAACATTGGCTGATACATTTAATCTTGATCATGCACCGGCTGATAATGTGGATGCCCAATTTCTTGTTGATAACGGCGATGATTTTTTTAACAATCCTCAACCTTCAGAGACTAGCTTTGCTCAGGAGTCGATATCTACAAATGACCAAGAGATCGAGCAGGAAACGCCTGAAAGTGTCGTGCCATCTGATCCATCAATTGACAAAAGTATTCAACATGCATTGGTAGTCGGAGACTACAAAGGGGCAGTTAATCAGTGTCTTGCTGCAAATCGTATGGCTGATGCTCTGGTTATTGCCCATGCTGGTGGTTCTGCTCTATGGGAAAGCACGAGAAATCAGTATCTTAAAAACAGTGTCTCACCCTATTTAAAGGTATTAAAGTCTTATCTGGTAACTTATTTTATGTGCTTTTCTTATTCTGAAATTTATAAGTGCATTACCAGTTTACCACAATGTATCTTTCTATTGGTTTTAACTAGGTTGTTTCTGCTATGGTTGGCAATGACTTGATGAGTTTTGTGAGTACATGGCCACTAAATGCATGGAAGGAAACACTTGCACTACTGTGCACAGTAAGTCTTTGTGACATCATGTATTGCTACTTATTTTTTTCTTGAATCAGCATTCATGTTCTGTTGTCTGGGATATCAGATATGATCTCTTTCTATGTAGATTAATCACCTCATGCTGGTTTTAGGCTTCCACAGTAGGTGTAAAATGGCATTACATTCTATTTATTATTATCTTGCATGTACTTTAGTGCATTGATGTAGAGCCTAACCGTCTTATATGTGTTACCTAATTACCTTCATGTTGCTTGGGGCATATTTTCCTAGTTATGGAAACGAAACCTGGTTATTATGTAGCTGTTCCACCTTGTCATAAACAACATATAGCTTCTACTTCTGTAGTATATAATTTGTCGAATCATCATTATTATACCGGCTGTTGGTGGGTTCATTTACTGGTCCAATTTTTAAAACTATGGTGTTGTATGAACTTGTATGCATAAAGTAATGTAATTTCCAACTTTGCACCAGTTTGCACGGAAAGAGGAGTGGAATGTTTTATGTGACACTCTTGCATCTAGACTTTTGAGTGTTGGTGATATGCTAGCTGCCACACTATGCTATATTTGTGCTGGAAATATTGACAAAGCTGTTGAAATATGGTCCCTCAACTTGAGGTCTGAGGACGGTGGGAAGACTTATGTTGATCTTCTCCAGGTACAAATGGATAATAGAACTTTCTTGTTTTATCTGTGTGGCAACTAGTCCTAATCATTGTGTGCAACTGCAGGATTTGATGGAGAAGACCATTACTCTTGCCCTTGCCACGGGGCATAAGAGATTTAGTGCATCTCTATCTAAGCTTGTTGAGAACTATGCTGAGCTCTTGGCCAGTCAAGGCCTCCTTAAAACTGCAATGGAATACTTGAAGCTATTGGGATCAGATGAACATTCACATGAGCTAGCAATACTGAGAGATCGAATTGCATATTCTACAGAAGGTTTTTGCAAACTTACATGACTTGATATTTTCTGTGCTGTCTTGTACTCCCTCTGTCCAGAAATAACCGACTTGGGTTTGTCTAGATTCGAATGTATCTATACACTAAAATGCGTCTAGATACATTTGAATCTAGACAAAGCTAAGTCAGTTATTTCTGGACGGAGGGAGTATCATATTTTGTTCACACTCCTTTCTTTTCGTTCTGGTGTGTCATATGTTGAGTTAAAAGTCAGGATTCGGCTAACTTTTCAGTTCACTTATGTTCATTCTTACTCAAAAGTGATAGTACCATATGTCAGAGAAAACCTATTGTTGTATGTACTAGAATAACACGCTGCAGTGCTGTTATTGACACGTTTAGATAGTTAATGATTTTATTAGACTTTGAGTTAAAAGTCAGGATTCAATTAACTTTTCAGTTCGCTTTATGTTCATTCTTGCGCAAAAGTGATAGTACCATATGTGAGAAAAAACCTATGTTGTATGTACTAGAATAACACGCTGCAGTGCTGTTATTTACATGTTTAGATAGTTAATGATTTTATTATAGACTTTGATGTTTCATATCATAGTATTGATAAGAAGTACTCTTTCCAGAAACTGATGCTGCCAGGAGTACTGTTCCTGAGAGCAGTGCCAACAGCTCCTCCTACCTTCCAAATCAACTGAGCTACGCCCCAGACCCTTCTCAGAATGTTTATCCGGTTTCCAACAGCTACGCCCCAGACCCTTCTCAGAATAATTTCCAGGTTTTCATTATACATCCTTTCCATCTTGAAATTTGTTTCTGTTTAATATTTTTGGCCCTGCAAATATTTCTAAAACAAAATATTATCTTTGAGGAAGCCATTCATTTTCTTATTGTCCTGTTCCAACTAACTGCAGGTCCCTCTACAATATAACAATGTGCCAAGCAATGCATATTCAGAAGTTTACCCGCAACCACCTAATACAGCCTATTCAAGATATAACAGTGGACAACAACCTCAACTAACAACAACACAGATGTTTGTTCCTCGTAACGCACCAGTGGACACCCAGGTATTTTATGATGCAGGAACCTTTCTTCTTGAGTTAAGTATCTTGTGTTAGAACTTAGAACTAGCTATGCCAATTATGCTTGGCAGAATAGTTTCTGATGAATTTCCTGGGGATGTTGCAGAATAAGTATGTAGTATATTGCCATGATGTTGTCCATTCTGTTCTAGGATGAAATTTCAAAATAAAAATGCAGTATTATCATGTCTTGATGTCTGAAAAGATAGTAATCCTCCATTTACTTATTACCTTTTACTCCCTCCGTCCCCAAATGTAAGGCGTCTAAGATTAGTTAAAAGTCAAATCCTACTATGTTTGATCAAATATTTAGAAATAAATAAATCTGCATATACAATATTGAATAGACACATTGAGAAAATATACTTTATGGTGAATCTATTAATATTGATTCAATATTGTAGATGTTCATAGTTTTTATATAAACTTTGTCAAAGCTAGAATTTGTTGACTTTTGACTAATCTTAGATGTCTCACATTTTTGTATTATCTAACAGTCAGTTACTTTTTACTAGCTTAATCACATTTTTAGTTTTATATGTCAACTTGTGAAAGATAGTCTAGTGCCGTCTTTCCCCCTGTTACAGTAATTCTCTTCCTTATTTAATTATCTAGGAAAAAATGATAATACTTCCTTTGATCTTACGTGTATTGTTCACAGTTTAAATTATTATTTTTGTTGTTTTTTCCTTCGACAGCCAAATTCCACTCCGTTACCGGTTCCACAACAGACAGTGAAGGGTTTTACTCCTGCTAACATACCGAGTCTAAAAAAACTAGATCAATATCAGCAGCCAAGTACCTTGGGCTCCCAGCTTTACACGGTATGTAACACGAAGATCTAAGTTTCATCTGTTGACGATATAATGTCAGTTGTGAAGTGATATCTCTGTTCTAAACAGGCTCCTGCTAATTCGTCATTTGCGTCTGGACCACCTGCCCAGTACACAAGTGGACCTCCCACCACATACCATCAGCCGCCGGCTCAATTCCAGCCTGTTCCATCTGCCCCTTCTGTGCCAGGAACAAACCCTAATCAGATGTTCACCCCTGCTGTTCCGACTAATTCAGCCTCCAGGTTTATGCCATCAAACAATCAAGGTTTTGCTCAGCACCCAGGTCCGAGTCCTGTACAGCCCTCGAGCCCAACACAGGTGCAGCCACCGGCACAGCCTGCCGTTGCCCCTCCTGCACCTCCCCCAACTGTGCAGACAGCTGATACATCGAATGTGTCTGGTATGTGGATTGCGAATCTGAACCTTATATTTGGCTTGTGACTATTTGGTTTCTTGCTTCACTTGCCTAGTCAAAAAATACCAAAGATTATTAATGTTTAAGGAACAAACATTTGTATCTTCACTGTATTTTACTACATGTATGATTCACCTGACTTCACATCCTTATTCTTCCAAATAAGGCATGAGTGTTAGGAAGCAACTCTTCCATGTTCTTACAGTGGTGCTGCTTTCTGTGGTCGTCTTTTGCAGCTGAGCTGAGACCTGTTATTGCAACACTCACCAGACTATTTGATGAGACATCCAAAGCTCTCGGAGGCACACAAGCTAAAAAACGTGAAATTGAAGACAACTCAAAGAAGATCGGGGCCTTATTTGCAAAACTCAACAGTGGTGATATCTCTCCAAATGTTTCATCAAAACTCATTCAGATGTGCAGTGCACTTGATAATAGTGATTTGGCCACTGCGATGCAAATTCAGGTAAACTTTACTACCTCTTACTGTTGGGACAAGTTGCTGATTTTTGCTAAGATACCTGAATACCAATCTCCATGCTGTTGTTTGGTGCAGATTCAGCTGACAACCAGTGATTGGGACGAGTGCAACTTCTGGCTCTCGGCATTGAAGCGTGTGATCAAGACAAAGCAAAATTTCAGAATGTAAATCCGTGTGGCCTTGTGCTGCAGCTAGTTCTGTATACACCTTTTTCTGATTGTCAGATTGTTAGTGTTAGCAATTCTGGGGTTTTGCCTGCACAGAGATGTTAGCCTGCTTCATGTGTTCTCATCCATCAATTCTGCTGAAGCTTGTTGGTGAAAGTGGTCTCTCATCCGGGTGACGTCACGTTTTGACAAATAGTTTCCCATATTTGTTTTGTAAGATGGATCAGTCTTTGGGGTGTCGTTGGTTTTGAAAATTATAAGTTGTATAAGAGGTTACTTAGTCTGTCATATACTGTCCATTTACCTTACCCTTGAATTGAGCAGTTTGGACCTTGGATGATTAATGGTAAGGACACTGGGTTTTCTGTTGGATCAGCATCAATAGATACAATAATAAAGTTTTCTTTTCTGGTCTTCTTCTGGCTGCTGCCGTCCATCTTGAAAGATAGTTTTGCAGAGCCGATCTATCGCATACAAATCAGTATGCCTCTCTCCATTCCGTCCTCTCCTCTGCACTGTCTTTGTACATAGTGCATGAAGAGCTTCGGTTGCAGGCAATGAGAGCGGATTATCATCTAGCTGCAAACTGATTCACTGGTTTTTCCAGAACATGCCTCCCCCAGGATCCCATTTGCTAGGCACGTCGAGTTCAGCCAGATACCTTCCTCATACTTTTCTCCGTCACTTCCTCTTTGTACGTGAAAGTGACTTTAGGCTATTTTCTTGCATAATCAAGTCACATAGCTTTTCTCCGTCACCTCCTCTTTGTTCGAGAAAAGTGACTTTCGACTATTTTTTCACATAATCCCGCTGCCGATATAACTACCGGCTGCCGTTCCCTGTATTTCTAAAGCACGTCAACTGTCCCCGGCCCAGCGTTAATACTCCAGTATTCTTCTTGCGCGAGCTGCATCTCCGGCGAGTCATCATGAGCCAGTCGTCGGCGGATGCCTACAGCGACGACGACGGCCTGGAGCGCACACAGATCCGCGTCACCCGCGCAAGGCTGTCTTCTCCAGGCGCCGGCAACAACGCCGTGGCCCCCTACGTCCCCCGCGTCATCCGCGCGGCGGCGGCCGTCTCACGCTACACGCCGGCGTCCGCCCGGGGCTACAGCCCCAAGCTGTCCGTCGACATGGCCGTCGCGCACAGCTGGGCGCCCTACGCGGCCGTGGTCCACGCGCTGAGCTCCCTCTCCCTCCTGGCCCTCAAGGGCGACCGCGACCGCGAGGTGGCGAGGAGACCGTCGCCGAGCTCTACGCGCACCCCGCGCCGTTCGGCGCCGCGCCCGCCCGGCGGTTCCCCGAGGGCGAGGTGTACGTGTGCCTGGACCGCCCGCCCTTCGCCCGCAAGATGGAGGGGATCCAGGCGCCGCTGAGCCAGGCGGACGCGTCGCAGTACGGCAAGGAGTTCGCCAACGCGTGCTATAGCTACATCCATGGGATCGGCAACGCCATGGACGAGCTCACGCGCGTCAACGACCGCGGCGACCTCCCCCCCGTCCTGTATGACCGCGCGGCCTTCGAGTCCGCGTTCCTCCTCACATGGGCCGAACAGTGAGCCCATGAGATGCCTACTGCTCTGCAGTTTGTTTTTCCATCAGAATAAGACCCATATATGCCTCTCGTTTTGTATTCGTGTACATGGATCCTATTTTGAACAAGGCTCGAATTTCCATCGGACTAAATTCATTTTTTTTAGAATAAGACGGGCCACGCTTTATTTAAACATCAAGTCAGACAACAACAAATTCACAACAAAAGCCAGCGGTGAGCCTAGCCAGGTTTTACAAGCTTTCATAGCGCAACCCTCCTTACCTAAGCGATGAGCAACAACATTACCCGATCGACGTACATGCGAAACAGCAGAGTCCTCAAAATCCCTAAGAAGCGATTTGATTTCCTCCACCAAAGGTCCATGGATAGATCGTTCCAGCTCCCTATTTTTCAGCTTTGACACGGCAGCCAAACAGTCCGTCTCCAACAACAGTTTCCGAACGCCCAACTCCTTCGCCACTTGAGCCGCACGCCGACATGCTAGTAGCTCGGCACGTTTTGGGCCCGACACCAGAAGGAAACAATGGCAAGCTACAACATGGTAGACGCCATGGTGATCATGAACAGCCACACCACCACCTCCATGTCCTTCCTTCGAAACAGCGCCATCAACATTTGCTTTGAACCAGCCCTGGTGTTTGGGGATCACTAAATTCATTTTTATTAACCGTGTTCGCCTACTTGATTACTAAACAGTTACTCGTGATGCTGGGATATCCATTTCAGGGCATTATGTTGAAATGAGATCCCGTTCTCATGCAGGGTGAAATAACTCAACAGGTGTTTGAGTATATCACGGAAGTTTGTAATTTAATTCTATTTTTATTAATCTTTTTGCCCTCCAAGTCTTCTAGTACTATATAAACAGTTCAATGTCTCAATTTAATCAATCAGTATCAAAACTTTTGCGTGTTCGTAAAAAAAATACAATCTATATTTCCGCAATCTTTCAATAAACTCTCAAGCAAGGTAAGTCATATAGAGTTGAAGTGGGATTGTTTTATTAAATCACCTACTTTTTTTTTGCTTTCAACAAGGTTCAGGATGTATGTTGTTCTATGTTCGTGTTTTTTTGTTTCTTATGGATGCTTTGAACTAACCCGGATTTGGTGCACTCGGGTCCGTGCGCACCCTATATGCGTAAAAATATATAGAAATTAAAAAATGTGTTAAAAAATTCTGAAAATTTTTGGGGTCAAAGATAATCATATATTATAGTTGTATATTTTTTTTTACCAAGAAATGACTTATATACAAAATCAGGCAAAAAAGTGAAAATTTTAATGTATATAGCATGTACGCAATGTTAATATAGTGTTGTTTTTGGAAAATCCTTCGCCCAGGTTGAAATAAAAGTTCTTTTATTGGCAAAATCTTTTATACGGGTACAATAATTGAAAATGAAAACTCGACCGAATGTTTTGAACATTTTTAAAATTACTATTTTCTTTTTGCAATATATAAGATACGCATGCAATCCAGGTTCACCGCTGTATTTTAGTGCTTTGAACCCTATATTATAGTGTAACCCGGTCACAAGGTTGTGTGGAAAAAATGTTGTGTGAAGTAGTTTTCTATACGGCCCCACAACTCTTGCACGTCAATCGCCAGCAGCCAGCTTATTTTGGCCCGGCTTTGGTCCGGCCAGGGATTTTGTTTCTAGTTTTATCTTAATCTCCAAAATAACATCAAAGTAACTATTGTAATATAATTACTATTCAAAATAAAGGAAAACCAAAAAATGTTAAAACATGTGCATTATAAGATGTTCATTCATAAAAAAAAGATTGCTCATGCGTTAAATAATGTCAATGTACATTCAAGAATATAATCCATGTTTTGAACAATTTATACATGTTAAAAAAGGGATTTCTATTTTCGTGCCCTTGGTTTCTTAATTGTACTCACTTTTTCCCAGCCGTTTAACTTTTACTCACTTTTCACCATCTCCTACTACGAAACTCTCACATGGTCTGAAACTCGTTGTCTGTCAGCCTTTGATACGTCGGAAACGTATCTATAATTTTTGATGCTTCATGCTTGTTTAGTATCTACTTTGCTTTGCTTTGTCTACACTTTGAGGTGTTCTATATATTTTTTAGAACTAACCTATTAACAAGTTGCCACAGTACCAGTGTTTTCTTCTGTTTTTGGTTCCAAAAAGGCAAAAAATCAATATTTTCGGAATTGAACAGGACAAAAGCCAAAGTCATTATTTTTCCTGGAGCAACACGAAACCACGAAGCAGAGCCGGAGGGGGGCCACACGGTGGCCGCACCCCCCTAGGCGCGGGAAAGCCCTGGGGGCGCCCACAGAGGGTGTGGACCCCTGGACCCCCACCGACCTTGATTCCTGCGCCTATAAGAAGCCTTCGACCCAAAAACCCTAGAACATCCAGAAGAAATCCACGAAAACCTCTGTAGCGCCACCGCCACCGAAGGGGAGATTCAGGGGACAAAAAGTCCCTGTTCCGGCACCCTGCCGGGACGGGGAAGTGCCCCCGGAGCCATCTCCATCGATCTACATCGTCATCTTCATCACCATTGCTGATTCCCATGATGAGGAGAGAGTAATTCTTCCTCAGGGCTAAGAGCTCTACCTGTAGCTATATGTTCATCTCTCTCTCTATGCATGATCTTGTTGTGGTCATGAGCTTTGTAATCAAGTATATCTACCCTGCTACTCAAGTGCTTCATTAGATCTCTGATCTCCCCATGTGTGTGAAAGTGACAACGTGCATGCCATGGTGGCACTTAGGCTTGAGTCTACATAAATACTCTTTGTGCTTTAATAGATCTATGTTTTTCCCGCGTGTGTGAAAGTGACAGCGGGCATACCGTGTGTGGCACTTTGGCTAGATTGAATATTTGTTATGAGTTATATTTGGAGTTGGATGTCTCTATGAAATTGTGGTGTTTGTTGGAACCATCTAGTGCTCAAGGTGACAGCGTGGGGTTATATAGATTGGGGAAGGCGGACTTTGAGGTGTGCTGTTATAGCCCTACCTTGGATTAGAGTGTCCAACCGGAGAGTAGTTAAGAGTAGTATCGTGAAGAGAGGATATGTTGGAATTATGCCCTAGAGGCAATAATAAAGATGTTATTATTATAATTCTTGTTCATGATAAAGTTTGTATTCCATGCTAGAATTGTATTAAGCGGAAACTTTAATACTTGTGTGGTTTATGAACAACACCGTGTCCCTAGTATGCCTCTATGGACTAGCTCATTGATTAATGATGGTTAAGGTTTCCTAACCATGGACATGAGTTGTCAATTAATAATGAGATCATGTCATTGGGAAAATGATATGATGGACAGACCCAAATCAAGCAGAGCAATTAGACCGTGTCATCGTGTTCATCTTTGCGAAGCTTTTTCCTATGTCAAGTATTGTATTCCTTAGACCATGAGATAATGCAACTCCCTGGTATCGGAAGAAAGCTTTGAGGTCATCAAACGTCATCCTATGAGAGGGTGATAATAAAGGTGTCTCTCAGGTGATCGGAAAGTACTTGTTGGGTCGTATGTATCGAGATGGGATTTGTCCCTCCCAAGTCGGAGAGATATACTTGGGCCACTCGGTGTCGATATCAACACCGCTTGCAAGCGTGGCTAAGGAGTTAATCACAAAGTGATATCGGATTACGGAGCAGTAAAGTACTTCGTGAGCGAGATTGAACTAGGTATGCCGATACCGACGATCGAATCTCGGGCAAGTAAAATATCGCGTGACGAAGGGAATATATATATGGGATTAATTGAATCCTGGCATCGTGGTTCATCCGATATGATCATCGATGAATGTGTGGGAGTCAATATGGGTTTCCAGACCCCGCTGTTGATTATTGATAGAAGATCATGTCTACATATTCTCGAACCCGTAGGGTCACACACTTAACATGTCTCGACGCTAGGATAGAATGGATAATTGGTTTATGATTTTTTGTTCGGATTCTCGAATGAGATCCAGGACGTCACGAGAGGTTCCGGAATGGTCCGGAGAATAAGATTCATATAAGGGAAAGCAGTTTTTGGATTTCGGAATATTCGGTATTGTACCAGAAGCTTCTAGAACCTTCCGGAGTGGGACCAACGTGGCCCCACTTGTAGAGAGGGGGAGTGGGCCTACGAGGGAGTGCCCTGGCCACATTGGGCCAGGGGCACAAGGCCCCATAGGCCCAGCCGGCCAAACCCTAGGGGAAACCCTAGGGAAACCTTCTAGAAGAAGGGGGAAAACTTGCCCCCCACTCCAACCCTTGGGGCCGCCGCCCTAGGGCTTGGAGGAGGAGCCAAGGGGGCTGGCCATCCCCCTATATATAGAGGGCAGGGGCGCAACCCTCCTCCACAACTCCTTAAGCCCTAGCCGCCAAGTTGCTGCCCTCCTCTCTCTCTCTCTCTCTCTCCCGACTGCGCGTAGGCGAAGCCCTGCCGCAAAAACTCTCCACCGTTTGCACCACGCCATCGTGCTGTAGATCCAACCTATCTCTCCACCCCACTTGCTGGACTGAGGAAGGAGGAGACGTCGAGGTGCCGTACGTGTGCATCTCTCGGAGGCATCGCCACTTGCGGTGTTGGATCGGATCGGATCGCGAGGAGGAGAAGCTAGTACGACTACATCAACCACGTTAGTTGAGCGTTCGCTGTCTTGAATCTTCAAGGGTATGAAGATCTCATCTATTTCCCTTGTTGTTTGCATCTCCTAGATTAGATCGTGGCTTTCTGCTCGCATCCGTAGAATTTTTGATTTACTATGCTGGGAAACCCTTCAGTGGTATCAGAGCTAGATATATGCGCAGATGTGTTTCACGAGTAGAACGCAACATGCTTGTTGCGGGCGTTGATGTTTTATGTTGCAATCCTCTTGTTTGTGTACTTCTTATGACGCGGGATAGTAAGATCGAAGCGGTCCAGGCCAACTTTACGCGACCTCGTTCGCGAGACCGGCTCCGCACTTGACGTGTGGCTTGTTCCACACATGCGGCTGGTGGATGCCAGTTTCTCTCACTATAGTTGTCATGGGATTTACACCGGATGTTGGCAACCATAATATTACCGTTGTGGCTTTCCGTAGGTAAGAATCGTTCTTAGCTTGTTACTCCCATAAGCCACGTAAAACATGCAACAACAAAGTAGAGGCGTCTAACTTGTTTTTGCGAGTGTTCTGTGATATGGTATGGCCCAAGATGTGATGTGTATGTTGTATGCAATGATCATGTTTTGTAATGTTTCACGACTTGCATGTCGATGAGTACACAACCGGCAGGAGCCATATGGTTGTCTTTATAATTGTGTATGACCTGTGTGTCAACTTCTTATACGCCATGTAATAGCTTCACTTTATCGCTAAGTAGTTAGCAATAGTTGTAGTTGTTATTCGTGGTGTAGGCAATCATGGTGGAGTGATGGAGATCATGCTGGCACGCACAAGATGGAGATCATTGCGCGGAGATTGGCTATACCATGTCACATAAAATTATATGCGTGTGATGTTTATCCTTTTATGTATCTTATTATGCTTAGATCGCGACGGTAGCATTATAAGATGATTCCTCACTTAAAGATCAAGATAAAACTGTGTTCTCCCCATGTATGCACCATTGCGAAAGTTTGTCGTGTTCAAGCATCACGTGATGATCGGGTGCTATAAACTCTACGTTCACATACAACGGGTGCAAGCCAGTTTTGCACACGCGAAAATACTTGGGTTTGACTTGACGAGCCTAGCATGTACAGACATGGCCTCGGAACACACGAACCAAAAGTTTAATCATGAGTCATATGAATGATATGATCGACACTTTGTTGTCCACCATTGAAACCACATCTCTTCACGTGAAGATCGGATTAGGTGTGGTGAATTTGGATCATGTTCACTAAACAACTTGAGGGATGTTGAATTTAGTGGGAGTTCATCTAGTAATTTGATTAAGTTGAACTAGTTATCATGAACATAGTCTAAATTGTACTTGCAAATTTTGTAGATCAAATGGCTAAGTCCAACTTCAACTTCAACGTTTTCTTTGAAATAAAAGCTTAAGAACAATGGGTCTAACTTCACCAACTGGTTCCATGATCGAGAATCATTCTCTCTGGCGGACAAAAGGACTATGTCCTTGAAAGCGAAAGCTAGGTGGCCTTGCTATAGATGCGCCGATGAGAAAGCATTTATCGATCGGCGCAAGGATGATTATGGTGTGATTAAGAGCACCATGTTGTTTGCTATGGAATCGGACCTTCAAAATCGTTTTGAGGAGTTCGGGCCCTTTGAGATTCTTGAGGAACGAAAACTATGTTTGAGACTCAGCCCGTTCGAGAGATATGAGATATCGAGAAATTCTTTAAGCGCAAGATGGAGGAAGAGAGTTCCGTTAGTGAGCACGCCATTAAGATGTCGGGCTACACTCAGCATATGAAACAGCTGAATGGAAGATTCGAGGAGCTCAAGATTGATGAGTTCTGCAATCACTCCCTCCTAGCTACAAAGGTTTTGTAGTTACTCATAATCGATTGGTTCCTTGATACGATCACCGAGCTCTTCACTAAGCTGAAAGCTGCGGAGGTGGACTTCAAGAAAGATAATCATGTGTTGATGGTCAACAAGCCCCCAACTTTAAGAAAGGTAAGGGTGCAAAGAAGCCCTTCAAGAAGGGCAGCGGCAAGCGCGTTGCCCCTGCAGAGAAGAAGCTCAAGTCTGGACCTAAGCCGGACACTGAGCGCTTCTATTACAATGACAAGGGTCACTGGAAGCACAACTGTCCGAAGTACTTAGCGGACAAGAAGGCTGGCACCATCAAAGGTATATTTGATATACATGTTATTGATGTTTTCCTTACTAGTCCTCGTTGTAGTGCCTGGGTATTTGATACTGGTTCAGCTGCTAATATTTGTAACTCGAAACAGGAGCTACGAAATAGAAGGCGGCTAGCGAGGGATGAGGTGACGCTGCGCGTTGGCAACAGATCAAGAGTTGATGTGATGGCCATCGGCACGCTCTCCTTAGTTTTACCTTCGGGATTAGTTTTAAACCTCAATAAATGTTATTATGTGCCTGCGTTGAGCATGAACATCATATCTGGATCGTGTTTATTGCAAGATGGTTATTCATTTAAATCGGAGAATAATGGTTGTTCTATTTATATGAGTAACATATTTTATGGTCATGCACCTGCTATGAATGGTTTATTTCTTCTGAATCTCGAAAACAATGAAACACACATCCATAACATTAAGGCTAAGAGATGCAAAGTAGATAGTGATAATTCTACTTATTTGTGGCACTGTCGTCTAGGTCATATTGGTGTAAAACGCATGAAGAAACTCCATTCTGATGGACTTTTGGAGTCTCTTGATTTTGAATCATTTGACACGTGCGAGCCATGCCTCATGGGCAAGATGATCAAAACCCCGTTCTCCGGAATAATGGAGCGAGCAACGGACTTGTTGGAAATCATACATACCGATGTATGCGAACCAATGAGTGTCTCGACGCGCGGTGGTTATCGCTATTTTCTCACTTTTACTGATGACTTAAGTAGATATGGGTATATCTATTTAATGAAACATAAATCTGAAACGTTTGAAAAGTTCAAAGAATTTCAGAACGAAGTGGAAAACCATCATAACAGGAAAATTAAATTTCTACGATCCGATCGTGGAGGTGAATATTTGAGTTATGATTTTCTCACGCATCTTAAGGCAAGCGGAATCGTTTCGCAACTCACGCCACCCGGAACACCACAATGCAATGGTGTGTCTGAACGCCGGAATCAAACTTTATTGGATATGGTGCGATCGATGATGTCTCTTACAGATTTGCCGTTATTATTTTGGGGTTATGCATTAGAAACCGCTGCATTCACTTTAAATAGGACACCATCTAAATCCGTTGATACGATACCGTATGAACTGTGGTTTGGTGCTAAATCTAAGTTGCCGTTTCTTAAAGTTTAGGGATGCGAAGCTTACGTCAAGAAGTTGATGCCGGACAAGCTCGAACCCAAAGCAGAGAAATGCGTCTTCATAGGATACCCTAAGGCAACTATTGGGTATACCTTCTATCAAAGATCCGAAGGCAAAGTGTTTGTCGCAAAGAACGGATCCTTTCTTGAGAAGGAGTTTCTCTCAAAAGAAGTGAGTGGGAGGAAAGTAGAGCTAGACGAGATTATTGAACCTTCTCTTGAGTTGGAGAGTAGCGCAGACTTTGAAATTGTTCGGTGTCGTGCGCACCAACAATAGAGGAAGCTAATGACAAGGATCATGAAGCTTCGGGCGATGCTACTACTGAACGTCGCAGGTCGACAAGGTCACGTGCCCCTCCTGAGTGGTACGGCAACCCTGTCTTAACTGTCTTGTTAGTAGACAACAGTGAACCTGCGAACTATGAGGAAGCAATGATGAGCCGGACTACGAGAAATGGCTAGAGGCCATGAAATCCGAATTGGGATCCATGAGCGAAAACCAAGTATGGACTTTGGTTGACTACGACGAGACTTTATCTCTCGTAGCGATGTTTAAGTCCATTCGGATTTTATTAGGAATTGTTGCATTTCATGATTATGAAATATGTCAGATGGATGTCAAGACTGCGTTCCTCAATGGCAACATTGATGACGAGTTGTATATGATGCAACCCGAAGGTTTTGTCGATCCTAAGGATGCCGATAAGGTGTGCAAACTTCAGCGTTCCATTTATGGACTGAAGCAAGCATCTCGGAGTTGGAACCTTCATTTTGATCAAGTGATCAAGAGCTTTGGATTTGTTCCAAATTGCTACGAAGCTTGTATCTACAAGAAAGTGAGTGGGAGCTCGGTGACATTTTTGGTACTATATGTGGATGACATATTGATTATTGGAAATGACATTGACATGCTTAACGATGTGAAGAGTTATTTGAACAAATGTTTTTCAATGAAAGACCTAGGGGAAGCTGCTTATATATTGGGCATCAAAATCTATAGAGATAGACAAGGCGCTGATAGCTTTAAGCCAAAGTACATACCTATACAAAGTTACAAAAGGTTTAGAATGGATAAGGCAAAGAAAGGTTCAGTGCCTATGTTGTCAGGTAAGATATTGAGCAGGGCTTAGTGTCCAGCTACGGTAAACGATAGAGAATCTATGAGCAAAGTGCCTTATGCCTCGGCCATAGGATCTATCATGTATGCCATGCTATGTACTAGACCGGATGTGTCCAATGCTCTTAGTTTGACGAACAGGTACCAAAGTGATCAGGAGTTGAACACTGGATAACAGTGAAGAACATCCTAAAGTATTTAAATAGAACTAAAGAAATGTTCTTAGTCTATGGAGGTGATGAATAGCTCGTTGTAAAAGGTTACGTCGACGCTAGTTTCGACACCGACAAGGATGATTCTAAATCTCAGACATGATATGTTTATATTTTGAATGGATGAGCTGTGAGCTGGAGAAGCTGCAAGCAAAGCGTGATCGCGGGATCTACAGTAGAATAAGAATACATGGCTGCTGCAGAAGCGTCAAGTGAAGGAGTTTGGATCAAGAACTTCATACTGAGCTTGGTGTGGTTCCAAGTGCCTTGGACCCACTGGAGATATTGTGTGACAACACTGGTTCCATAGCACTGGCTAAGGAACCAAGATATCATCCAAATACCAAGCATATCAATCGCAAGTTTCATATAATTCGAGATTATATAACAGATGGAGATCTGAAGATTAGCAAAGTACATACAGATCGAGATGTCAGATCCGTTGACTAAACCTCTTCCATGAGCGAAACATGATCGACCTTAGTGCCATGGGTGTTAGATTATTGCGAGAGAGTAAACTAGATTATTGACTCTAGTGCAAGTGGGAGACTGTTGGAATTATGCCCTAGAGGCAATAATAAAGATGTTATTATTATAATTCTTGTTCATGATAAAGTTTGTATTCCATGCTAGAATTGTATTAAGCGGAAACTTTGATACTTGTGTGGTTTATGAACAACACCGTGTCCCTAGTATGCCTCTATGGACTAGCTCATTGATTAATGATGGTTAAGGTTTCCTAACCATGGACATGAGTTGTCAATTAATAATGAGATCATGTCATTGGGAGAATGATATGTTGGACAGACCCAAATCAAGCAGAGTAATTAGATCGTGTCATCGTGTTCATCTTTGCGAAGCTTTTTCTTATGTCAAATATTGTATTCCTTAGACCATGAGATAATGCAACTCCCTGGTATCGGAAGAAAGTTTTGAGGTCAGCAAACGTCATCTATGAGAGGGTGATCATAAAGGTGTCTCTCAGGTGATCGGAAAGTACTTGTTGGGTTGTATGTATCGAGATGGGATTTGTCCCTCCCAAGTCGGAGAGATATACTTCGGGCCCAATCGGTAATCGATATCAACACCGCTTGCAAGCACGTGGCTAAGGAGTTAATCACAAAGTGATATCAGATTACGGAATGAGTAAAGTACTTGCTGTGAACGAGATTGAACTAGGTATGCCGATACCGACGATCGAATCTCTGGCAAGTAAAATATCGCGTGACGAAGGGAATATACATGGGATTAATTGAATCCTGGCATCGTGGTTCATCCGATATGATCATCGATGAATGTGTGGGAGTCAATATGGGTTTCAGACCATTTGTTGATTATTGATAGAAGATCATATGCGCATATTCTCGAACCGTAGGGTCACACATAACGTGTCTCGGCGCTAGGATAGAATGGATAATTGGTTTATGAGTTTTTGTTGAGTCTTGGATGAGATCCAGGACATCACGAGAGGTTCGAAATGGTGGGAGAATAATATTCATATAAGGGAAAGCAGTTTTGGATTTGAAATGTTCGGTATTATAGAAGCTTCTAGAACCTTCGGTGGGACCAACGTGGCCCCACTTGTCGGGAGGGAGTGGGACTACGAGGAGTGCCACGCGCATTGGGCCAGGGCACAAAACCCCATAGGCCAAACCCTAGGGAAACCCTAGGAAACCTTCTAGAAGGAGGGAAAACTTGCCCTCCAACCCTTGGGGGCCGCCCTAGGGCTTGGAGGAGGGCCAGGGTCCAGCCCCTATATATAGAGGCTGGGCGCATCCCTCCTCCACAACTCCTTAAGCCCTAGCTGCCAAGTCTCTCGCTCTCTCTCTCTCTCTCTCTCTCTCTCTCTCTCTCTCTCTCTCTCTCTCTCTCTCTCTCTCTCTCTCTCTCTCTCTCTCTCTCTCTCTCTCTCTCTCTCTCTCTCTCTAGCAAGTGAAGCCTGTAAAACTCTCCACCGTTTGCTGCACCGTCGTGTTGTAGATCCAACCTATCTCTCCACCCCACTTGCTGGACCGAGGAAGGAGGAGGCGTCGAGGTGCCGTGCGTGTGCATCTCTCGGGCATCGCCACTTGCGGTGTTGGATCGGATCGGATCGGATCGCGAGGAGAAGCTAGTACGACTACATCAACCACGTTAGTTGAGCGTTCCATCTGAATCTTCAAGGGTATGAAGATCTCATCTATTTCCCCTCGTTGTTTGCATCTCCTAGATTAGATCTTGGATTTCCCGTTCGCATCCGTAGAATTTTTTTGATTTACTATGCTGCGAAACCCTTCAATCTATATAAGAGAGTGTTCACTAGTGAAAGTATGATCCCTAGGCTTTGTTTCTAAGCATTGAAACACCGTTTGCTACTAGATCTGTTGCATGTTTTCTTGCTTCCTTCTTGTTGCCTTTAGTCTTTGCCTCACCGTCAAGCTATTTTGTCGCACCATTACCACTTGTATTTCACCATCTCTTCGCCGAACTAGTGCACCTATATTGGGTGTGTTGGGGACACAGGAGACTTCCTGTATCTTGATTCTGAGGGTTTCTTGAGAGGAATACCTTTGACCACTTTCTCCCGAGTTCGATAAACCTTGGGTAATCCACTTAAGGAAACTTCTTGCTTCTACAAATCTACGCACTTGGAGGCCCAACAACTGTCTACAAGAATAGAAGTGCGTAGACATCAAGCTCTTTTCAGCGCCGTTCTTGGGAGGTAAAAGGTACTCACATCCTCCGGTGTGAGTGCTCGAAGTTATTTCCTTTAGATTCTATAATTGTGTCTTTTTGTTTCTTATTTTCACTAGTTAGGCTTAATGGAAAACAAAAAGAAATTAGAGAGCTTTATAGTGTTTATCTTGAGTTAGGACATGAAGTGTTTGAAGAGAAAATTAAAAAACCTATGGAACTTCATTTGCATGCTAATAGAAATGTTACTAGTATGATTTTTTTGAACACCATTGTTACTAATGGTATGGAAACGTCTAAGCTTGGGGAAGCTAGTTTTTATGAAAAAAAATCTTTTTAGTTCCCTAGATTTAGGGAAGAAAATTTGCTCTTGTGATACTTTATCTCCCATATGTGGCAATTCTAATGATACTTGTGATATTTTAAATCCACATACTGAAAGTGTCCCTTTTAAAATACCTATTGAAATTGTTGAACGTGTTATGAATAACTGCTATTTTGGAGATGGGCTGTCCATCCTAGTGATCAGTTACTCTTTATACATGAATTATGCGAGTTGTTCAAGTGTGCATGTATTTCAGTGGATCAAGTTAAGAGGAAGCTATTCCCTTTCTCACTTAGGGACAAAGCAAGGGAGTGGTATGAGATACTAGATGATCCTCATCATTTGGAGTGAAAGGAACTTGAATCTCTCTTTTATTCTAAATTTTATCCTCCTCATGAAATTCATAAAGATAGGAATTATATTTATAATTTTCATCCTCATGAGGGATAAAGTATTGCCCAAGCTTGGGGGATATTGAAGACACTAATGCTCAAATTTCCCATTCATGAGCTCCCCAATAATGTTGTTATCAATAATTTTATGCAAGGCTTTCAGGACATTACAAGGACTATCTGGATACCTGTTTAGAGGGATCCTTCACAAGTAAGGAGGTCAAGGCTAAGTGGGATCTTCTTGAAACAATTCAAAGCAATACCGAAGGTTGGGATAACGACAAAGGTAAAAAACCAGGTATAATCTATGAGTATGATTGCATTAAGTCTTTCGCTGAAACTACTAATTTCCAAGAGCTTAGTGCTAGATATGGTATTGATCCTCAAATTCTTGTTAAATATTATAGAGCCTTTGCTTCCATATTAATGCTCCTAAAGAAAAGTGGGACATGTATCATGAAACTTTTAAAGACACTTGCATGGAAAATGAAAATGTTATTAATGATTACAATAAACATGCTCAAACTTCTGAAAGTACTATTTCTTTTAAGCATGTTAATTTTTGTGGTATGCATAGACATTGTGAGAAGAATAAAATAGAAGAAGAATATTGTATCACACACTGGAATAAAAAAACCAGAACGTGGTATAAATCTCTAAATGATATTGGTAAAAAAATTTGTGCCCTCTATCCTTTTATTTATGAACTCTGCTATAAAGTGGGTCATTTTAATTTTCAATGCTCAGGCCATACTAATGACCTTTCTAATCCAATGAGTACCGCATGCTTGTATTGTGATAACGCGATCACTTATAATCAACATGATGAGCTTACTTTGTTTTTGGGGTGTGAAGAGTTATCAAGAAAAACTTCTTTGGTAGACATGAGTGCTTTTGGTATGAACTGTGTCCTGCATGGGTGTCATCTCTATTGTGTTGATAATTGCCACACGAATACTTACATACAAAATCTTATAAAATATGATATTTTACCAAAATATGACAGGACTGATATGAGTTTTGTTCTTATTAATGAAAAGGAGGAATCCTCCAAAGTTTCTTCTATTATCTCTAACAATAAACCAGGGTATGTGGAGAAGCTTCCTTTCAAGCCTCTCCCTCCTAAAGAGGAGAAGAAGAAGAGGAGTAGAAGGAGAGAGGAAACGGTATCTTCCCCTAAGCATATTGCTCCTATCATAGTTTTTGCTGATGAGTCTGAACTAGATGATGTTCCTATGCCTGTTACCTATATTGGGAAAAGCACACTACTTTTGATATTAAAAATCTCTTTGGCACCAATTGTTAAAATGATAATATTAATAATTGTTGTGTTATTAGTGCTATGCATGTTCCTTCCAATGATGTTATGTTTCCAAATGAACACACTTGGGAAGATAGCTATTTTGTTGAACTTGCTCCCACTACAATTAATAAGAGTGGCAATTCTTATGTGGAGAGTAATAACCATTTTATGCATCTGTCTCATGATAAGAATGTTTTATGTAATAGTTATATTGTTAATTTTGTTCATGTTGCTACTGAAAGTTATTATGAGAGAGGGAAACATGGTCTTATGCATCTCAATAATATTAAGTTTCCCCTCTTTATGTTGAAAGTCTTGAAGTTGCACCTGTTTTGCTTTCCTATGATTGTTGCTTTGTGCTTTCATGACTTGTTTCTTTACAAGATTCCTATGCATAGGAAGTGGGTTAGACTTAAATGTGTTTTGAATTTGCTTCTTGATGCTCTCTTTTACTTCAATTCATATTTATTATGTGAGCATCTTCTCAAGCTATCAGGCCTAACTTAAAGGCATTAAAGAAAAGTACTTATTGGGAGATAACCCAAGAGTTTTCTTGATTCTTGGAAGTTATTATTTCAGTAATGACCTCTCCTTATCCTTTTTGTTTGCTTTTTATGCCAAGAATGACCTCTAATGAAAGGGAACTAAGATTTGGGGAGTTGCTGTCCCGAAACAGATTTCTGTCCTCCACCATAAACATTCGTGAAGAGTCTCTGTAAGTCGGATTGAGATCAAAATTTACAAATGAATCCCCCAGTATGTATATAACTTTCGTTAGTTCAAAACTTTTTGATTTGAGAAACAGAAGGTCTTCGAAAAAATCGGTTTCTACCTGCTGGTCTGTTTTGACAGATTTCTGTCATTATTTGCATTTGCTTCTTATTGATTCCTTTTTGAGTTCTATTTTGGGGATTTGAGATTTTTGAAGGAGTTGCTACAGTAGCTTGTGCTTTTAGTGAAAAGTTTTGCTGTTCCAAAGCTTTTCCTAAGGGTCTAATATCTTTTGAATACAGTAATGTTGCTAATGAAGATTGTGTGAAGTTTTGTATGAAGGAAAAATTTCAGGTATAGAGAGAGAATGATGTAATGAGATAAATAATGGACAAAGATCAAGCTTGAGGATGCCACCCCGGTGTCACCCCAAGAAATATCCAAGAGGTACAAGCGTCAAAGCTTGGGGATGCCCAAGGCATCCCCTTCTTCATCAATAAAAATCTTAGGTCTTTCTAGACACTTCGTTTTTATTGTTTCATGCATTGTTGTGTTGTTCTTGGAGCGTCTTAGTTTTCATATTTGGTTTTAGTTTGATTAGTTTGCTTGAGTAAGTTGGTTGGTTACACCACACTTCTTTTGGAGAGAGACACACTCTGTTTCCATTGCCTAGAACACTCTAGTTTCACTCTTATTGTTTTGTGAGTGTTCACTTTTGCTAGCACTGCGTTCAACCTTAATTTTCTTGTGCTTTTAGCTTAGAACTTTTTAGTTCTTCTTTGTGGATTTGTTAGACATGCTCACTAATCTTTATTGATTATTATCTTTGTGAGTTGTTTCAAACAAGTTGTTTGGTGTTGGAAAAGAGTAGGAAGCTTCATGCTTAAGTGGTACAAAGGGAGTTTGTTCTGACTGTGGCTTAGACTTTATCATGTCATGCTAGGTGTTTGTTTGACCTTATGCTTAGTGATTATTGCTGTAGCATGACTTGTTCCAAACAATTAGGATTGCTTAATGTTCCTTGAAGGAATCATGCGTTGTTTTAGCATACAGAAGCATAGTATTGTGGTATTCTCCTTTGATGCTTTGCTTGGGTTCACTTGGCACATGCTCACACCATGTTATGACTATGACAAGTCACCATTAGCCTCTATGATCATTTAGTCCTTGACTTGTAGTACCACTCTATGCTTTGATTAGTAATGCTTTGTTGCTTTGCATGATTATGGACATTATGCTCTCTTAGTTGGTTGCTCCCAGTCTTTTGCTAACCTCCACTTGTATGAGTAAGCTCTACTCATGCTTCCAACTCACAAGAAACCAAGTTATTCCAAAGTGTCCACTATAAACTCCTATGCATGGTGTGTTACACCATTCCAAGTATATTCTTGTTTTCAGTTATCTTCCAATTAAAAACTATTTTGTTATGTGAAAACTTAGTGATTAAAGCTCTCACGAACTTGATGGCACACTTTATATTATTTTCCCCTAATAAAATTGAACCATTGTGTCATCTATGTTGTATATGCTTGCACTTATACGTTGGAATTAGTAGAACCGTGCTGTCACGGGGAACATTTTCAACATTGCACTTGTACTTTGTACTCAGTTGATATCATGCTCTTTTGTCTATGGATATCACTGGTGTGAAATAAAGAGGGAACTTGTAAGTCCATGGAGTTTGTATTCTGTGTTAGAGAAACGCCTGGGCCGCTAGCCTAAGTCATGCCTAATCATGGTGGAAACTTGCAGCATCACCATAGTGAGCTATCTATGAAGCATCCTCAATAAAAAGCTATGCATATGGTAAATAAAAAGATCGCTGAGATGCTAATTGTCTGATTGCCTTGTCATTTTGGTTGTGGGAAATATCCTGTACCATGTGCAAGGGGTACCCCGTTGGCGGTTCTCAATGATATGTAAATACTTACAATGACAAGAGCTTACCTGGACCCAAAGTTGAGTATGCATGAGGTGTGGCCCTTGTATTCAAGGAACTTGAGATTGCCAACTTATACTTCGTCAAGCATATACTCCATCTTTGCCACTTTAACCTTACTTCAAGATGCTTATGATAGGGGCAATGAGGGCTGAAAGCTAACAAGTACCATAATTTTCGGAAGCTCTTTTTGAAACTTGTAATCCCTGCTTCCTTTACAAAAAGGCCTTTCTTCCACCATTATTGAGTCTCTACCTTCTACCTTTAGGCACCATTAATAGAGCATAGTTGTCATTCTGTGTGCAGTGTTCCAAAGCTTATTGATTATTGTGATATTACTTGTTCTTGTGGTATTTATTTCTAGTCACCCTTGTGAACTTTGAAGGTGTCATATGCATCTATTTGCTACTCTATGAGGGACAAGCTGATTGCCACTATGCTGTGTTTTCTGTATGTAAAACAAACAAATGTTTTTCAATGCATGTTATTCATGATCTTTGTTTGTAGCCTTTCATGTTGCATGCATAGTTACTATGTCCTATTGTTAGAATTCCATCTTTCATGCACATGTTTAGAGTTCTTTGATCCCAGCTTTCAATGCTTGTAAATGGTTTGATCTTGGTTTTGATGGTGCATGTCACCTCAAAAATTATTCTTTTTATCACTTACCTACTCGAGGACGAGCAGGAGTTAAGCTTGAGAATGCTTGATACGTCGGAAACGTATCTATAATTTTTGATGCTCCATGCTTGTTTAGTATCTACTTTGCTTTGCTTTGTCTACACTTTAAGGTGTTTTTATATCTTTTCTGGAACTAACCTATTAATAAGTTGCCAAACTGCGAGTTGCCTGTTTTCTTCTATTTTTGGTTCCAGAAAGGCAGAAAATCAATATTCTCGGAATTGGACGGGACAAAAGCCAAAGTCATTATTTTTTCCAGAGCAACACAGAACCACGGCGAAGGCCGGAGGGGGCCACAGTGGCGCACCCCTAGACGCAGGCAAGCCCTAGGTGCCCAGTGCAGGCCCTGGATCCCAGACCTTGATTCCTGCGCCTATAAGAAGCCTCAGACCCAAAACCCTAGGGCATTCCTGCGCCTTGAGCAGCGGGCGGAGGCGGCAGTGGCGGGTCAGGCGGGAGGCGGCGAGCAGCGCTCAGGAGGAGACGGCCGGCGGCGGAGATGGTGTCTTGAGAGGTCTCTGGCCAGGGGCGGAGGCAGGCAGGCGAGTGGGAGGCGGCGAGGCGGCGAGGCGGGAAGAGGCGGCGGAGGCGACTGGAGGCATGGCGGAGAGTGTGATCGCCCGGAGGCAGCGGAGACGGCCGAGGCTGGCGGCAAGCGAGCAGCTGAGGTGGGCGGGTGGCGGAGAGAGGTGGCCAGCACAGGTGAGTCTTTGCTGGCGGGGAAGACAGGGTCGAGGGAAGAGAGGGCCGGGGTGGGCGGTCAGCGTGAGTCTTGTGCAGTGCGTGTGGGGGCAGGGCCCAGGCGAGGGGAAGGTTAGTGGTAGCTGCGCGTGTAGAGTGTGCGTGTTTGGTGTGTGTCGGTTTGGGGCAGAGTGTGGCCTGAGTGGGTTTGGGTTGGTGGGTGTGAGCTGTGAGAGAGGGAGAGAGAAAAGAGGGGGAGAGAGAGGGACAAGTGGCAGGGAGGGGTTGGGTGAGGGAGAGAGGGTGGCTGAGGTGGCGCGACGGGATAGGTGGGAGTGATGTGGCCAAGGGGGATGGGTAGAATATCTGGTAGGTCTAGGATTAGAGCGGACCGATTTAGTTTTCTGGGGCGGTCGTTCGGTCGGTTCGGACCGTTCGACTGCCCCACCAAAAATAATCTAATATTTTATTTGTTTTCAAATATCTTTTGTAATTAGTTTTAGACAAACAAAATATCCGGAACATATGCGGGTTTGGCGTTTGAGTAAAAGTCGGAGCATTTTAGAAAACAAAACGGGTGTTGCGAAAATAGTTTTGACAAACAATGCATGATGATGACGATGCAATGTACAAATTCAACGCGATTTTCTAGTAGTGGTTTTGCGGGATGCCACACAACTCCCTCGTGAAGCATGCCGAGGACGTGAAGACATGCGGCCTGTCCATGAATGTCCACGGCTTCAGAGCCAAGCACCAGGCGCTCGTTTTTCACCTCTGTAACCTCCAGAAGGCGGCCATCAAGGTGAGTCGCATGCCCCGATCAAGCCCAAGGCACCCAAGGTCAAGGGACTAGGCAACAAAAAGTGGAGGAAGCGCCAGAGAGAGGAGGCGGAGGCCCTCCTGGCGGAGGCCATAAGGACTCTTGATCTTGTCTTCTTCTTTGTAAAGCAACTTCTTTTATTGTTATGTGTTGATCCTGTCATTCTGCTGATCAGTCTAATTGTCGAACCTCGTTAAATACCGTACTGTATATATATATATATATCCTATATTAGCTGCTTTATCTACATCTGCTCTGTGTACTAAATGTATTTATGGTGCTGGTTAGATTTACTACCAAATTAGGAAAAACAAGGGCCAAAAGGAACAATGAATGAAAATAGAAGCTGCTCTAGATTCGCTACCTTTTTTGAAAAAACACAAGTGTTAGCGAGATAGAGGAGGAAAAAGCGCTCTTAAAAAGGTTAATCATAAAAATAACAAAATAGAAAACATCCAATTTAGGTGACATGGCGCACATAACCACAAAACGCGCCCCATATGGTCACACACCACGTCCCCCATAACGCGTTCCCAACAAACCGGCCCACGCAGTCCAACATGGCATGGTCCCACACGTTAGTATAACGCGTTTCTGACCAACCAGCCTCTCGTGGTCCCACTTGTCAGCACGTAACGACTTGTCACCACGTAACGGAGAGGGTCCACTACGTGCCCTGACTGAACGCGGTCCCACTTGTCAGCATGTAACAGCAAGGCTAATGGGCAACGAGTTTCATACCGTGTGAGAGGTTCATAACAGGAGATGGGCAAAAGTAAGAAAAAATTAAGCGGTTGGAGAAAATGAGTACACCTAAAGAATCAGGGGCACGGAAATAGAAATCAATTAAAAAAACTTTCACCTATAACAAAAAAATGTTCATGCATTTTGAAGAAAATATATTTGTAATTAAGAAAAGTTCTTGCATTTGCAAATGTTCACACCTTGAAAAAAAGATGTTCTGTTTTAGGAAAAAAAATGTTTTCTTTTCTTGAAGTGTGTTCACGGGATTGAAAATACCGTTCACAAGATTTAAAAAAACTATTCACATTTTATAGGAGAAGGGTATTCATGTATTCCGAAATGAGAAAAAAAGGAAAAAGTATTAACATATTACCCCCCCAAAAAAGAGAAAGATTCAAAAAAAGCGTATAAAGAAAGCAAAAAAGAACAAAACGTAAAATGAGAAAAAAACGTAAATGGCCAATCAATACAGGGAGGCTCTACGAGCTAGTCCATGATACCACTCGCTATAAGTTATGTACAGTGCCAGCTTCACTTGGCTAACATTCCATCGGGTATTTTTGGGATTAGCGTTCGTAGATGGATATTTTAAGCTATTGCGTTGGATAATTGTGTATATTTACAAAAGAATCGAGAAACCTTCACCTCGTGATCCACCCACGATCTTCTTAACGGCAAGGAGGTGTCAACGCGTCTAGGTCGGTTTGGCGTGCCTTACCATGGTCAATTGGGCTCTCAAAGCATCTCTGATCGAAGGACAAAAATTTAGAGAACAAAAAGGCAGACAAAAATAGATGAGAAAAAATTTAGTCCTATAACGGTGGCGGACAGAACCGATCCCTAAAATCTAAGCCCTAAAATTTTGATTTTTATGTGCCCACTCAAAAAAACACCTTGTATGCATTTGAAATTGCCCGTCACCACCTCCGCCATCGAGAACTCCTCGTCGTCCTCCTCCACCATGTTAAGGTCGATCCCCGCCATGGCACACAACAGCAAGAGCGATTCTAGCCCTCCGCCTTGAGACTTGACGGGGAGTAGGCGGTGCTAGTGCTGGTCGCCGGGGAGGGCAGCCGGTGACAGGGGGAGGACGCAAGGGCCCATTTTGGGCGCTCCAGCAGCGGTGGACCGGCACAGCTAGAGGGAGCAAAATTATAGTTATCGACCTCGCGACCGAGCAAATATGGGAGAGGGGGGGGGGGGGGGGGGTTCGGTTTTAGGGGCCGGTATCTCAAATTTAGTCCTCTAATAGTTTTCAGGGACCGACTTGAGGTGTCTCCGGCCGTTAGCCCTGAAATTTTATCCTCTAAAGGCCTTTTGGCCTTCGGTTAGAGATGCTCTCATACAACTCGTCTCTAATTTAAATGCACGATTTTATACAGACTCCGGACTAGATATTAAACCACGTGTAAAACCTCATACACAATACTACATCATAATTTAATTTTTTAGATTTTCTAGATCAACTCTTACATGAAATGCTATTTCAATAATAAGCACGAAATACATGAGGTTGTAGAACCCACGGTGAAGAATGTAAAAACATATTTGAGCGCAAAGTTATATCAATGCTTCGAGTGAAAAATAAACACGTGTACACAACTTATACACTACTCCCCCGCCCACAATATAAAACGTTTTGGAAAGCTATTTTAGCTTGCCAAAACGTCTTATATTGTGAGACATATTGGGTAATATCTTTCATTTACCTACATTCGAGGTAGACAATCATAATACGAAAATTTATATCTAGATATTTATTAGAACCTAGCTTTAGGGATCTCTACTAAGATATTTAAGGCTAAAATGGGTGCAAAACATATGTGCATTGCAAGTAATTGATGAAACAAGTTACTATGTGGTGGCATGTACTTTGGTCTTGTTCTTTGTGTTTTTATAGGATCTAGGAGAGGAAAACGACTCTAAGAAAGGAATAAATATGGGAGAGCAAAACAACTCATTACATTTTCCTAGGACTCAAATAATGGGTTCGGTTTTATTCCACTATAGCCTCAATTTATGCTTTATTGATGAGCACTGAATCATTGTCGACTTATAAAAAATGTATTAGTCAGCTAACCCCAAGACACAATATGCCCCTACACCTATAATGCTAGATCCATTGTTCGAACAATAGATGTTATAGGTGGAAATAAACCAAAAATACCTTAATATTGAAAATGTTTTTGATGTAGTTAATTTTGCTAAGTGTAATCGAAAAAGGACATAGAAAAGGCTACATATTGTTAAGACAATATTGATAAATCTGTATATAGACTATAGGTAGTGAGAAGTTTGGGTAAGTTTAGTTTTTAGCCAAAACTAGTATGTTTAACACCAGCTCAAAGGGGCTCCGAACCTACTTGTTCTAGGAAAAAGCTGAAGCGTAGACCAAAAAATATCACATTATCGCATGGAAAAAATTTAGTGGTAGATGAAGTGTATCTACACTCTAAATTCAATACTTTTGAAACAGATGGATTTTTTTGCATAAATATCAAACATACTTACACATAATTTTGAGACCGTACATTCACAACACATAGATAAAAGTTGTAATTGTTAAGATAATTAAAATTTAGATAATAACTATTACATAATATCATAAACATGAATTTATAACCAAATCTCAATACTTTTTGAATCTATGTACAAGTAATCACATCATAGAACGTATCTTCTGTCCACAATCAATCAATCCATAAATTTCAAGATACACATCCACATGACACGCAAGTGTTACTATTATGTGTTCTCATAACTTTTTACCCGCGAAGTGTAAATTTATCCAAGTTATTATTCAATCCGCAAATAACCAATTCAGATTCTTTAGATGCAATCAAGTTTTGCAGTTTCATAGAGAGATTTAGTACTCATTTCACAAATACTACAACCACATGGGTTAGCTCTAGTTCAGATGTACAAGATCCCAACCAAACCATGGTACGATTATGACATCTACCGTAAACAACTAGTTCATGACTAAACATGTTTTGAGTTCTACCAATCTTTATATGCCGAGTCTCAATGTCATTGATCAGTGATCTATGCACATCATTTATATTGTTTGCACACCTCAACCAACAACGGGTGTCTGAAGTGATTTCCGAGATTGGCACAAGACAATCCATCTCAAGAATAATAGGCAAATCTCACCACTGGATAACTAGAACTGGTCTTCTCAAATGTGACTAAGGGTAGATAAAACTAAAATTAAAATATGACTTGGCAATTAGTACACATCATAGTTTCTTCGTTCCAAGACATACACGTGGACCATTTTGATAAAGTATTTTTTTTTGGAGGAAACAACAATTTTCTGCTGTTTTTTATAAATTTGTTGTATTGTAATGTACACAACTATCTAGTATATACAAATCTAAGCGAAGACTTAAATTTCCTTTTTCTGAATCTATGGATAACCATATCCAGCTCCTCTTTAAATTTGATCTTGCATCTAATCAGACTTCCTCTGATGCCTTTGAAGATGTTGTCATTTCTGTTAGTCCATATGAACCAGGCAACAAGAACCATAACTTCTATGAAGAAAGCCTACTAGAATTGATGCTTGAAGCCCAGGATTACACATCTAGAACAGCCATGTTCTGGAAATCCAATGGTGCAGCAAGTTATGTCTAGAAAATGGCAGCAAACTGATAGGAGAAGAACAAAGTGGTCCCTGGTTTCTAAAAACTGTTGCACACACATGATGCAAGGGAAGATAAAAATGTTTCCTCTGACCCTTGTGTTGAGTCTGTTCTGCAGGAGATAACAGAAAAAACCTTGTGATTCTTTTGACAAAGTAAAATGGAAAGGAGTATATCCCTGTCCATGTGTAACCTTGAAACTGTGATCATTCTAACTTGATCCTTCTTGGCTTGATGACCTAAATTTAATAACTTGTTTCTTTACGGATACATGTATCATGAAGTAGTGATTCCCCTGCAACACTGACAAGGTTTACACCGATGAACTTTGGTCCATGCAAATCCACAAGCTGCACCGGTCCATGCGCCATTTGGAGAAATTCAAAAGGGAAGGACAAAACTCTGGTTTGCAGACGCCAACTGAGTTTCTTCTCTGGAGTTTAGTCCAGTCTAAGGAATGAAAAAGCGAACCTGTAACATACCTGGGCCTTTCTGCCTGTCCATTAACAAGCATCTTGATTTAAGCCAGCCATTGGACTTTCAGTGTTACACCAACGTTTGATTCGCTGACGCGTATCGCACATGACATTCCGAACTTTCGGTCGGCGTGCCTGCTTACGGTTCAAAGGCCTAACACCTCCGATGAAAGCTATGTTGTTCAGTTGCACACCTGACGCGGCAACGTGGATCAATTGCTTTGTGTGTTCTCGGATAGTCTTTTTTTTTCCTGTCAAAAAAGATAGTCTTTTTTTTGTGAATTGTGTTACCAGATTGTCAGATACCATGATTCATAGTTATATCCTTACTAGTATTAGGGCATGTTTAATGGTAGGCGTTTATGTGGGTGCTTATGGAAAACAAAATAAAGATTGGAAACTAAAAGATCACCTAAGCGTCCTTCCCCACAACGCTGGACGCTAAAATCTCAGGTTAAACCATCTTTGCTTCTGGTGCCCGCAGTCACGGAAAAAAAGGGCCAAGCGACCGCTGCTTGTTTTTGTGTCGACGCTACGCTTGGCACTAGGATTTGGTGGTGTAACTGCTAATTTACCAGGGAATAAATCCTAGCGTCTCACAAACGGCCTTGTTAAACATGCCCTTAGTAGCTTAGTAAATATTTAGAGAAATTATAGAATTATGACCATTTTATGTGGAAAGTCCAATGCTACATTGTCATTTGGCAAAAATCTCAGTAGATTGTGTATTAGAAAAACCACCAACGTACGTTGACTAAATTTCTACAACAAAAAGAAACCAGAGAGATGCCAAACAGAGCTTAGCACCGCCCATCTAGGATCATCATCTCACCCTGCCTCTACTGCATGTGCCCTGCCAGTTTGGTACCGACCCAACTTGCTACTTAACCTGGCATTCTGCTGCCTCCCTGCATGCAGCCTGGATTATCAAATCATGCACTTGTCTTTAGATTAATGGCGCCGGAAAATTCCCCGGCCACATGAGGATGCGGTGAAGTGATGCCCATGGACTCGCCGGCCATCACTTATGCAAGCCGGTGTGCCTGATGAGGGGACACCGGTTTTCTGTTCGCTGCGGCAACAGAAAACCTGCGGATGGATACCTGTACTGCAATGATGCAGACGGTGGTATGAAAACACAGGAATTAGAGAGGGAATCTTGTTGTGCTAGATATTCGGCTGAATATATAGTACTAGGTCGTATATTCTATTTTTTCCGTTTGATATTTTTATAGATGTCAGCTAGACTAGATATTCTCTGCTAAAAATCATCCCAGTAGTGGAGGTTTGGGGTTTTAGGATAGTACTATTCTTAGAGAGGAAAACAACTGATACAAGTGTGTGTTTCCCTAAAATAAATACAAGTGTGACTAAATTTAATGTAGAAAATAATACTTGGCTGTATTTTGTTGTATCAGCATCCTTGTTCCTGAACCTTCGATTGCTCTGTTGGACAGTTGCAGAGATCCAGATGCTAGAAAGGCTGCTAAAAGGGAGAAATCTGGACACCAAAAGGGCTGCTGAAAGGGGGAATGAGAATCTATGTACTGCCCCCCACCCCACTGGAACAGAGAAAGCGGCTTGGTAGTTTCAACCGTCATCCTACCGATCCAAAACCTACCAACCAAAAACAGCTACCGCTACCACTCTATTATATACTCCCTCCGTTTCAGGGCTTAAGGCGTCATCGTTTTGCGTGTTTTTTCTTTGACCAGGAATTACTCTAAATACATAAAAAGTTTTGGTATAAAACTAGTATTATTAGAAATTATTTTTCAATACGAATCCAACGATACTAATTATGTATAATATAATCAAAATTTTGTTGCTCAATTTTTTTGGTCTTTGCTTTGAAAAGCGTGTGCGCCTTAAGCCTTGAAATGGAGGTAGTAATAACAACTTAAACTCACCCACAAAAAATAACAATTTAAGCAGCCCGAGAAGCAAGAACCACCGAATAATAAACCACTAAGTACTTCCCATACCCAGCAGTCCAGCATACATTATTTGCAACTGATGCCAACCCAATCCATTCCATGTCATGTGTACATGTCCAGCTGATGGCAACATTAGGTCGGCTGGCTTTACCTAATTAGGTATCATTAGCTAGGCCATCCAAATCCGTGAACTACTAACTGATTAATCCCAGCTAGTATCTACACAGTACGTGTCATCACCACTATTAATCAGGACGGTTACAGGGGATTAGTAGCTCCATCCAAGCTGTCAAGCACTACTATGTTATGTCATCAGCTCAACTACCGGTCCTGGCTGCCCTACCACACATACCTGCAGCAGGCAGTACTTGGGCACTTAGCTGCAGCTAGCTAGCTGAGCAGATGTGATCGGTGGCCATGCTGCAGCAGCTTCTAGTACTATACTCACTAACTGAAGATCATGTCTGAGCTGATGGTTTGGGAGAATATTTTAGCAGTTCCAGTGCCAACTTGCTAGCTAAGATTTTTTTACAAATATTACCCCCTCTAAATTTCCATCGCTGAAACTGACCCCATCTTAACTCTATTGTCAAAAATAACCTGGCGAAAAGAGAAAAAGGTTACACGTGTAACATCCCGCTAAGCTCCCGTCATGGGGACTGGCGGGAAGGACATCCTGCCCCTGCGAACGGCGGGAGGGTACGTGGCCGTTGATTGAAGAAATTCGACTGCCATCTTTAGCTGATCAAAAGCATGTATTTACTAATTAGTCTAGGATAGAGGCGTACTATCTTGTGTTTGACCTCAGTCTAATTAACCGCTAGTAGTACATAACTATGATAGGTACCTACCTAGAACTTATTCCTGCTCGCCATTATTAATAGAGCTTAATCAGTGCATGCGATTAGGAGTTGTTCTCATGACAGCTTAGAAGCCACCATCCGCCCATGGCCCTGACGGTATGTCCCTGTCGCCATTCTTGCTGGCGGGAGGTTAACTCCGGCAGCTACTGTGGCGGGATGTTACACGCGGCACCTTTTCCTCTTTCCGCCAGGTTATTTTTGGCAATAGAGTTGAGAAGAGGTTAGTTTTGGCAATAAGAATTTGCAAGGAGTCATATTTGTAAAAAAATCGCTAGCTAAGTTGCTTTGAAGCAACAGGGCTCTTGGGATGCAGGTCAGTAGTCCTGGATCTCCATGCAACCACAGGTTATGGTACCATTTGACCTGTTAACAAACATGGTGTGTCAGTAATGTTAAAGAGTAGGCAGACAGGATAAACATTGGAAGAGTCCCATCTGCATATACGCAATTACCTGATAATGTACAGCAGATCGATGATGAATATGTGGCACACATGATCAGCACATGCCGCTACATATGGAGGAATACTTATTGTAACAATACAATAGTTTATTAATGCTAGTGGTAACCATATAGTTTTCTTACATGAACTTGTACTTAGATTTCCCCATGATTGTTCCAATCCGTTCTGGTCAAAATATCTATAGGGATCTCCTAGATGAGTACTACGAAGTACTCTCTGACCACCAAGAAGGTCAAGTACTTTCTCAACTAATCAATGAACAGCGAAAAGCTAATGCTACAGAGTGGCTTGTTTGACAATTTGGAAATAACAGCCCATGAACAGATTGGCCTAACGAATAGGTACTGCGAGTAAGGTACGTGCTCCAGTAGTTAGTCTTAATTCCATTCCGTGCTTAAGGTTTCGCTCAACGCGGTAACGTAAGTGCCATCTAAAGGTTGGTTGGTCAATTAGATAGAGAGATGAGAATCATGAGATGATCATGGAGTGACCAAGTGAAACAACAAGTGATGCAAGTTCCAAGAACTGTTCTGCTGCCTTCTTATAGAACATACTGATTCAGCACGTACAGAGCTAGTTGCAGTGCATGAACCTCTGCTTTGGATCGTTAATTAATACTGCGTTTTTATGATTTGTTTGTGACTTTTCAGGCAAATCGAGTGCTGGATATCGTTTCCTGTGAAACCAAGCTAGATAGTACAAGCTGTACAACTAAAGTAGTTTTGCTAACTTGCAGTGCTAAAAGCTGCCTATTTGACTTGACTAAGCAACATTCAGTTCGATCGCATGTAGTATTCATCTTTCAAGCAAAGCGAAGCTAAAAACTACAGATGTCATGGCACGGGAGCTTTGGAACACATCTCCCAATTAAGTAAAGCCTGAGGTACAGATCACATATAATTGTGTTACAACTTTTGATGTTATGATTAGTGGAAGAATCGTAAGTGGATTCTGAAAACTGAGAAGTCCTAAATTTTGATGCTTCTCTGAATTATTCCACAGTTCGATCGCATGTATATACTCTCATCTCATCTCTCAAGCAAAGGGCATCTCCTATGATGGTACTGGAAGTTTTGGAGCACATCTCCTATGGTCTAAACGAAGGTTACCTAGGCTACACGTATGATGTAACATTGGTAGTTTGGGCACATATCTTATGCAAAGTCCGAGGTACACATATGATGGTATATCAGTGCAACTTTTGATGTAATGATTAGTGGGAGGGATCATGACTGGACTCTAATTTGGTTAGCCTTAAATATTGACACTCCTCTGAATCTTACAGGAAATAACTTCAGTTATGGAGTATAAAAAAAATCAGAGGAAATCTACTTTCAGAAAACATAGGAGCAAATCAAGTATGCCCCCCAAAAAAATTATACTGAAGAAAATAAGAGAAAATCAAGTATTCCTCATGATATACTTATAACATATATGAAGTGTGGGCATTAGTTAGTGGATAAGTGGGCACTAGAAAAAGGATATCCAGAAAGGCAAAGTGCCAAAATGTTTGGTCACCCATGAAAACGAGAGAGGGAGAGAGAGAGCTGGGCCAATCATAGTAACCCAATTATTGGCATACGATTGGCTGCCCATGAAGATGGAAGAAAGGAGAAGGAAATCATATTACACTGATAGCAACTCCACGTAGGAGTATCTGCACATATATATACTCCACTAACTAAACAAATCCCACCGAATACTCCTTTTCTTTTCTTGTGCGATCATGGGCTCTGTTGCGCGCGGTGCCGATCGATCGGGTCGCAAGCGACCTACGCGACTACGCGTGACGTCGTCGCGTCCTTATCATGTCATAGCTAGCCAGTTGATAATCATCCTCGATCGATCGAGATGGCCGGCCTAATCGCCAAGTATGTACATATCCACCTGATAAGGCTGCCATGTCATTCTCGCGCCCATCGAGGCGGCCCGTGGCATGCCCAGCTAAAACTTTTGGATGGATGGATGGGTTCGTCGACCTAGCAAGACCGGCGTCTCTACTCTCTACAGCCACGCATGATTAATTTGTTTGATAATAAACCTCAAGGTCACGAGCAGTGTCTCTGCATTTTTTAAAACACAATACAATCCCCTATCCATATAAACACACACACGCACGTCCTATCCTATAAACACTGTGTCCGCGGATCGTGTTTTGAGATTGACGAGACATTTCGCTGTCGATGGGACGTCGTCTCCCACTAAAAAAATAGTATACCTTTTATACAACACAGCCGTTAAACCTGCAGGTTTAAACTACGGTGGTGACAAGACAACCACCCTTCTAGCCATTCAACCACATGTTGGTTTGCACTGTCTTTTGCATTTAACCACGATTAGTTCTGATCTATCACAGGCCAATGGAGCCAATCCACGGGCTTGTTGGTGAATTTACAAGAAAGCATGCTCTTATCTTATACAGACATCATCTGACCACACAGCGACTGCGGTAGGAGCGAGTATGTCAATTCGTTTCCACCCGCAGTAAGTAACTGATCGTTCGATCCCAACCTTATAATGTTCCAATTGGTTTGTAAATCAGCATGATTTAGATTATTTTTTCGTTTGTCCAAAGATAACATTCTGAATATCTGTAGCGCTAACCATTCGATCTTCACCTCGAGTCATCTGCAGTGACCTATATAGAGGCACTGAACTATGGTGACAATGACAGTCATTGTTGTTATAACCTCGCCATTTTTTCGATCTTTGGCCAAATATTGATAAGATTTTTCACGACGGCATGGGGAACATGCAGACCCAAAAAAATTACATGTTTGGGGGAAAGACAGTTCGAGAAAGAAAAATGATACATATTCCCCGGACGATCGCGTCGTTGCGATCCCCCGCCTCCTCGTGCGTGTACGTGGCAACACAACCACCACGCACCTCATAGTAGTGAGCCTCACCAAAACCACCGCCCACGCTTTCTTTTCCTAATCCTCTTTCTTCCCTCTCCTTCCTAGCTTATCCTCTCATGTGGTCCAGAATTTTTCCTGAGAAGCTCCAGCCGCCATAGCGCCATTGGCATCCTAACACGCACCATCTCCCCAAACCTCCACCCTCCTTTTAGGGGTTGCTTCCCTAGGCGTCGCCGCCATAGCTCCCCCTCCCGCTCCCGCTCTATCTACACCCGTGAACTTATGAGCACGAGGGCTTGGCCCGACGGTCGCCACTGCAAGGACTTGCGGTCATGGTGTGCCAAGCTGATGCACTGTCGGCGATGCTCCGGGTCCGCATCTTCGCTCGCACGTTCTGCCATGGCCATGGAGAAGGGTAGCCGCGAGCATGGAGCATGTAGCGAGCAACGGGCTTCCTATGCCCTCCCTGCTATGGTACCCCTGCGGCCCTGCTAAAGAGGCACGGCGGACCTGCTACATAGGCATAAAGCCGCTGCTACAGAGGCGCGGCTGCAGGCTGCTGCTACCGAGGGCGGCCGGCCCTGCTACATCGGTTGCAGGCTGCTGCTACCGAGGGCGGCCGACCCTGCTACATCGGTTGTAGGCTGCTGCTACCGAGGGCGGCCGACCCTGCTACATAGGCGCGGCACTGCTGCTATAATGGGTGGTCGGCCCCGCTACACAGGCATAGAGCCGCTCCTAGCAAGGCACGGCTGCTGCTACCGAGGGCGGCCGGCCCTGCTACATATTTGCGGCGCGGCCGTCTTTGCTACAACGGGTGAGTGGCCTCTCCGATGACGTCTTATTCTCCGGCAATAACGTCTTCTTGTGTGACACCTTTGCTACAAGCAGTATGATTCTATGCTACCGGCGGCCGGAGGCTATGCTACAAGAGGTGGCTGGTGTTGCTACTGCTGCAACGACGGATTCTCCGGTGACAGCCGGCGATGGCGCCTGCCTCTCCGACAACGGTTGGGACCATGGCGAAGAGAGGTGCGGGACATGTTAAGAAGGCAGTTTCGTTCTACTCTAAGTCTCTGAGAAAAATGTCTGTATTTTCTTTTGGGAGAAAAGAAAGGACAGATGCGTACGGAGGCTCTTCCGTCGTTGACCACTTATGGGACACGTGTCGGCCTCTTCACCCGGGAGATCGGGGGAATTAATCCTCCGGAGGACGCCTAGCACTGTCCTTCGAGAAATCATGTAGTATGACATATGTTGCCTTTTAGGGGGAAGTTGATTAATTTGATAAATGGAGAATGGGCACGCACCGGATGTATAAAGAGGGAGGGTTGCAAGGCTACCATTGGTTGGCCCCCTAATCATTCTTGTCGTCGCTCCGAAGATTCCGCCCCTATAGCCCTCTGATTCGATGTCCTACGGTTCCGGAGTAGAGGAGAAAATACTAGATGGGCCTTCTACGTTAATCAATTAGAAGGCCTTGATGATTACACATGATGATGTAACCTCTTCATTGGTTGGCGACTTGGCCATGTCGCAATGGAATAGTACATGTCAAATAAAGAGAGTTGAGGAGAGTTATTTTTCCAAGTAACGCCAATACGAAAAAAAAACCAAATCCCCTCGCGTCGCTCCCGCTGAAGCGATCGAGGCGCCTGCCGCCGCCTCCTCCTCCTCACCCCCTCCTCCTCGCCGCCACCGGCCGCACGGCGGCCGCCGTGTCGGTGGCGGCGGCTTCTCCTCGCTCTCGGGCGCGGGCTCGCAAGGTGGCGGTGCTGCGTCTGCACGCGCGGGCGGCGGTGTGGCGCGCTTGCCGGCAGCCAGGGTGCGGCGATCGCGCGATACGGTGGCGCGGAGGTTTGTGCGTGGTCGGCGCGGCGCTGGCTCGCCTCGTGGCGGGTAGACCCGACGTTCGGCGTCCTAGCGGGCGGCGCTCCGGCGTGGAGGGTGGCGGCGAGGCGGCAGGCTCTGCCCTTGGCGGCGCATGTGGTGGCGGCGGTTCTCGAGGCTGGTTGCTCAGATCTGGGCTCTGGGCCCGATCCGACTGGTCGGCCGGGTTTGCCGGCCGATTCTGGTTGGACCTAGGTAGGAACCGTTGCGAGGGGGGCGGCGCTGGTGCCACGTCTGCTGTAGCAAGGCGGCGAGAGCCTCACGGGCACGCCCGACCGGGCCTAGGGGGCTGTTGGGTAGCGGCGACATGCCTACGTGCTGCAGCGTGGCGGCGAGGACTTCACGGACCCTTCTTGGGTCCGGCCGGGCCCCGGCCTAGTTTGTCCTTGCTGCTGCGTCCGGCCGACACCCACTTTAGCTGGAGGATGCCTCCACCGGCTTTGCCGCCCTTCGGCTCCTGGGGCTCAGTGGGCTCATTGCTGCGTCCGGCCGGCTATCGCCTATGGCGGTGGAGGTTGTTCCCTCCCACGGGGCGGCGGCTCTGCTCCTCCTCGTCTACGGTTATTCGGTTCAGTCGGCCTCGCTTAGCTTGCCATGGAGAGACGGCGATGGTATCCTCAAGACCATAGTGGTGCATGTTCGTGGGCGTCAAGCTTGGGGGGGCGCTTCGGTCTGTCCGGGTGATGGGTTCTGGGGGTCGGGAGAAATCCTTGCTGGCGGTGTCGGCACTGACTCGGTGACGCCTGTGGGCGCCACCTTCCTTGTGCAGGGCGTCGGGTGTACCCCCTCCTATTCCCTTCCATGTACCGGGAGAAATCCTAGGACCAGTCCGGGCAGCAGCGTCGTCGTCGTCGCATCCCTTCTTGAAGGTGCTGGTTGGTACATGGCAGTTCGAAGGCAGAGGGGTGTGGTGGGAATTCTCCGGAGGGCACAACGGTCATGAGCCACCAGCGCTTTCGTCGATTCGGCGTTGTCGGCATTCTTTTCTCTTTTATTTCTCTTGTTTTTTCCTTTTGGGCTTTGTTGTGCTGTCTGCCCCAACAGTGGTCTCGTGTGTGTTCCGGTTTCTTTGGGCGATGTCATTCTACCAACAATGTCTCACTGGTTTGCTTTAATTATAAAGCGGAACGAAAGCCTATTTCAAGAGAGAGTTATTTTTCCTGTATTTTTTTGGAAATGAGCGTTTTATTATTTTGAGTAATGACTGTATAACTAAGATGCACATAGCCGCATAAACCACACAATTAGAGAAAAAGGAAAAGGAATACTATTACAAATATGACTATCAAGATAAAACATACTCGAGCTATGCCACATCAATTCGCAAATCACGCGGCCATCCATGTCGGGAGAAAATATCCCACGCCGTGTCCTCCAATCGCGTACACCCCTCCACAAATAAGTCACGAAACTCCTTCTCATAACTCTTCTCAATATTTTTCCTACATATTTGGCACACAAATGCAGACTAACACATAACCCTTCTCATTATACTCTAAAAGTTACCTGAAATCAATAAAAGTTTTTTCTTTCTTACGTTATGCATAAGAAAATGCTTCGTCCCAACAAGACCTAAGGCCCAATTAGCCAGAACCGTCCAAAAAGAACCAACAACGATGGCGTTGAACTATTCAAAATCATGCAAGAGGACATCGAATACCAGAAGACATGGTTGGGAGAAACCCCCTGAAGGTTTTGTTAAACTAAACGTGGACGCGGGCTTTTCTGCTGACAATTTTACAGGAGCAACAGGTATTGCGTGATGACCATGGCATTTTTATTGTGGGCTCATGTTGCGGCATTCCACATATCGGTGATGCTGCAAGTGCAGAAGCGAGGGCTCTCCAGGATGGCTTAATTCTTGTAGCTCAAGTGGGCTGTAAAAAATTGATCATTAACAGCGACTGCATGGATGTCATTGAGACAATGCAGGAGCTGCAGCGGCAATTTATGAGAAGTGCTCCTTTTTAGCTTGTGGTTTTGCTAGTGATCAACTTGCTTATTGTCCTAGAGAGAGTAATTTTGTGGCTCATAATCTTGCTTGTAATGCAGAGGGAGCTCAGTCGACTATTTGGCTTGAGGATCCACCTATTTTTCTTACGAGCCATCTGGCGAACGATGTAGGTTTATTTGATAATTAATAAAGTTGACGTGGTGGCTTTCCCTTAAAAAAAGAGCCAACAAGACGTAATTTCTTCTGTTCAAAAAAAAAAAGACGTAATTTCTTGATGATGTAACCCGTTCAATGGCCGGCGACTTGGCATGTCGTAATGAAATATATATACCTAGACCACATATGCAATGCTTGTATATACCTTGGATTACGGCGGCGAGGAGAGTTCTGTTTCTAGAAACAGGCTTTCATCCTGCTATATTAATCTAGCAACCAGCCAGGAGAGTTTTGTTCTATGCAAATTCCACGCACACGACAAAAATGCAGAGTAAAGAATGACCCTTGTCTTTATTGTTTGAAAGTAGTCTGAAATCAAACAAAAGATTACCTGTGTGGAATTTTCTGAGTGAACCACTGGTGCATAAGGAATGACAGAGAGCATATGCATATATATTTGTAACATTCGGTGACGCCGAGTACGTGGGTGGATGTGGTAATTCCCGCAAGCTATTTCTTCCATTACTCAAAATACCGCGGAAAACTCCAGCCCGTTCGTTGGTGCGTGCGTGAGGAGAGTGGCGATCGGAGATAGCGTAGACGAGCAGCTGGCTGGGCTGGGTATGAGCTGCAAAACACGAGCGATATATCGCCCAAGAGCCAGCCAGGCATCCCGCAAGGGCTAGCGCGCCTTCGATTCTTATCCAGTGAGTGGCGCGCAAGCAACGGGCCGGGTCTTATGATCAGAGACCCATTCTTCTTTGTTATGGCGTCCTTCGAGAAGGCGATCCTTCGTTCTCGGCCAGAGAAAACAGCAATCCCGATGATGACGATCGACCAGGGAACCCAAAGGATAGGGAAAATATAGGCCAGATCAGAAACAACTGTGGACAAAGCGTGCACTTGCTCGAATTTCAGAGCACGATTCACTACTCCGTCCGATCCATATATTATTATTCTCAATTTTGTCTAGATTTGTATGTATATTTAGACTAGATGCATTCGTATCTAGACAATGTTTACAACAATAATATGAACCGGATAGAGTAGTAAGATTATTTCCCCTCTGCATATTGGTGCACGGCAAGACCCGCCACCTTTCTCAAAAAAAAGACCCGCCACCGACAGATACCGTACCACGTTAATAAATATAAGATGTTTTAGGTTTGTGAAGAAGATGAATTTAGACTTGTTTTAGTACGTAGTTTCATTCAATTTTGAAATGAATCTACACACTAAAAAAAAGTCTAGATTCATTTTCTTCACAAATCTAAAACATTTTATATTTTAAAACGGAGGGAGTATGCATTGTGACCTTGCGTCCATCCGAATTCATTCCTGAATTCTGTTGAGAGAAATACTAGCTGTAACGAAACAGACAAGATGACAGTGATACGAGTCCAATTACACGCATCGCTCATTTCGCTTTGTAACGTCGTGTAGAAGAAGCGGAGAAAAACATTCGCTTTCGGGGCCTGATGTGATCACGGTCACTGAGACGTGTGTCACAGGCCACACCTTTGACCGAAAACCGAATTTTTCTCTAAAATAAAGATTCCTTCTGGAGTAAAAGTTTCGCGAGACCGTCCATATATATGTAAAAAAGCGGCCAGCGACACGTATTCTCGAGAAAAAGCGCAGCGACATGCGAACTAACGCGCACTGAACGGGTCAAGGGAGGCTAGCTAGCTGCCCCCGGCGGGCCGTAGGTGTCGCCGTCGGTCGGGTCACGGCGACGGCGACGATCGACGATGATCCCGGGCGCCTCGCTTGGGCTGGCTGGCTAGTCTTTATCCGCTCTGCGGTTGCACAATGCATGCATGTACGGGCGCGGCTTGCATCTTCCTCGCTCGTTAAGCCTGTCGTTGGTGCATGCTGGCTAAAATCCGTAGTCCCACTAACCTTTGTTGTTACATTGAGGCCCCGTTCGGCTTGTTGAACAATCCCTGCTGGCTGGCAGATCCCAAGGCCGCTCCACACCTGAGGAAAAAGACTAGATTCAAAGGCACACAAGATTACACAAAAAAATGACACAGAAAACAGGGAGAAACTTTATTGATCTGTTTCTCAGTAAAATCACGTACTCTCAGTAAAGTCACGTACAATGATTACTCCACTATTTATAGACTAAAAAGATAGGATACCCACATGGGCTAACCCTATCCTGGTAGCTACCGGCCCAGTTTCCCAACACGGCTCACGGGAGAAACAAAGGATTTTTACAGGTTTCTATTTCTTTGGAAATGTTTTCCTTGGCTGCGTTCGCTTTGAAGGAATAGTACCACCGTTTCCTGAGGAAAGTTCCGGTATCCTGTACTTTTAACAAGGAAATGAAACATCTACCCGAACCTCATTTTTTCGCTGAAGCCCGAGGCAAAACTCTGCGATTGAACTAAATGAGCGGGGTCCTCTGTTACAAGTGCGCAGCGACAGAGCAATCAAGCACATTAGATAATATTTTAAAGATAGAAAATTCCATCGCTATGCAGTGCCCATGCGCCTACCCTTTCCATTGCTTTGTATTCCTCCGGTTTACTTTTACAGCTGCTACCTATCCCTATTCCTTTGAAGTTTTGTGTTCCTTTGTTTTCTAGACCCGCAAACCGAACGAGGCCTGAAATGGCACGTTGACTCAAATTCTAGAACCAAAAGATATCCCACAGGCCATACCGATGTAAAACGAGCTGATGGCAACATACGTGAACTACTATCCGAGTACACAGTATGGCGTATCATAACCACTAATTCAGAAGGTCACGGGGAATAGCAGCACCATCCATGCTGTCCAGAACTAGTAGGTCATTGTCATCCGCTCACCCACCGGTCCCGGCTGCCCCCACCACACATACCTGCAGCAGGCAGCAACAGTTCCAGGGCACTTACCTGCAGCTAGCTAGCTGAGCAGATGGGATCGGTGGCCATGCTGCAGCAGCTTCTAGCTAGCTAACTGAAGATCATGTCTGAGCTGATGGACTGGCAGAATATTATTTTAGCAGTTCCAAGTACCAACTTGTTAGGTTACTTGCAGCAAAAGGGCTCTTGTGATGCAGTCACTAGTCCCCATGCAACCACAGTTTATGGTACGGTTTGAGCTGTTAACAAATATGGTGTGTCAGTAATGTTAAAGAGTAGGCAGACATGATAAACAGTGGAAGAGTCTCATTTGCATCTATGCAGTTATCTGGTAATGTACAGCAGATCCATGATAGATAGATAGCATACATGATCAGCACATGCCGCTACATGGAGGACTAATACACTAATTGATTAATGCTAGTGGTAACTAGAATATTCTTATATGGACTTGTACTTAGATTTTCCCATGATTGTTCCATGATCCATTCTGGTCAAAATGTCCAGGGATCTCCTAGATGGGCACTAAGTAGTACTGTCTGACCACCAAGAAGGGTCAAGTACTTTCTCAACTAATCAATGAACAGGGAAAAGCTAATGCTCGCTTGTTTGACAATTTGGAAATAACAGCCCATGAATAGGTACCGCGAGTAAGGTAGGTGCTCCAGCAGTTGGTCTTAATTCCATTCCGTGCCATGGCGTAAGGTTTCGCTTAACGCGCTGACGTAAGTGCGAAAGAAAGAGGAGTGACCAAGTGAAGCAACAGCTGATGCAAGTTTCAAGGACTGTTCTGACACCTCCTGGTAGAACATCCACAACATGATTCTAGTTGCAGTGCGTGCACCTATATTTTGGATCGCACGTTAAAGATTTTTTGTGTGATTTTCGAGCAAATCGAGTGTTGGATATTGTTTCCTCTAAAACCAAGCTAGCTCCCGTTAAAAAAAAAAACAATCTAGCTAACCAAACAAGTTTTCCCTAAACAAAACTAAAGTAGTTTTTCTTACTTGCAGTGCTAAAAGCTGCCCCTGATGCTTTATGTTGACTTGACTAGTGAACATGCAGTTCTGATCGCATCATCTCTCAAGCAAAGCGTCGCTAAACTACGGAGATATATCATGGTATATTGGAAGTTTTCGAACACATCTCCTAAGCAAAGGCTACCTAGGCTACACGTATGATGTAGTATTGGTAGTTGGGACACATATCTTAAGCAAAGTCTGAGATACTACAGATCACATGTGATGATAGTACACCTTTTGATGTGATGATTAGTGGGATAATTATAAGTGGTGGACTACAATTTGGGAAGTCCTAAACTCTGATTACTCCTGAGTTTCAGAGGCAATAAGCTCAATTATATATGGGAGGGATACAAAATCACAGGAAATCTGGTTTCAGAAAATAAGATCAAATCAAGTATGGCAGAAAAAATTGTACTCCATCGCTCCCAAAATATAAATATCGCTTTTTTTAAGCATAGTGTGGGCATTGTTTAGTGGATAAGTGGGCACTACAAAACAGAGGAAAGGATATCCAGGGAGGCAAAGTGCCAAAATGTTTGATCACCCATGAAAACGAGAGGAGGTATTAGCATTGGGGGTACAAATACTTGCAACTAAGGAGCAAACTCATACAACATGTTGCAAAATGGGGCCAGGCAGTACACAATCTATACATGCGGATTTGATTTGGTACACAGCCCTTCTGCAGCCGACACGTGTCTGCGTATACGCCATGTCATATCCACCCGGCACGTAACATTTGCGAGAAAACCCCTGCGGTCATCCTCCCCCGTATATAAGGAAACCGAACCGTCCCCCCGACGTTTCATTCCCCATGGATTTGGCAAAGATCTCACCTACCCACTCCGCGCCCACACCCAAAGACTAGCCCGTGGCCGCATCGAGCTCTCTCCAACTACGACGATGGAAGGTCGCGGCGTGTCCCGCCATGGATCTGCAGAAGACGGAGGAGAAGGGCGAGGCCGTGGTGCGAGGTGGAGGTGGCCGTGGTGGTTCCGGAGAAGGGCGGGTGGAGGTGATGGCGCCACGATCTGGAAGCCAGGCGAGGGAGGAGGATGTGGGGCTCTTCTTCTTGCAAGAGGAAGAAGGAGACGAGCTGGAGGTGGTCTTGGGAGGAGGCGGTGCGAGTCCGCTCGGTCTTGTCTGAATCGTGGTGTCGGAGGAGACCGGGTCGTGGATCTGGTGGTGGCGGCGATATCTGGCGGGCGATCTCGTTGTGGCGGATGTGGGGAGCGGTGGCGGTGCGGGGCGTGGAGGTCACTTCCGTGGTGGTGCTGGCGTCATGGAGCCTGGCCGCGAACTGGCAGTGCATGTTGTCGAGCCTCGTGAGTTAAATTTAACTCTTTTAGATTGTACGGTTCATATTTATGGTTTTGATTTGTACTTTGGTTTGTGGTTAGGGTTTTGATTTGTAGTTAGGGTTTGTACTTAGGCGGGCGAATCTACGGCTATGCATCATTTTTCTAGATTGATTGAAACCATAGTTTTTCCCTTCATCTTGTATTTATCTATTAGCCGCGTGATCCGGAATCGGTGATATTTTAGATGATGGAATTTCTGTTGTAAGGAATTTGGTTGGATTGGATGAAAGCGGATATTGTTAAACGATGTAATGTGATATATTTATCATTTAGGAGTTCAGTTATTCTTAAAAATAGCGTTTGAAGGCCATTTTGGCTATCTCTCCATTCACAGAGGAGCAAATCCCATTGAACCCTCATAATCATAATTTTCCAATTTCGTTAAACAAAAACTTTTTGATTATCCTATTTCCATATGTTGCTAGCTATCTAGTGTAGATACTTGTGATCTGTCTATGTAAAGTTAGATGAACTGCTGCTACAAACTTGATATAGCTAATCAACCATGTTGTTGAATTGTAGCTTGTTTTTTTGGATGTTGAATAGCCTACCTTTTAAGGTTATTGTACATCCCCTAGATATTTGGCATGTTTCCAAGATTCTCTAGCTCACCATCTTGCTGTAAATCAATTATTGGGTGTTTCTAGATTCCTTGTTTGTGTGTAGATGTGAAACCTTGCTTTCAAAGTCTCTTGTATGATGGCCAGTGTTGCTTATATGTTGTTCGTGATGTTTTCTCTAGGTTGATGCCTAGATAAGTTGTATGGTGCTTGTGTGTTTCTACCACATGTCCTAGTTGTATCAAGTTTGTAGCATCAGTGGTTTACTCATGTCCTAGTTGTATCATGTTGCATGGTGCTTATATGTTGTGATAAAAAAGTTACCACATGTCCTAGTTTACTCTTTCCTAGTGGTTTGTTTCATATGATGCATGTTAATCCATCTTCAGCTAAATTTTGTGGGTTTTGATGTGGAATATGTTATTGGTTTATTGCTTAAAGCCTGTGATTTTATCTATGGGCTTGTCAAGATTATCCTTTGATAGGAAATGCATATTGTTGACCAATTATGTCCATATATATTTGTGTTATCCATTTGTTTTTTCATATATATAGTTTATTATAAAGTCTGAAACAATTAACTTTGCATCTTTGTTTTAATATGGATGTACAGTACATTGATCCATATGGTTTCGAGGAGGATGGAAGCCCACTTTCGGTGATACATTCAACTTTTACATATTATATTACATTGCACATTCATTTTGTAATATTTTTTTGCATTTTGTAAGATTGAATGTTTTTGTGTGCATTGTAGTTTGACTCGCAGGCGTTGATGAGTCATGGACAAGAGGAATGAAACTTCCTTCATTAAGAAGGAAGTGATCCATGCTAGCAAACAACCATGCCCATATGTGGTGAACAACAGTGCAGTGCCCATACCATCCTAGGAAGCCTAGGGTGGGATGCTTGTGAACTTCTGCCGCACGTTCAGACTCGCCATTGGCAGTTCGGATGGTCGTGAGAAGGCTCAGCATAAGGCTCTGTGGGAGGTGCTTGTCCAGGCAGACTTGGTGTAGTTAGTTATCTGAAATGTTATGTATGATATGTAAGAACATCTAGTCTATGTTTGCTAGTTCTGGACATGGTAGCTATGATCTTCTGGTGCACTTTGATGTGATGAAGGTGCTCTTTTGCTTTGGATGTTGTGAACAATCTAACGTTTTAGTTATCTATGACGGTCTGAATCTGTGCTGTTAAAATGTGTGTGAAAATACCATTTAGTTTGCACTTTTGCCATTATGTTTGAATTTGTTATTTGAAAAATATGTAATGTTTTTTGAGAAACACATATGAGTTTTGAAATCATTTGATTTGAATTGAAACAGAAATTAAAATTGAAAAAACGAAAAACAAATAAGAGGAAAAAATAAATAAACGTACCTCATAACCAGGCCCAGCGAGATAATCTAAGCACTGGGCCAGCTCCCGTGCCCGTGGCAGCTCAGCATCGCTGTGGGCCGGCAGTAAATCGGCCCGTTCTGGCGTCTTGCCATGGCCGATGAGGGTGGGAGTTTTAGTCCCACCTCGCTAGTTGGAGGCGAGGAGGACCAGCTTATATACCCCGTTCGATGCTCACCCTCGAGCTCCTCTCAAAAAACAACTCCGATTCTGCTATCCTGTCCTCAGTAATGGGTGACCTGCAGGGCCTTGTACTACTCTGGTCTAGTTCGCTTGTAATGGGCTTGAGCTAGGCCAGTGTGTGGAACCCAACCTCCAGAGTGTCAAAACTTTTTTCATGATTTTTTTTTGCCAATTAATGTACTGCGTATGTCGGCCAAAACAGGGCCTTTAGGGTCGTTTTCACCATCGACATCGACATCTCTAACATCTGGAACAACATCTCTAACATCTCTAAAAAGAGTACGAGGTAAAGTGCAGGGCGGGGAGGCAGTGGCGACAAAATAGCCGATCACACAGACCAGGTGGGGGGTGGGTCCTAGCTACAGTACATGTACTAATTCATTAATTGGTCGGAACAAAGGGTTCAAGTCATTAAATGTCACCCCCCTGTCTCCAACTGCTGCAATGTGAGATTGTCCAACTAGCAAAGGTTGTTTCTGCAAAATTCCAAATCCTACGTGGTTCCTAGTTGGCTCTTTTCGGACTGTGATTTACTAAACTAGCAAGGATCATTATAGATTGTGTCTTCTTTACGTTTTGCAACGTGTTGTATGAGTTCTTTGCAGTTAAGTATTTGTACCCCCAATGCTAATACCTCAAACGAGAGGGAGAGAGAGATAGCTGCAGCTGGGCCAATCATTGGCGTCCAATTATTGGCATTTGATTGGCTGTCCATGAAGATGGAAGAAAAAAGAGAAGGAAATCATATACTGATTGCAACTCCACGTAGGAGTATCTAGACATGTATACTCCACTAAACAAAAATCGACCGAATACTCATTTATTTAAATTTTGACAAATCACGATGCCATGAATTTTTTCTGCCTTCACTCAGCACAAGTGTAAATTAACGAGCATGACATTGGGTTCGCCCCCACAATTCATGATGACACACACGATCATGGGCTCTGTTGCGCGCGGTGCGGATCGATCAGATCGGCTCGCGCGAGCGACGGTTCGTCAATTTGTTTGGATCGGTGTGCTGGTGACGTCGTGGCGTCGTTATCAGGTTCCGACGGCCACGCCACTAGCACTACTTCATAATCATCCTCGACTGATCGAGCTGGCAAGCCTAATCCCGAGGTATCCCCGTGATAAGTCTAGCTGACGCCATGTCGCTCTCTCGCGCCCGTCGAGGCGGCCCGTGCCATGCCCAGCTTAGATAGATAGATGGGTTAGATCGTCGACCTTTCACGAGCGGCGTCTCTACAGCCATGCGTGTGATTAGTTTGTTGATCATGTCACGAGCACCATCTTTGTATTTAACCGTGATTAGTTCGATTGATCAAAGGCTGATCGAGCCAATCGACGGGCCTGTTGGTGATTTTCCTCTAAAGCACAGTGAATCAGTGATCTGCTAGTCTGCTCTGGCATACAACCCGGGCCGGCGGTAGGAGCGAGCGTCTTGATTCGTTTCCACCGGCCGACGTACTATTTTTTTTTTGATAGTTTCACTCGCACTAACGTATCACAATACCATACCATCTCATATAATAGTTCTTTGCGAAGTTTATAGCATATCTGTTTTTAAGTTTTCACGTTTGTTTACTCATGTAACTTGATTTTCTATTAATGAAATATGTGGTTCTTTTCATTCATACTATCTCAGTTTGAATGAATAAAGATTATAATTTTTTTCAAAAATTAAACCCTACTAAATTTGACAAAACATACAGAAAAAATACCGACCTCTACGATATAAAATAATTATATTATAAACATTATGTTGTGTCTATCAACATTGACTTAGTCTTGTAATTTTTTATAATTTGGTTCAAAATATTGTTCAAACTTAGAATCCGTTGACTTTTAGCTAAATTTATAAGTCTTATTCGTTGGATCAGAGACGGTAATATTCTAATTGATTTATAATTCAGCTTGATTTAATTTTTTTTGTTTAACGAAAAAACTCTTACTGTCTGTACCTCCAACCATTTATTCTTGACCTCGAGATACGCGGTAATTGAGATGGAGGGAGTGAACTATGACGTCAATGACAATAATCTCGACATTTTTCTTCGGATATCTTGCATACTTCACACATAACAAAAAATATAGACTAAAGCATAACACTTTTTTTGAGGTAAAACATCATATATTAAGCATGCACGCCACCTCATTAAAACCTTTCAATCCCCTTAGGTACCCTGATAAGAAAAAATAGTGCGTCTGAAACTTGCAGCCCATCATTGTTACATCATCTAGGAGGTTTTGAAAAAATGTAGACTAAAGCATAACCGTTCTCATTATAGTTTCAAAGGTACTTGAAATCAACAAAAGATTCTCTTTTAGGCATTATACACCAGAAAACGCTTCTTCCGAACAAGGCCTAAGACGCAGTTAGCCCAAACCGGCCAAAAAGAACCAACAAGACATAATACCATGATGATGTAACCCGTTCAATGGCTAGCGTAAGGGTGGTAATGGAGTGAGTTTGGACGGATATGCCAGATCCAAATGCATGTCCAACATCGCTATAGCCCACCCACGAAGGTATCCATGGGCATGGATATCGCCCAGATCCAATCCGCTAGATATCCTAGTATCCATGGATGCCCTTGGTTTACGCACTATCTACATTAGCATAGCATCACATGGGTGTTCAGGTCCACGAGATAGCCGTCGACGCGTCTTCTAGGTTCTAGAGGAGGAGGAGGGGCGACGGGGTGAGAGCTATAGCTAGCCAAGCGAGAGCCGCGAAGGAGGAGTGACAGGGATGGCCGCCGGCCATGCTAGTTCCGCCGCTGCGTGCCAATGCATGCAGTAAGGCGTCGGTCTTGATCTCTCGTTTGATCGAGGTGTTGAGGAGTCGAGGCGGATGGCTAGTGGATAGGTCGATTAAGGGTAGGGTATAAGGATAGGAATATCCATATAGACATAGCCATTAAGTGAGACTTTTGAGTGAGTTGGGCCTCAATGACAGGGGGAGCTCAGCATAGTCAAAAATCTCATGCCACGCTGACATGCGGGTTCTACATGTCAGTCGGGTATACATTGGTAAAATCTTTGTCTGTGTCCACTCATGATTTAGCGGATATCTGCCCCATGAAATCCATATGTCTAACCAACCCTCAATACTCTTACCTAGACCTTCCGTATTCTTATCTAGCGGGACGGATATCCGTAAAATAAAATTGTTATCCTTAGACCGACAACTTGGCCATGTCGTAATAGAAAATATGTACCTGGCCATGCAATGATTGTACATACCTTTGAATGCGGCAGCGAGGATTGTTTTGTTCCTTGCAATTTTCGCACACAATAAAAAGACAGAGCAAAGCATGAACCTTTTCTTTATTCTTTGAAAGTAACTTGAAATCAAACAAAATATTATCTTTCTAGAATTTCCTGAGTGAACCAGTGGTGCCCAAGGAATGACAGAGCATGCATACATGTGTAACATTCCGTACGTAATAACATTGAATATCCACAGGCGGGAGCGTATTGTTACAATTGCGACAAGAAGATAACGAAGAACGAAAAACAGAAACACAGCAAGGAGACACAGATTTAACGTGGAAAAACCTCTCTAACAAAGAGAGGAAAAATCCACGGGCGCCAGCCAGCGAAACTTCACTATATCGAGGAGTGTTTACAAACTCCGGGGATTTCACAGATGCAACTCATCCTAACCGGTGGCTTACAAGGGGTTTATATATCGGTGAAAACCTAGGTCTTCGATGATCCGTACCATACCGCGGGGGGTTGTCGCCCCCAACACCCCCCACAGGCGTCCCACACCCCTACACTCGGCCCAAGCCTCCGGCGACGGGCCTCGCTCCACTCGTCAGAAGTTGGCCTATACTTTGTAGAATTTGGATCAACATATAACAAACTCCACCTTGAGACAAATTCCTCCTTGTAGCATCAACAACAACCATCTCCCTGAACAAACAAAGCAAATACTTTCGGCGCCAAAGCCACTTGGGCTAATTAGTTAAACCAACTAAGTTTAACAGGAACAGGTTTAGTCATCATATCAGCAGGATTATCATGAGTGCTGATCTTGCATATCTTTTATTTACCTTGAGCAAAAATGTCTCTAACAAAATAGTACTTGACATCAATGTGCTTAGTTCTCTCATGAAACATCTGATCTTTTGTAAGGTATATGGCACTTCGACTATCACAAAACAAAGTAATGCAAGAATCATCTCCACAAAGCTCAGCAAACAAACCTTTCAACCAAACAGATTCTTTGCAAGCTTCAGCAATAGCCATGTATTCAGCTTCAGTAGTAGAATATGCAACAACAACCTGCAATGTAGCCTTCCAGCTAACAACACAACCACCAACATGTTGGAGATATGCCCTAGAGGCAATAATAAATATAGTTATTATTATATCTTTGTGTTTATGATAAATGTTTACATTCATGCTATAATAGTATTAACAAGGAAACATTAATACTTGTGTGTTTTGTAAACTAAAATAGAGTCCCTAGTAAAGCCTCTTCATAATACTAGCTTGTTGGTAAATAAATGATTGTGGTTTCTCTATCATGAACATTGAGATGTTATTAACAACAATATCATATCGTTAGGAGAATGATATGATGGACATACTCCTATAGATAAGCGTAGCATAAAGATCAAGTCATTTTAATAGTTCAATTGCTATATGCTTTCTAATACATAGTAACCTAATTCCTTCGACCATGAGATCATGAATATCACCTTCACCGGAAGGATGCTTTGATGACATCAAACACCACACCGTAACTGGGTGGCTATAAAGTTGGCATTGAGTGTTCGGAAAGTATTGGTTGATACACATGGATCAAGAGTGGGATTTGTCCATCCATATGACGGATAGATATACTCGGGCCTCTCGGTGGAATGTCATCCAATTAGCTTGCAAGCATGGTAGCTCACAAGGGATCACATATCACGGAGAGAAAAGAGTACTTATCGATGTGAGGTTGAACTAGGTATGCAGAGATACCGACGATCATAACCTCGGATAAGTAAACTATCGTGAAAAAGGGAAATTGGTATCATATGTAAGTGGTTCATTCGATCGCAGTAATCAGAAATATTTGGGAGCCATATGAATTTCAGATTCCTCTATTGGTTATTGTTCGGAGTGTCTCGATCATGTCTACATAATTCACGAACCGTAGGGAGACACACTTAAGGATTCGACGTTGTTTGAGTAGTTATGGAATGATGAGTAAGAGACCGAATGTTGTTCGGAGTCTCGTATGGGATCCGGGATATCACGAGGAGATCCGGAATGGTCCAGAGAATAAGATTCATATAAGGAAAGTCCTGTTTCGGGGTTGGAGAATGGTTCCGGTGTTTTCATCGGGAATGTTCTAGAAGGTTCCGGAATGTCCGGAACTCCGGAGGGGAAGGGTACATGAATGTGTCATATCAAGTTGGAATGATTGCATTATGTACTAGGTGTCATCGCTGAACAAAATAAAGGGTTTAATCAAATCCTAGTTTGAAAAGTCAAACGCCAATTTGAAAAGTCAAACGGCTATTTTGGAAGGTGGAGGGAATGGAAACCTACTTGGGAGGAGTTCCTCCCTCGCCCACTTGGGAAACCGAGTTGGGAGGACTCCCCTGGCGTGCCCCCTCCACCTATATAAGGAGGGGCAGGGCTGCCCCTCCAAGACACAACACCTCCACCCTGCAAACCCTAGCCTCGGCGCCGCCACCTCCTGCTGCCGCCGCCTAGGGCAAGCCGCCGCCGCCTAGCTAAACCCTAGCCGCTGGCCTAGATCCTCCTTGGTGTGTCTAAACCCTAGAACACCGAGGGCTCTCTCATAGTCCACCATACTCGCTCCGGCTTAAGGCGAAGCCCTGCGAGATCTCCCCTCTACTTCCGGTACCACGCCGTTGTGCTGCCGGAATCGCGAGGAGAGTGCTACAACCTCCGCTGCCTGCTGGAACAAGGGAGAGGAAGGTCTTCATCGAGTACCGAACGTGTGACCGACTGCGGGAGCGCTGCTGGAACGCAGCGCCGGAAGGATCGTCTACGCGATCTTGAGATCGGGAAGAGTACGACTACATCACCCACGAGAATCCGCTCTCGTTAAACACTTTGGAATCTTAGAGGGTGAGTTATTCCATCGACTCGTTGCTACAATCTAGTAGATAGATCTTGGCTTGTTTGTTTGTATGCGATAGAAATTTTTTGTTTTCCATGCTACGAAACCCTACACAACATTAAACACATAAACTGTGAGGGGTCTTATCTTATCCAAATCGGCAGCAAAATCTGAATCCACATAGCCAACGAGTCCCTCACCGGTCCTGTCAAACTTCAAACAAGCATTGGAAGTGCCAAGAAGGTACCTGAAAACCCACTGAACAGCCTTCCAATGTTCTTTACCAGAATTAGCCATGTATCTACTTATCAAACTCATAGCATATGATAAATCAGGACGAGAACAAACCATGGCATACATCAAAGAACCAACAGCACTAGAATATGGCACCTTTGATATGTACTCAAACTCTTCATCAGTAGTAGGACATTGAGAAACTGACAATTTAAAATGAGGAGCAATAGGAGTACTAACTGAGTTGGCACCATCCATATTAAAATGATGAAGAACTTTCTTAATGTAAATTTGCTGACTAAGAAATAACAAACCATATTTTCTATCTCGGGTAATCTCCATACCAAAGATCTTCTTATCAGCACCAAGATCCTTCATCTCAAACTCACTACTTAGGTGTAACTTCAAAGTAGTGATTTCTTTCATGCCCTTGGCAGCAATTTGTTGAAGTGTATAAATGGATTGCACTAGCCCTTTCCATCAGTTCGGACTTTTGGTTGCGTTGGCTAGTGCATGAAGCTTGACATGGTATTAGAGCCTAAGGTCTCGAGTTCGAGTCCTGGCTTTCACAATTTATCCTAAAATTGCTCTTGACCCCTCCGTGTCCACGTATAGGCCTATTGAGTCATACGCGAGTTTCGCGCGCCGTCGCTCTCTTCCGGTTGCACGTGCTGAGTTCTCCCCGTCACACGTGAGAGGGGGTGTTGAAATGTATAAGTGGATTGCACTAGCCCTTTCCATCAGTTCGGACTTTTGGTTGTGTTGGCTAGTGCATGAAGCTTGACACAATTAACATATCATCAACATATAGCATCAAGTATATAGGTGACCCATCAACAAACTTGATATAAACACAACTATCATATTTAGACCTCTCAAAACCATGTGAGATCATAAATGAATCAAACCTTTTATACCACTGTCTTGGAGATTGCTTTAAGCCATAAAGAGACTTCTTTAATTTGCACACAAAATCCTCTTTACCAGAATACCAGGCACTATGAACCCTTCTGGTTGGTCCATGTATATTTCCTTATCAAGCTCTCCATGCAGAAAAGCAGTCTTGACATCTAACTGCTCAAGCTCAAGATCACGCATAGCCACAATACTAAAGAAAGTACGAATGGAACTATGCTTCACAACTGGAGAGAACACATCATTGTAATCAATACCTGGAATCTAGCTGAACCCTTTTGCTACTAACCTTGCCTTGTACCTTGAAGGCTCTTTGGGAGACAAACCTTCCTTTTTTTTGAAGATCCACTTGCAGCGGACCGCCTTATTTTGTTTAGGCAAGCGCACAACATCCCATGTGCCATTTTTCTCAAGCGATTGCATCTCTTCTTGCATAGCAGAAACCCACTTCTCGCGGTCAACAGATGCAATGGCTTCATTATATGTAGCAGTTGAATCGTTCTCCACATTGCTCAAAGACAACTCAAAGCATAATGAACAAGATTACACTCTTCCATTAAACGAGGACGAGGACCACAGTTACACCTCGGTCTATCAGCAACAATGGACTCATATTACTGCACAAAACAGTAGGTGAGTGCTGAACAACAATATCATTAATATTTTCCTCATGTGTATCTTCGACGATAGCATCATTATCAACAGTTTTCTGCAGGTTCTCCACCTGCACACTAACTCCCTCCTCTCCAACAGCAACAGGAGAGGTATCTAATGGAAAGCTATCATGATACATAACAGACTCATTGAAAACAACGTTTCTACTTAGCAAAATCTTTTTAGTTTCAGGATTCCATAGTTTATATGCTTTAACTCCTGAACCATAACCAAGGAATATGCACTTAACAGCCCTAGGCTCTAACTTTCCATTATCAACATGAGCATATGCAGTGTAGCCAAAAACTCTCAACTGTAAATAATTAGCAGGGGAACCTGACCATACCTCAATGGGAGTTTTCTTCTCAAGTGAAATAGAAGGTGACCTGTTGATGAGGTAACACGCTGTGTTGCTTCCTTGTAAACGCCTATGCATACCTGCATTAGACAACATACAACGAGCCCTCGAGATGATGGTTTTGTTCATGCGCTCTACCACGTCATTCTGCTGAGGAGTATATGGGATGGTGTGATGCCTAATCATGCCATCGTTACTGCAAAACTCTTCAAACTCATTAGAACAGAATTCCATACCATTATAAGTACGTAGTACCTTTACCTTCTTCTCAGTTTGCTTTTCAACCATAACTTTCCACTTCTTAAAAGCATCAAAAACATCATATTTATGCTTTAGAAAATAAGGCCACACTTTTCTTGAGTAATCATCAATAATAGTAAGCATGTAATTAGCACCACCAATAAAAGTCTTACGGGACGGACCCCAAACATCAGCATGCACATAATCTAATATGCCTTTGGTGGTATGAACAGAAGCATTGAATTTAACTCTTTTATGCTTACCAAAAATGCAGTGCTCACAGAACTCAAACTTGCTCAAGTTGCAACCATCAATCAGCTCTCTCTTGACCAATTCTGCCATGCCTTGTTCGCTCATATGCCCAAGACGCATATGCCACAGATGTGTTTTACCACAATCATTAGAATCGTTAGAAATAACAGCAGCAGTAGCAATACCAGGCAAAGTGCTACCTCTAAGAACATATAATTTAGCAGAATTCATATCACCTATCATGTGAATAATAGAACCTTTTGATACCTTCAGAACTCGATGCCCACCGGTATACTTGTATCCATCAACGTCCATGGTACTCAGGGAGATCAAATTTCTGGTCATGCTTGGTATGTGCTTCACCTCACTCAACGTGCGTGTCACGCCATCATGTGTCCTGATCTTAACAGATCCAACACCAACAATATGGCAGGGGTTGTCATTCCCCACACACACAAAATCTCCAGTCTGCACATACTCATATGAACTGAACCAATCTTTGTTATAGCAAATATGAAACGAACATGCAGTATCAAGTATCCATTCATCATCACGAGAAGCACAAGCAGCAAAAACAGCTAAGCATTCACCATCAAAACTATCAGAAACAACATCAGCCTTACCAGTACCGTCAGACCTATCTTTCGGTTGGTAAGTTCCGTTCCTTTTCTTCTTATTCTGCAACTTCCAACAATCATCAATAATGTGATTAGATTTCTTACAATACCTGCAGAATTTATCCTTTCCCTTGGACTTTGAACGACCTCTGCCGTCCTTGATCTTATCTCCGTTGCCATAGTTGTTGTTCCTCTGCTCGGTCCTGCCCCGAACCTACAGAGCCTCGGCCGTGGATGACGTCCCATCTTACCCTACCATAGTTTTCATCTTTTCCCTCTCTTTGAGGGCGTCATGTACTTCGGCAAGGGTTAGTTCATCACGGCTCAACAATATTGTATCACAAAAATGTTTATAGGAACTAGGCAACGAGCATAAGAGTAGAAGAGTTAAATCCTCATCATCATATTTCACCTCCATAAACTGCAAGTCTGAAACAATCTCTTTAAAAACATATATGTGATTCATTACCGATCCACCTTCTTGCAGCCTGTGCGAGAACAACTTCATCTCTACGTTCATCTTACTGGTTAGATCCTTTGACACACAGATCGTTTCCAGTTTTTCCCATAGGGCAGCAGCAGATTTCATCTCCAGTACTTCCTGCAGAATATTATTGGACAGATAAAGTTGAATCAAAGACAAAGCCTTATGGTTCTTCCGCTTCTCTTCAGCGGACCAGGTCTTAGCATCCTTCACGCCGAATCCATCCAGCGCTTCATACAGATCAGAAGTTTGGGCGAGAATCGCCCGCATCTTCACCTGCCACAAGGAGAATCTTGTGGTGTAGTCCAGCTGTGGTAGATCGAACTTTAATGATGACATGTCCCAAACCTAGATTAGAACCTGGGGCTCTGATACCACTTGTTACAATTGCGACAAGAAGATAACGAAGAACGAAGAACGAAAACATAGTAAGGGAACACAGATTTAACGTGAAAAAACCTCTCCAACAAAGAGAGGAAAAAACCACGGGCACCAGCCAACGAAACTTCACTATATCGAGGAGTGTTTACAAACGCCAGGGATTTCACAGATACAACTCATCCCAACCGATGGCTTACAAGGGGTTTATATATCGGTAGAAACCTAGGTCTTCGACGATCCGTACCGTACCGCGGGGGCTGTCGCCCCCTACACCCCCCACAGGCGTCCCACACCCCTACACTCGGCCCAAGCCTCCGGCGACAGGCCTCGCTCCACTCATCAGAAGTTGGCGTATACTTTGTAGAATTTGGGTCAACATATAACAGTATGTGTATGGGTGTGGTAATTCCCGCAGGCCATTTCCACTTCTCGAAATACCGCGGAAAACTCCGGCCCGTTCAATGGTACATGAGGAGAGTGTGGCGATCGAGATAGCGTAGACGAGCAGCTGGGCGTGAGCTGCAAAACACACGAGCGATCGCGGAAGAGCCAGCCAAGCATCGATCGTAAGGCTTTAGGTATATATACGTACGTACGTAGCGCGCCTTCTTATCCAGCGAGTGGCGCGCAAGCAACGGGCCGGGTATTATGATTTCTTCCTTCGAGAAGGAGGGTGCTCCTCTAGTCCAGAAAAAACAGCGATCCCGATGATGACGATCGACCCCCAGGAACCCAAAGGATGGGAAAATGGGCCAGATACGTAAGAAACAACTGTTGACAACCGTGCGGTTGCTCGAATTTCAAAGCATGAATTTCAGTGCACGGCAAGATCCGCCACTGAGTTACTTCAGTGCACTTGCTCCTCTAGTCGTACGTGCATGTGTATGTATTGTGACCTTGCGTGTCCATCCGAATTCATTCCTGCATTCTTTTGAGAGAAATTATAGCTGTAATAAGGACACCGATTTTGTGAAAGTGATACGAGAGTCCAATCTCGCATCCACTACGTACTCGGTCGTCACCGGTCGTCATTTCGCTTGTACTACCGTCTTGTACTAATAGAAACGGAGAAAAACATTCGCTCATCTCGGCCGGAGATGTGATCACGGTCACTGAAACGTGTATCGCAGGCCACACCTAGACCGAATCGATTTATTTTTCTCTAGTACTAATACAATTTTTTTTTCCATTTCTAGTACTTCCTCCGTCCAAGAATAGATGTCTTAGCTTTTTCAATTTTAGATGAATCTATATGCTAAATAATGTCTAGATTTATTCAAATTTTAACAAACTTAAGTCATCTATTTTAAAACGGAGGAGTATTTGCAAAACCGTCCATGTAAAAAAGCGGCGGTCCGCGCACGCGAGGAAAGATAGGCAGCGACACGCCAACTAACGCACCGAAGGGGTCAAGCTAGGGGAGGCCGGAGGCTAGCTGGAGATGTCGCCGTCGATCGTCGGGTCATCACGGCGACGGCCGGCGATCCCGGGCACTAGGCTAGCCCTGGCTAGTCCTTATCCGCTCTGCGGTTGCACCATGCATGCATGCATGAGGGGGGCGCTGCTTGGATCTTCCTCGTTAAGCTTGTTGGTGTGTGGTGGCGGCGTACGTCGTCGGGCCAGCTGCAGCTAGCTATACTACAGTCTCGCTCCATCGGGTCTCTTTCCGGCCGTGGCTGCGATCGATGCTTGGTGGCTGGCCTGCTGGCCTAACCAAAACGAACCAAAGTGACCACTAACCAACCACCCGGCCTTAGCTATCTATATGGCCCTATGCTTACACTATAACAGTAGCTAGCTAACTAATCCTGGTCTCTTTCCAATGGTCTGTATTATGTAAAGGCTCTACAATAATGTGAGGGGCGGTAGTAATGTTGTTTTTGCATAGTCCTCGCGAATAATAAGGTTTTTTTTTCTCCGGGTACAGAAAGAGAAGATTTTTGGAATATAAAGGGAAGAATATCTATCTTCCGTTATTAAATACACTCCCTCCGTTTTAAAAAGATATTTTAGCTTTGTGAAGCAAATGTATCTAGACTTCTTTTAGTGTGTAGGTTAATTCAGATATGGAGTGAATCTACACACTAAAATAAGTTTAGATATATTTGTTTCACAAAACTAAAACATCTTGTATTTTGATATAGAGGGAGTATAAGCTGATGATTGGGAGCTCTGCGTGCCATAATCAAGGGGAAATTGAATTTGTTTCATGTGATGATGTTAGTGATTTAGGTGCTGGTCATGGTGCTACCTGCCCTGCATTTATCTACCCCATTGTGTGATTAACTAATTGGGTGATTACCTTCAAGTAAAACATCGTTCATGACATCACAAGAGAATCGTTGGCGATGGTTTTCTTTTCATTCCAAAACGAGGGATCACACAACTTTTCACGCTGTCCTTGAAGACTAACTAATACGGTTGAGTATCTATCACACGCTACCAAAGATGGGACCAATTACTATATAAAACATGCCCTCGGTTTTTTTACGAACCTACACAATGAGTTCTAGTTTCATGACGATAAAATAAAAGCTGAGGTTCGCAACATCGGAGGCCCAAAGGCAGCATCTCCCTTTGCTCACGGCGCGCCCGTCGAGGGGATGCAGAAGGAAGATGATGCTGAACTTTTTAAGGACTTGTCTTTTATTTCTTTCTCTTGTAAAGATATTCTTGTAAGGACTGGTTTCAGATAATATAATGGCCTTAGGCCTTTTCCAAAAAAAATTTACCTAGATGAAAAGTAATTGTGGTCCTATCTTGGAACAAAAAAAAGTATGACAAAGAGGGTGGCGATGAATGCAATGCGAAGATAAAAGAGTAGGGGTGAAAAGGTCTCTAGAGGTTGAAAGATACTAGCATTGGATCTTATTCCAATTCCTCAAAAAATGTGTTCATTTGAATCAATGCATTGCATTAGCTGTCCTGCATATATCAAATTCATCTCTGAGTCTGCCTCTAGTCTACATGCGTAAATATAGAGGAGATTTTTAATTAATCATTAATAAATAATTAAATTGTATCTTGCCCCACGAAACATATATTGAATATAAACTACAAAATCTATACACCCTATAGCGGTTGTCGACGTCGGCGATATTCGAGGGGGAGGTGGTGGGCGATGAAGGTGCTCTCCTAGTCCACATCATTTTCTCTAGCCTCCAGCCACGTTCGCTCGTCGAGCTCGTCCTCCGTGCACCGTATTTTTTGCCACTGCCCAAATCTGAAAAGTTCAACCAAATCTGACCCTTTTCCGAAACTAATTCGGAATCTGGCCCCTGGGGTCGACGCCATTTTAAATGACGCCGAAGTTATACAGGTCGACGCCAAGATACAACAGCTGGGAGGCAAACTAGAAAGGTCGGCATCGTTTTAAACGGAGCCGACATTTTTCGGTTCGGTTTTCTGATGTTTACCGCTCCACATTGCCCGACAGCTCGTGCGTGCTGCCATTGTTCAGAAGCTCCATAGACACAAACGCATGTAATTAATCACGCGATTGAAGAATCTTAATGCATGTTTGCTATAGAACGGATTGATCGCAAATCATTCTGTAGTTCAATATGTGTGTGTTTGTGTGTGTCGGGCAGTGGCAGATCGAAAAGCCCAAGTTCTCGCAGGTGTCACGAATGGCCTCCATGGCCGAGCCCTCTCCTCCGTGTTCAGCTAATTCACCATGTTGATCACCAAGGAGCTCAACGAGACAACAGGAATAGTCCATAACTTTCTGATCTCTCTCCTCTCTGTGATCCAAGAGGAGATCTCGATCCGGATGTGCGATCACGAGCCGAACATGTCGGGGACGCTGCCGAAATACGTATGTATGTGTGTATATGGGTTTCGGCGGGTCAACAAATTTAATGCCTTAATAATTAACTAATTAGGGAAAAGACCATACTATCAGCCTTTTAATTTGAAAAATGATATGATTTTCCCGGGGATCGCACCGCTTCCATCCTCCTGATTGTGACGCACGTGTGGGAGCAGACCCACCTTTTTTTTCCTTATCTTCCTCTTTCTTCTCTAACTGCATCGCACGCGACTGGGAAAACGACGCGCGGCCGCATCTCGCCGCCCGTCCTTGCCCGCATCACCACGTGCTGCCGAAGCTCGCCATCGAGATCTCGCCGCCGGAGCTTGCCGCCTCCTTCCTCTCTTGAGCTCGCCGTCTTCCTCCTTGTCCCCACGAGTTCGGCGACGAAGACGACGTATGGACCTGCTGCTCTCCGGTGAGGAAGGTGCGCGAGGCCTGCTCGCCGGCGACCGCCACCCGGAGCCGCCGCTGTCGGGGACCCCTTGGGCGCGCTCACCTCTCGTGGCCTCCCATGGCTGCTGGCCTCGGGGTTTGCTGCCTGCCAAATCGCGCCGCCGTCCTGACCGCTCCGCCGACGAGCAAAGCTCCGCTCCCATCTGCAGGTGCTACTTGCAGCACGCCGGTGCTACAAGTGTCGTCGATTTTTGCTACATACGAAGGATGGACGTGCTATAAGGGATGTTTTTGGATTTGCTACGTGGGGCTGGCGGCGGCTGTATGAGGCCTCCGGCGTGTAGTGTCGGATTATTTTCCACAATTGTTTTTGCTACATTAAGTTTATGGTTTTGCTATAATAGTATATAGCTTTTGCTATAACATCTCCGGCGAGGTCTCCTCAAGATCTTCGGTGAAGTCAAATTTGCTACAATATAATATTTTTTTGCTACATCTATTTTGTGGGTTTGCTACAATGGCGTAAAATTTTTGCTACATGGTCTCCGGCGAGGTCTACCGGCGGAAGTCTTCGGCGAGGTAGGATATGCTACATTAGCATAATTTTTTGCTACAAGGTCGTCGGCAAGGTTTTCGACGAACTCTCCGTTGAGGTTTTGTCTATATGTTCTATTTTTTTGGACCAAACCGTTTTCTGCTACATGTAGCAAAAGCGGGACTAGTTGTAGCAAAAACAGGACTTTATGTAGCAAAAGTAGGATTACCGAAAAAAAAGACACGTGATTGGCTAGGATCCGGAGATAAAAAGCACAAATCCTCCGAAGAACGCGTAGGGCTGCCCTTTTAATTTTGGGGAGGGGGAGCACGGGAGCAGGCCTCATGCGAAGTTGCCATACCGATGAGTAACCCGCATTTGGTGCACTCAGGTGCCCGTGCATCTTATACGCGTAAAAACTAATAGAAATTAGTCAGAAAATTCTGAATTTTTTTGGGGTCAGAGATAATTATGTATTGTAGCTGTGTAAAAAATTTGACCAAAAATGACACACATACAAAATCAGGCAAAAAAAGTGAAATTTCTGACGTATATAGCATATGCGTAATGTTAAGTATAGTGTTGTTTTTGGAAAATCCTTCATCCAGGCTAGAATAAAAGTCATTTATTAGCAAAATCTTTTATACGGATACAATACTTGAAACCAAAAACTCGACTGAAAGTTTTTGAATTTTTTAAAACCTTTTTTAAATTACTATATTTTTTGCAATATAGGATGCGCGCGCACCCTGGTTCACGGCTGTATTTTCGTACCGATGAGTGTCTAGTATCTTCCTCCACGTGCGTTGACAGTTGAATACCGACCCAACTTGCCCTGCTTAACCTGGCATTGTGCTGCCTCCCTGCATGCAGCCTGGATTATCTAATCATGCACTTGTGGTTAGATTAATGGCGAGGTGATGCCATGGACTCGCCAGCCATCACTCTTGCTGGCTGATGAGGGGACACCGGTTTGTAGCCAGTGTTCGCTGTGGACACAGAAAACCTGCGGATACCTGTACTGCAATGATGCAGACGGTGGTACAGAGGCACAGGAATTAGAGAAGAAATCTCGTTGTGCTAGATATTCGGCTAAATATATATTACTCCCTCCGTTTGATAATTTTTATGAACGCGTCTAGGCGCCCTAGACGCTAGATCGTCATCCCTGATCTATCTCTAAAAATTGCAAGTCCTTGTTGTCCCTGTCTGATACCAAACAGAAAAAAGATTCTATGCAATTACCGCACTCTTCATCTACCGGTACGCCAGATTGCGGTGCCGAGCGCACCAACAAAAAAATTCCGTACATTAATTTCTTTTTTCTAGAAATTAGAAATACTATAACGTTTGAACCATATGTTAGAATTAAGATCCGTTTTCACTTTCAGAACCCTCGCAACGAACTCTTCAAAACTAGATCACATTTGTATATATTTCGGCAACAAAACTTAACAGGCAACTTTGGTGTGCGACCGACTAATTTTGATTCATGACAAAACAACTTTTGTGCGCTGAGGGAAAACTACATCAGAGCCCGATAAGGCAATTTTAGTGCCCATCTGAGCAATTTTGTTGTCCGTCTGAATAATATTCGTATCTTGACAAATTTGAGTCACCTAATGAGCCTGGCGAGACAAATTTTGTGCCCCAGTAAGCAACTTGTGTGCCCCAGTAAGCAAAAGTTGCCTCTCCGGGATTTAAAGTTGCCTCGCCGGGTACCGAAGTTGTCTCGTCGGGCAAAATTTGCCTCGTCGGGCACGAGGTTGCATCGTCGGCCTCCGAATTTGGACACAAGTTGCCTCGTCGGGCACAAGTTGCCCCTTCGTCCTTGTCAGGATCCAAAGTTTCCTCATTAAGCACAGAAGTTGCCTCGTCAGGCTGCAAATTTGCCTCGCCAGAACCAAAGTTGTCTCATCGGGCTCTTAAGTTGCCTTGTCAGGCACAAAAGTTGCCTCGTCGGGCAAAAGTTGCCTCATCGGGCACAGAAGTTGCCTCGTCGGCTGTGGCATCCCGCAAAAACCACTACTAGAAAATCGCGGTGTTTTTGTGCATTGCACCATCATGACCGCATGCTCATGTCATCATGCCACATTGCATTTGAGCATCGTCATCATCCTGCATGGTTTTTGTCTAAACTATTTTCGAAGCGCCTAGTTTTGTTTTCTAAATATTCCCGTCTTTATTCAAATTAAAACCCAGGTCTCCGGATTATTTTGTTTCGTCTATCAACGGATTTCAAATGCCCCGTTTTAAATAATAAAACTTTTATTTTATTTTTAGGAGGCAGCCTTCCAGGCCCGAAAGCCCGGCCGGCCACCTCCAAGCCCTAAACTAAAACCAGCCTACCCAGACCTTTTCCTACCCACCCTATTCTACCCAGCCCCCTCCACCTCACCCCCTCCAATCCCATGTCGACACCTCACCTCTCCCTTTCCCCCATCCAATCCTAGCCCGCCACCTGCCCCAACTCCTTGCCACCTCCCCACCAACCCCACACACACACACACGCATGCACGATCCCTCCCCGCTTTTCCTCTTCCCCGACCACGCTCATCGCCCGAACCGCTTCGCCACTCGATCCTCTCCTCCGAGTGCCGCCCTCTTCCTTGCCAAGTCCTAGGCTCTGCCGCCCGGTGCCGTGGGTGTCCCTCCCTCCGTCGCGCGCCTCACCCTCGCATCGTTCATGTCCGCCACCGAACTCCTCGCCCTCGAACTCCCCACCAAACCGAAAGCAGAGCACCCTTGCCCGTCATGACTGCGCGCTTCTTCCTCTGGCCTCATCTCCATCTCGTCGGTCGCGCCCTCTACCGCATCGCTCCACCACCCGCAGGACCTCGGAGCCGAGCCCTTCCGCGACCCCAGGCTCCTGGCCCCATCGAGCCGGGAGCCTCTCCTCGCCGTGCCCTGTGCCCAAGGCCTGGCCCGCCCTGCTTCCACCCAACCCCGCGTCATCCGCCTGCGAGCAGCGCCGGCCTCGCCCCTCCGCTACAGTCCCGCCTCCCCCTGTAGCCGTGTGCTTCCCTGGATGCACCCAAGGAGGTTGTTTGGGCTGCTCAATTGTGTCCCAGGCACATGTTTGGACCGATGTCGTTTGTTTGTTGCTGTCACCTAGAGCGCCCGATGCCTGTGTTGTGGCAAGGACAAAAGGACCTAAGGGCCTCGACAAGATCTTCTCCGGTACCGAGGACGCGAGAAGTTCGAAACGCTAAGATCGACCATCTCTTCTTGTTGAGTCACAACATCGACAAGTTTTCAAGCCCCGAAGACCGATCCTGTCGACCCCGAAACCCCGACCAACCCTCGCAGCCCCAAGATCTTCGGAACCAAGATGTGTGACCCCTTCTCGAGCCCTAATTTGTAAATTTCCATATAATATATCTTGTGCATATAAATTGTCATGCTTGCACACATATCATGTGGGTTTGGGGGCATTATGCCAATTCATCTCATAATTAAATATGGAGTCTATATGCGGGATAATCTTTGCCTTATTCCGGACTCCATTTAAATTGGTGTAGCGAACCGGTGCTATCTTTTGCCATGTTAAGACAACATTTAAAATGCAGGGTAGCTAAACAACATGAACCACCTAAATATTTGTCGGGACCCCGGTTCCGCTTAATATGTCCTAATTGCATCGCACCTTTGCCATGTCATACATCATACATGCATCATGCCCGTTCTTATTTCATAGAATTAAATAGTGCATCCAGTGTTTCTTCTAGTGCTTTGCTTCTTCACGGATTAGGCCGATGAGTTGATGCGAGTGTCGACCCGATCTTCGGATGAACCCTCGGCAATGTTTTCAGGCGAGCATCTCCCCCTTTATACCTATCTTACTTTTCTGGAATTTATTCCCTCCTGTTGATCTATTGCTATTTGTGTTGCGATGCTCTAGCTTTCGTGCCCGAGATATCCCTTGCAGCCTTATATTGCCTTGGACACATCCTATTACCTGTTGTTTGGTAGATAGTTGGACCTGCGCGTCGTAGTCGCTTGCTCAAGTCATTGTGTCGTCCAATTACCACAGTTGTTGGAGTATCGCCGTATGTTTAATGTTGGAGATGATCATGGCTTTAATTATTGTTTAATAACTAAAATTGAAGTAGGTAAATGCAGAGGCACCGTGGGTAATAGACAATATTTGGGTTTTAATCTTCATGGTGTCCGTGGGACCCGAGTTCTTGACACTGTTCCGAGATCGAGTGCGCTAACCACGTGGGGTGTATGGGCACCCCATCGATTTAGTACCGATTCCAAGCATCTTGTCTGGGGCCACAAAGTAGTTTGGAGCTTTATTACTATTCCAGACTTATGCCATGCTTTCTCGCTTTATTTACGATTGTCGAGAGCACCTCTTTGTTAGGACCGTGACACGTTTATTTATCGACAAGCCCGCCACACTTTCGGGTTCCCAAATTCTGTACCGTCTACACAAGCCCCGAGTCCGTCTCGAGACCGGCCGACTTCGTTGCGGGTAGCTTAGTGGGGTGGCCCCATGTACTTGCTTTGGTCCGGGAAACGCTATGACTTAGGCCCCCCGACATACCGATGGGTGTATGTTAACCGATCCGCAAAAGGGTCGTGCGTGTGGAAACTTTGGTGCACCCTAGGTTAAATCTTTTCGAGAAGCCGTGTCCGCGATTATGGACGACTTTGAGCACAGTTCTCGATCATAGACAACTATAACTAAAGTTTACTGTTATAATTTGACTTGTATCCGATATGACTAGTAATTATCTTCACTACAACGGAATGGCTAAATAAAAGTACCAACAACTGCTGGGTTTGGGGTGTCTCATGCTAATCGTATCTGACTAGTAAGTGTTGCAACTACAACGGAATGTTTAACTAAAACTGCCCACTGCTTATTATATCAGGATGACTCATGCCATCTTTATTTGACTAGTAATTGCTGCAACGATAACTGAATAAGTAAAACTGCCAACGGTGTGAGTTCCTCGGTTGACTTCCTCGTTTGGTCTCGAGGGGGAAACACCAGGATGGGTATGTTTGGTGGTAGTATCAGGTTGGTTCCGAATAGGTCTTTCTTATCCCTCTCTGATAGCCGCCAGTTGTATCGAGTCTCTATAGGTTGTTTAGTGCATGCTTTGCCGCTTGATCCACCATACCTATGTAGGCGAGGACCACAATTCTAGCCTCGATGTCTTGGCCTCGATCTTGACCGCTCTCTCTTTTCCTTTGCCCTTTGTCGGCACCCTTTTGTTTAAGCGTGTTTTGAGATCGACGTCGTTAGCGGGGTTACCCTTCCGGCTTGGCCAGGCAGGGTTATGGGCGCCAATGGTTATTCTTGAGGGCTCTTAGCTCAATTTGCATCTTGTCCGTACTCGGACGCTATATCGCTTTTAAAGGTGATTTGGATCTTTGTATTGTACCTGTATTCTTGACTCATTGAGTCGTTGTTGGATATATGTTTTGTGGGTTCCATCGAGGACTATTGTGTAATAATATTACTGCCGTTTTCCACCCGCACGCAAGTGCTGGTGGCACCTTTGAATCGTTTCTATGCGGGTTTGGCGGAAGAGCTGAAACTTGCATAGGGCCGATTCTCGAGGGTGTTTGAGTGGTATCGAGCTCGGCTATTGATACCCCACAAGTCCACTGTAGGATAACCTAGCTAACGGCAAGTAGAGTGTCAAAACTATTTTTGAAAAATCGGTTGGATAGTTCCGATTAGGTCTGATTTTACTCCTTACCCTCTCACGCTCTCCTCTCACCTCTGCGTGTTTTGAATCCGCTCTCTTCTCCTCTCGAGTCCAGATTTCTCGTGTTGGGTTCCATCGCACCTTGTGGTTTCGCTTCCTCCTTTGGTAACGGTGTTGCTACATCCGGTCTTCATGCTATCCGAGGAACCCTTCGTGCGGTGGACTTCTCTTTGTTCCTTCTCGTGCCTTCCGGTGTTTTCCGACGCCATTTACATCATCTACGCTAGATCCGATCGCAGTCGCATCACTCCTTTGTTTCAACCTCGATTGTCGAGATCTTCACCGATTCCGAGAATGGTTGCACGCTTTTCTACTGATTGTGCAGAGTAATAGTTTGGGTGCGTGATGGATTGGCCCCCATGCCGACTACCCCTTCTATTCGCTTTTGTACATTGAAGTGGATGAGAATGTATCGGTTCCCTCTTTCTATCGAAGCTAGAGGTGGCTTTATTTGTTGATACCTCTACCTTCGACCTTTTGTTCCCGGAGTGTTTCCTCGACGATCACGGATAACGACCTCTTGTTAGTGGTGTCGCGAGGATCTATCGATCTTGAGAAGATTCAGATCGCCCTTCTTCCCGGTACCATGAGGCGGATCTCGAGGGCGAGATCCATTGTTAGTGGTGTCGAATTGTGGCATCCCGCAAAAACCACTACTAGAAAATCGCTGTGTTTTTGTGCATTGCATCATCATGACCGCATGCTCATGTCATCATGCCACATTGCATTTGAGCATCGTCATCATCCTGCATGGTTTTTGTCTAAACTATTTTCGAAACGCCTAGTTTTTTTTCTAAATATTCCCGTCTTTATTCAAATTAAAACCCGGGTCTCCGGATTATTTTGTTTCGTCTATCAACGGATTTCAAATGCCCCGTTTTAAATAATAAAACTTTTATTTTATTTTTAGGAGGCACCCTGCCAGGCCCGAAAGCCCGGCCGGCCACCTCCAAGCCCTAAACTAAAACCAGCCTACCCAGACCTTTTCCTACCCACCCTATTCTACCCAGCCCCCTCCACCTCACCCCCTCCAATCCCATGTCGACACCTCACCTCTCCCTTTCCCCCATCCAATCCTAGCCCGCCACCTGCCCCAACTCCTTGCCACCTCCCCACCAACCCCCACACACACAACACACACACTCATGCACGATCCCCTCCCCTGCTTTTCTTCCTCTTCCCCCGACCCTGCTCATCGCCGCCAGCAACCGCTCGCCTCGCCTCGATCCTCTCCTCCGAGCGCCGCCCTCTTCCTTGCCAAGTCCTAGGCTCTGCCAAGGCCGTGGTGTCCTTCCTCCGTCATGCGCCTCACCGTGATCGTTCATGTCCGCCGCCTGAACTCCTCAGTCCCCGCCTCTGGAACTCCCCCACCAAACCGAGCAGAGCACCCCGCCGCTGCCGTCCGCCGACTTGCGCCCTTCCCCTCTCTGGCCTCATCTCCATCTCGTCGGTCGCGCCCTCTACCGCATCGCTCCACCACCCGCAGGACCTCGACGAGCCGAGCCCTTTCGCGACCCTCGAGCTCCCTAGCCCCATCAAGCCGGCGAGCCTCTCCCTCGCCGTCGTCTGTCGTGCCCAAGGCCTGGCCCGCCCTGCTTCCACCCAACCCCGCGTCATCCGCCTGCGAGAAGCGCCGGCCTCGCCCGCTAAGCCCCGCCTCCCCTCAGAGCTGTGCTTCCTGGATGCACCCAAGGAGGTTGTTTGGGCTGCTCAATTGTGTCCCAGGCACATGTTTGGAACGATGTCGTTTGTTTGTTGCTGTCACCTAGAGCGCCCGATGCCTGTGTTGTGGCAAGGACAAAAGGACCTAAGGGCCTCGACAAGATCTTCTCCGGTATCGAGGACGCGAGAAGTTCGAAACGCTAAGATCGACCATCTCTTCTTGTTGAGTCACAGCATCGACAAGTTTTCAAGCCCCGAAGACCGATCCTGTCGACCCCGAAACCCCGACCAACCCTAGCAGCCCCAAGATCTTCGGAACCAAGATGTGTGACCCCTTATCGAGCCCTAATTTGTAAATTTCCATATAATATATCTTGTGCATATAAATTGTCATGCTTGCACACATATCATGTGGGTTTGGGGCCATTATGCCAATTCATCTCATAATTAAATATGGAGTCTATATGCGGGATAATCTTTGCCTTATTCCGGACTCCATTTAAATTGGTGTAGCGAACCGGTGCTATCTTTTGCCATGTTAAGACAACATTTAAAATGCAGGGTAGCTAAACAACATGAACCACCTAAATATTTGTCGGGACCCCGGTTCCGCTTAATATGGCCTAATTGCATCACATCTTTGCCATGTCATACATCATACATGCATCATGCCCGTTCTTATTGAAGGGTTTCGCGGCATAGTAAATCAAAATTTTCTACGGAGCGAACAGAGGGAAAGCCAAGATCTAATCTAGGAGATGCAAACAACGAGAGAGATTGGATTAGATCTTCATACCCTTGAAGATTCAAGACAGAACGCTGGCTTAACGTGGGTGATGTAGTCGCACTTCTCCTCCGCGATCCGATCCGTTCTAGCACCACAAGTGGCGGTGCCTCCGTGAGATGCACACGCGGCAAAGACTCGACGCCTCCTCCTTCCTCGGACCAGCAGTATGGTGGAGAGATAGATTGGATCTACAACACAACGGAATGGTGTATATGGTGGAGAATTTCTCTGCAGGCTTCGCCACAAGCAATGGGAGGGAGAGAGAAGGTAGCAAGGCGCTAGGGCTTGGAGGAAGGTGTGTGGGAGGGGGCACCACCCTCTATATATAGAGGGGCCAGCCCTGCCCCTCCTCCAAGCCTATCTCTAGTTTAAACAATTTAAACTCTCCTTATCTAGAAATCCTATCTCTAGTTTAAACGATTTAAACTCTCCCTTATCTAGAAATCCTATCTCTAGTTTAAACGAGTTTAAACTTATCTAGGATCATTTGGGCCCTATGGGGCCTTGTGCCTGGCCCAATGAGGCCAGGACACTCCCTCATAGGCCCATGCCCCTCCCGGAAGGTGGGGCCACGTTGGTCCCCTTCCGAAGGTTCTAGAAGCTTCCATAATACCGATTAACCCGAACAATTCAACTCCAAAACTGCACGCCTTTATATGAATCTTATCATCGGACCATTCCGAACCTCTCGTGATATCCGGATCCCATCCGAGACTCGAACAAAAATTCATAAACCAACTATCCAATCTATCCTAGCCAAGACACGTTAAGTGTGTGATCCTGCGGGTTCGAGAATATGCGAGACATGATCTTCTATCAATAATCAACAGAAGTGCAGGCACCCATATTGACTCCCACACATTCATCGATGATCATATCGGACGAACCACGATGCCAGGATTCAATCAATCCCATATATATTCCCTTCGTCTCGCGATATTTTACTTGCCCGAGATTCGATCGCTTGCACCGTCATACCTAGTTCAATCTCGCTCACAAAGAAGTACTTTACTCGCTCAGAATCCAATATCACTTTGTGATTAACTCCTTAACCACATGCTTGCAAGCGTGTTGATATCGACACGAGTGGGCCCAAGTATATCTCTCCGACTTGGGAGGGACAAATTCCATCTCGATACATACAACCCAACAGATACTTTCCGATCACCGAGAGACACCTTTATGATCACCCTCTCATAGGATGACGCTTGATGACCTCAAAGCTTTCTTCCGCATACTGTGGAGTTGCATTATCTCATGGTCTAAGGAATACAATATCGACATAGGAAAAGCTTCGCAAAGATGAACACGATGAACGATCTAATTGCTTCGCTTAGTTTGGGTCTATCCATCATATCATTCTCCCAATGATATGATCTCATTATCAATTGACAACTCATGTCTATGATTAGGAAACCTTAACCATCATTGATCAATGAGCTAGTCCATAGAGGCGCATTAGGGACACGTGTTGTTTACAAACCACACAAGTATTAAAGTTTCCGCTTAATACAATTCTAGCATGGAATATAAACTTTATCATGAACAAGAATTATAATAATAACATCTTTATTATTGCCTCTAGGGCATAATTCCAACAGTCTCCCACTTGCACTAGAGTCAATAATCTAGTTTACATCTGGCAACAATCTCACACCCGTGGCACTGAGGTGTTGATCATGTTTTACACGTGGAAGTGGTTTAGTCAATGGATCTGCGACATTCAGATCCGTATGTACTTTGCTAATCTTCAAATCACCATCTGCTATATAATCTCGGATTATATGAAACTTGCGGTTGATATGCTTGGTCTTTGGATGATATCTTGGTTCCTTAGCGAGTGCTATGGCGCCAGTGTTGTCACACAATATCTCCAAGGGTCCAATGCACTTGAACCACGCCAAGCTCGATGATGAAGTTTCGATCCAAACTCCTTCACTTGACGCTTGCAGCAGCCATGTATTCCGCTTCATCGTAGATCCCGCGATCACGCTTTGCTTGCGCCTTCTCCAGCCACGGCTCCTCCATTCAAAATATAAACGATCCCGTCTGAGATTTGGAATCATCCTTGTCGGTGTCAAAACTAGCATCGACGTAACCTTTTACAAAGTCGTTCATCACCCCATAGACTAAGAACATTTCTTTAGTTCTATTTAGGTACTTTAGGATGTTCTTCACGGCTGTCGATGTTCCACTCGATCACTTTGATATCCGTCACAAACTAAGAGCATTGGACACATCCGTCTAGTACACATCATGGCATACATGATGGAACCTATGGCCGAGGCATAAGGCACTTTGCTCATAGCTTCCTATCATTTACCGTAGTGACACCGAGCCTTGCTCAATATCTTACGACAACATAGGCCTTTGAACCTTTCTTTGCCTTATCCATTCGAACCTTTTCGAACTTTGTCTAGGTATGTACCGCTTAAAGCTATCAGCGCCTTTTGTCTATCTCTATAGATTTTGATGCCCAATATATAAGCTTTCACCTAGGTCTTTCATTGAAAACACTTGTTCAAATAAATCTTCACATCGTTAAGCATGTTGATGTCATTTCCAATAATCAATATGTCATCCACATATAGTACCGTAAACGTCACCGAGCTCCCACTCACTTTCTTGTAGATACAAGCTTCAGGGCAATTTGGAACAAATCCAAAGCTCTTGATCACTTGATCAAAACGAAGGTTCCAACTCCGAGATGCTTGCTTCAGTCCATAAATGGAATGAAGTTTGCATACTTTATCAAGCATCCTTAGGATCGATAAACCTTCGTTGCATCATATACAACTCTTCATCAATGTTCCCATTGAGGAACGTAGTCTTGACATCCATCCGCCATATTTCATAATCATGAAACGCAGCAATTGCTAATAAAATCCGAATGGACTTAAACATCGCCACGGAGAGAAAGTCTCATCGTAGTCAACACCTTGAACTTGTCGAAAACCTTTTGCGACAAGTGCTTTATAGACGGTAACATTACCATCGCGTCGCTTTCTTCTTGAATATCCATTTGCACTCAACGGCCTTTGGTCGCTAGGAGGATCCACCAAAGTCCATACTTGGTTTTCGCTCATGGATCCCAATTTGATTTCATGGCTTCCAGCCATTTCTCGAGTCCGGGCTCATAATCGCTTCCTCATAGTTCGAGGTTCACCGCCTTCTACTAACAAGACAACAAGACAGGTTGCCGTACCTCAGAGGGGCACGCGACCTTGTCGACGACGCTCAAGAGCACCATCGTCCAAGCTTCATGATCCTTGTCATTAGCTTCCTCTATTGTTGGTGCAAAGTGCAATGGAACAATTTCAGTGTGTGCGCTACTCTCCAATTCAAAGCAAGGTTCAATAACCTCGCCTAGCTCTACTTTCCTCCCACTCACTTCTTTCGAGAGAAACTCCTTCTCAAGAAAGGAACCGTTCTTCACGACAAACACTTTGCCTTCGCTCGTGATAGAAGGTATACCCAATAGTTTCCTTAGGGTATCCTATGAAGACGCATTCTCTGCTTTGGGTTCGAGCTTGTCCCAAGATCAACTTCTTGACGAAGCTTCAGATCCCCAAACTTTAAGAAACGACAACTTAGGTTTAGCACCAAACCACAGTTCATACGGTCGTCTCAACGGATTTAGATGGAGCCCTATTTCAAGTGAATGCAGCGTTTCTAATGCATAACCCCAAAATGATAACAAATCAAGAAGAGACATCATTGATCGGACCATATCTAATAGGGTTCGATTCGGCATTCAGACACACCATTGCCTGTGGTGTTCCGTATGGCGTGAGTTGTGAAACGATTCCACTTGCTTTAAGATGCGTGAGAAAATCATAACTCAAATATTCACCTCCACGATCGGATCCTAGAAACTTAATCTTTCATTACGATGGTTCTCCACTTCATTCGAAATTCTTTGAACTTTTCAAACGTTTCAGATTTATGTTTCATTAAATAGATATACCCATATCTACTTAAGTCATCGGTAAAAGTGAGAAAATAGCGATATCCACAAGGCCGAAACACACTCATCGTCCGCATACATCGGTATGTATGATTTCCAACAAGTCCGTTGCTCGCTCCATCATACCGAGAACGGGTTTTGATCATCTTGCCCATGAGGCATGGTTCGCATGTGTCAAATGATTCAAAATCAAGAGACTCCAAAAGTCCATCGAATGGAGTTTTTTCATGCGCTTTACACCAATATGACCTAGACGACAGTACCACAAATAAGTAGTATTATCACTATCTACTTTGCATCTCTTAGCCTCAATGTTATGGATGTGTGTTTCATCCCTTTCGAGATTTAGAAGAAATAAACCATTCACAAGAGGTGCATGACCATAAAATATGTTACTCATATAAATAGAACAACCATTATTCTCCGATTTAAATGAATAACCGTCTTGCAATAAACATGATCCGAAATAATGTTCATGCTCAACGCAGCACATAATAACATTTATTGAGGTTTAAAACTAATCCCGAAGGTAAAACTAAGGAGATCGTATGACGGCCATCACATCAACTCTTGATCCGTTGCTAACGCGCATCGTCACCTCATCCTCGCAAGCCGTCTATTCCGTAGCTCTGCTTCGAGTTACAAATATTAGCAATCAACGGTATCAAATACCCGTGCACTACAACGAGGGCTAGTAAGGAAAACATCAATAACATGTATATCAAATATACCTTTGATGGTGCCAGCCTTCTTGTCCGCTAAGTACTTCGGACGATATGCTTCCAGGACCCTGTCCTTGCAATAGAAGCACCTGTCCGCTTAGGACCAGACCGAGCTTCTTCTCAAAGGGCATTAAGCTGTCGCCCTTCTTGAAGGGCTTCTTTGCTCCCTTACCTTTCTTAAAGGAGGGCTTGTTGACCATCAACACATGATTATCCTTCTTGATGTCCACTTCGCAGCCTTCACTGCGAAGAGCTTGGTGATCGATCGGTGGAACCAACTGATTATGAGTCACTACAAAGCTTTTGTAGCTGGAGGGAGTGATTGCAGAACCTGTCAATCTTGAGCTCCTCCGAATCGTGCATTCCGGTTGCTCAAGCGTTGAGTGTAGCCCGACATCTTTATGGCATGCTCACTAACGGAACTCCTTCCTCCATCTTGCGCTTAAAGAACTTCTGGAGATCTCATATCTCGGAAGGCTTGAGTGCAAACATGGTTTTCCTCCTCGAGAATCTCAAAGGGCCCGGATAGGTTTCAAAACGATTTTGAAGTCGGTTCCCATAGCAAACAACATGGTGCTCTTAATCACACCATAATCATCTTTCTTGATCGACAGACAGCTTTCTCATCACCGACGTAGCGATTCTTAGGGGTCACCTAACGCTTTACCAAGGACATAGTCCTTTTGTCCGCTAGATGTAATGATTCTTAGATTGCGAACCAATTGGTGAAGTTAGACCCATTGTTTCTAAGCTTTTCCTTCTCAAAGAAAACGCTTGAAGTTGAAGTTGGATTTGGCCATGTGATCTACATGATTTGCAAGTACAATTTAGACTATGTTCATGATAAATAGTTCAACTTAATCAAATTACTAGATGAACTCCCACTAAATTCAACATCCCTCAAGTTGTTTAGTGAACACGATCCAAATTCACCACACCTAATCCGATCATCACGAAGAGATGTGGTTTCAATGGTGGACAACAAGGTGTCGATCATATCATTCATATGACTCATGCTTAACCTTTATTCTTGTGTTCCGAGGCCATGTCTGTATATGCTAGGCTCGTCAAGCTAGACCCAAGTATTTCCGCGTGTGCAAAAACTGGCTTGCACCCGTTGTATGTGAGCGTAGAGTCTATAGCACCCGATCATCACGTGATGCTTGGACACGATTTAACTTTCGTGAAGTGCATACTTGGGGAGAACAGTTTTTATATTGATCTTTAAGTGAGGAATCATCTTATAATGCTACCGTCGCGATCTAAGCATAATAAGATACATAAAAGGATAAACATCACATGCATATAACTTTATGTGACATGGTATAGCCAATCTTCGCAATGATCTCCATCTTGTGCGTTTGGCATGATCTCCATCAATCCACCATGATTGCCTCCACCACTAATAGCAACTACAACTATTGCTAACTACTTAGCGATAAGGTAAAGCTATTACATGGCGTATAAGAAGTTGACTTCAGGTCATACACAATTATAAAGACAACCATATGGCTCCTGCCGTTGTGTACTCATCGACATGCAAGTCGTGAAACATTACAAAACATGATCATCGCATACAATATACACATCACATCTTGGGCCATACCATATCACGTAAAACACTCCTGCAAAAACAAGTTAGACGCCTCTACTTTGTTCTTGCATGTTTTACGTGGCTTATGGGAGTAGATGCTAAGAACGATTCTTACTACGGAAAGCCACAACGGTGATATTATGGTTGCCAAACTCCGTGTTAATCCCATGACAACTATAGTGAGAGAAACCGACATCCACCACCGCATGTGGTACAAGCCACACGTCAAGTCTGAGCGGTCTCGCATGACGGCGTCGCGTAAGGTTGGCTGGACCGCTTCAATCTCACTATCCCGCCCATAAGAAGAACACAAACAAGAGGCTTGCAACAAAAAACATCAACGCCCGCAACAACCATGTTGCGTTCTACTCGTGAAACACATCTACGCATAGATCTAGCTCTGATACCACTGAAGGGTTACGCGGCATAGTAAATCAAAATTTTCTACGGAGCGAACAGAGGGAAAGCCAAGATCTAATCTAGGAGATGCAAACAACGAGAGAGATTGGATTAGATCTTCATACCCTTGAAGATTCAAGAGCGAACGCGTTTAACGCGTGGGTGATGTAGTCGCTTCTCCTCCTCGCGATCCGATCCGATCTAGCACCACAAGTGGCGGTGCCTCCGTGAGATGCACACGCAGCAAGACGTCGACATCTCCTCCTTCCTGACCAGCGAGTATGGTGGAGAGATAGATTGGATCTACAACACGACGTGGTGTATATGGTGGAGAATTTCACGCAGGCTTCGCCACAAACAGTCGGGAGGAGAGAGGAAGGTAGCAAGGCTAGGGCTTGGAGGAAGGTGTGTGAGTCGGGGGCGCACCACCTCTATATATAGAGGGGGGCCAGCCCTGCCCTCCTCCAAGCCTATCTCTAGTTTAAACAATTTAAACTCTCCTTATCTAGAAAATCCTATCTCTAGTTTAAACGATTTAAACTCCCTTATCTAGAAATCTATCTCTAGTTTAAACGAGTTTAAACTTATCTAGGATCTTGACGAGCCCTATGGGGCCTTGTGCCCCCGGCCCAATGCGCAGGACACTCCCTCATAGGCCCATGCCCTCCCGAAGGTGGGGCCACGTTGGTCCCCTTCCGAAGGTTCTAGAAGCTTCGGTACAATACCGATTAACTTTAACAATTCGAACTCCAAAACGCTGCCTTTAATTATTGTTTAATAACAAAATAAATTGAAGTAGGTAAATGCAGGCACCGTGGGTAATAGACAATATTTGGGTTTTAATCGCCACCGTGTCCCGTAGGACCTCAGTTCTTGACACTGTTAGAGATCGAGCGCTAACCACGGTGGGGTGTATGGGCACCCCATCGATTTAGTACCGATTCCAAAATCTATCTTTGGGGCCACAAAGTAGTTTGGAGCTTTATTACTATTCTGTACTTATGCCATGCTTTACTGCTTTATTTATGATTGTGCGAGGAGCACCTGTACTGTTTAGGACCGTGACACGTTTTCGCTGTATCGACAAGCCTAGTCGCACTTTCGGGTTCCCAGTCGTTTACAACCGTCTACACAAGCCCTGAGTCCGTCTCGGAGACCGGCCGATTGCTATGTAGCTTAGTGGGGTGGCCCATGTACTTGTTTTGGGTCCAGAAGCGTCATGACTTAGGCCCAACCGACATACCGATGGGTGTATGTTAACCGATCGGCAAAAGGGTGGTGCGTGTGGAAACTTTGGTGCACCCTAGCGGTTAAACCTTTTCGAGAAGCCGTGTCCGCGGTTATGGACGACTTGGAGCACGTTCTCGATCATAGACAACTATAACTAAAGTTCTTGTTATAATTTGACTTGTATCCGATATGACTAGTAATCACTTCACTACAACGGAATGGCTAAATAAAAGTACCAACAAGCTGGGTTTGGGGTGTCTCATGCTAATCAGATCGACTAGTAAGTGTTACCACTAGCAGAATGTTTAACTAAACCCGCCATCGCTTATTATATCGTGATGACTCATGCCATCTTTATTTGACTAGTAATTGCCGCAACGATAATCGAATAAGTAAAACTGCCAACGGTGTGAGTTCCTCGGTTGACTTCCTCGTTTGGTATCGAGAAACACCAGATGGGTATGTTTGGTGGTAGTATCGTTGGTTCGAATAGGTCTTTCTTATCCCTCTCGATAGCCGGTTGTATCGAGTCTCTATAGGTTGTTTAGTGCATCTGCTGCCGCTTAGTCCACCATACCTATGTAGGCGAGGACCGCAATTCTAGCCTCGCCGTGAATCGCCTCGATCGACCGCTCTCTCTTTTTCCTTTGCCCTTTGTCGCACCCCTTTTGTTTAAGCAGGTTTTGAGATCGACGTCGTTAGCAGGGTTACCCTTCCGCTTGGCCTCAAGGTGGTTATGGACGCCAATGGTTATTCTTCAGGGCTCTTAGCTCAATTTGCATCTTATCCGTACTCGGACGCTATATCGTTTTAAAGGTGATTTGGATCTTTGTATTGTACCTCTGTATTCTTGACTCATTGAGTCGTTGTTGGATATATGTTTTGTGGGTTCCATCGAGGACTATTGTGTAATGATATTACTTCGTTTTCCACCCGCACGCAAGTGCCTGGTGGGCACCTTTGAATCGTTTCTATACGGGTTTGGCGGGAAGCGCTGAAACTTGCATAGGGCCGATTCTGAGGGTGTTACATCGGGCATGAAGTTGCCTCGTCGGGCACGAAGTTGCCTCGTCGGCCTCTGAACTTGGGCACAAGTTCCCTCGTCGGGCTCTGAAGTTGTCTCGCTAGGAAAAAGTTGCATCGCCGGGCTTCGAAGTTGCCTCGTCAGGCACAAAAGTGGCCTCACGGGGCTTCAAAGTTGCCTCGCCGGGCATCGACGTTTCCTGGTCGGGCTCCGAAGCTGCCTCGTCGGACACCAAAGTTGTCTCGCCGGACAAAAGTTGCCTCGCCGGGATCCGAAGTGTAGGGTTCGCAACATAGAAAAGAAAAATTGTCCTACGATGGGAACAACTATGTACCAAGATCTATCTAATAGATACAAGCAACGGGCAGATGTATATCCGTAGAGAACATAACCTTGAATACCGACAAAGCTTAACGAGTTCAAAACTCATGGTCGATGTAGACGATCTCTTGCCGATCTCAAGATCTAGAGAAAGTCCTAGCACCGCAAAAAAGCAACGCATCCGTGCTCGTACACACGTACAAGGCACCGAACAACCTCTGCCTCCTCGCTCCAGCGATGCAGCGGAAGCACAACTCTTTCTTGCCGAATAGCCACCGGGAACATGTATCTCGCTAGTCCGAGACCATGGGGAATAAATACTAGAGGGGGAGAGAGATCCTTCACGAGGAGGTGTGCTTTGAGAGGATGAGAGGGAGGCCTTTTATAGGGGAGAGGGGGGGGGGCACCCAAGGGGCATGGCGCCCAGCCATGGGGGCTGCCCCCACCTCTTCCACATTCATGTGGGTGGACACTCCGCTCACTCAAATGCCTTTCAATTCCCTCCACTCAAAAACCCACTCAAATTCCCATTAAATTTCCACCAAATTTAATCCAAACTCTCATTAAATAAAACTCCTTTTATTTATTCAGAATTTTTATAATTAATTTAATGACAAACATTCTCATATAACCCCTTGCTAGTATTTCATTTCACATGCAAAAACACTTTCTGCAATTTCACCCGAAAAACCGTTTCGGTATCTAGTGAAATAAATTCCTACGCTTGTTATTCTTTCTGGTATGAAACTTTTGCTCCAAATTGATGTCGGTGACTCTTAAGTGTGCCACCCTACAGTTCGCAAATAATGCGGACATGATCGAGACCCTTCTCCGATCAATAATCAGAAGCGGGATCTGGAGACCCATACTGACTCTCACACATTCAACGATGACTTTATTGTGATCGTCGGAACCTTTTACGCTAGTGTCTTAATCCCTTTGTTTCGCGATATATTACATGTACGAGATTCGATCATCGGTATCTCCATACCTAGTTTGATCTCGCATCGACATGCGCCTTTTCTCGTTCCCGTGATATAACATTCTAGTGATCAAATCACTTACTTGCAAGCTAATCAATGTGATATCTCGAGAGGGCCCAGAGCATATCTATCCGCCATCGGATGAACAAATTCCATTCTCGATCCATGGGCCTCAACATAACACTTTAGTAGTTCTGAACCCATCTTTATAATCACCAAGTTACGGTGTGACGTTTGATGTTATCAAGAAACTCTTCCGGTGTTAGTGATTGACATGATCTCATGGTCTAAGGATTAGGATCACTTCGTAAGTTGTTATAGCAATATAAACTCAATGACTTTGATCGTAATGCTATACTTCGGATGAAATGTTCATCACACCATTACACTAATGTTGTGATCTTGTTATTAACAACATCCAATATCCATGATCATGAAACCTTGATCATCTTGTTAATCAACGAGTTAGTTTATGAGAGAGGCATAACTAGGAACTTTCTATTTGTTTATTAAATACACATGTATTAACGTTTCCGTATTAATACAATTATAGCATGTAAAATAAACATTTATCATAAATAAGGAATACGATAATAACCACTTTATTATTGCCTCTCGAGCATATTCCCTTCACGAAGTTGCCTCTTTGGTCTGAAGTTGCCTCGCGAGAACTTTGAAGTTGCCTCGCCGGGCATCAAAGTTGCCTCGTTGGGCACAAAAGTTACCTCGTCAGGCTCTAAAGTTGCCTCATCGAGAAATGAAGTTGCCTTGTCGGGATACGAAGTTGCCTCGTCAGGCACCAAAGTTGCCTTGTCAAACTCTGAAGTTGCCTCATCATGCTTCAAAGTTGCTTAGTCAGGCACATAAGTTACCTCGCCGGGAAAAAGTTGCCTCGTCACACACAAAAGTTGTCCCGTCAGACACCGAAGTTTCCTTGTCAGGCACAAGTTCCCTCATTAGCCTTCGAAGTTGGGCACAGGTTGCCTCGTCAGGCTCCGAAGTTGCCTCACCGATCACAGAAGTTGCCTCGCGGGAGTTCAAAGTTGCCTCGCCGGGCAAAACTTTCCTCATTGGGCTCCAAAGTTGCCTCGTCGGGCACAAAGTTGCCTTGTCGGGCTCTAAAGTTGCCTCATCAGACTCCAAATTTTCCCTGTCGGGGGTTGCTTCTGCAGCACCGTCCCACCGACATCGAGGTAGCGGTAGATACAGCAGCAACAACATCACAGAGTGCACCACCATCAGAAATATCACCATCGTGCGGCCACAAACAGGGAACACTGGGGTCGCAGAGGCGAATGTCGTCCCGCCGATGTCGAGGAGGGGAGCATCAAGTGGCGCAACAGGAGTGGGAAGATCATGGCGATGTGGAGGAGGCTTAGGAAGTAGAGGGGAGTACCGGAGCCCGGGAAGCAGCCGGAGGTGCGCGCCGACGCACCCATACCACACGGCTAGGGTTAGCCGGAGGCAGGGGCCTGTGCGAGAGCAAGTTGGCGACGAGACTACGGGAAACTGGCGGAGAAGACCATGGAGGGGCGGCGCCAGCAGACGTCGGTGGTGGAGATGGCCGGCGACGGCCGGAGGGGCAGCTAGCGGCGATGCATTGTGCAAACAGAAAGGAGAATCAGAGAAAACAGTGCGTACGTGAGTGAGGATAACAAGAGGTGCGCTAGTTCCGATCGAATGGCCAACGTACGTGTATGGCGTTTGTATGTCAATCTGATGGGGCGACGTACGTGCGTGTGTATATCCAGCTGATGGAGCACTCTATTTGTCAAACCAGCGCGCCCGCGCGCTGAAAAGTATTTGGGAATTTTTATAGGTGTCAGCTAGATATTTCCTCCTCAAAATTCATCCCGGTAGTGGAGGTTTGAGGTTCCAGGATAGTATACTCTTCTTAAAGAGAGGAAAACGACTAATACAGGTGTACGGTAGGAGATCGACCTACGTTGTTTCCCTAAAGAAAACTAATACAAGTGTGACTAAATTTAATGTAAAAAATAATTCTTTGTTTTATTTTGTTGTATTGCCATCCTGATTCCTGAACCTTCAGTAGCTCTATTGGACAGTTACAGGAGGCCAAAAAGGCTGCTAAAAGGGAAAAATCTGGACACGAAAAGGGCTGCTAAAAGGGGGAATGAGAATCTGCCTGGTAGTTTCAACCGTCATCCTACCTATTCAAAACCTATCAACCAAAAACAGCTACAACGGTATTATAACACACCGATAATAACAACCCAAACTGGCTCACAAAAAAAATAACAACTTAAACACCCCAAGAATCATGAACCACCAAATAAACCACTAAATAATTCCCATCCCTGGCATGCGTTATTTCCAAAAAGCAAGTTGGACTGCTGGTGTTGTTCTGATGGTGTTAGTTTCGTTGCTTTGAAGAACTGTTCTCTCTAGCGGGACTTTTATTTTTTTGTAATTCTTCTTCTTTTTCTAGGTTGTGTCCATCCGTAAGGCCGTTAGGACATGCATTATTGCAGAGACTGGATATAATTCGTATCTCATAATATTAAAATATACTCTTTTTTCAAAAAAAAAATACATCCCCGGCATGCATTATTTCCAGTTGATGCAACCCAATCCATTCAATCCATGTCATATATGTACAGGTCCAGCTGATGGCAACAATTTTTTTTTGAAACAAGACAAAATTTTGCCATTTTCATTGATTATTGAAGAGAAAAACTGATGTCAACATTAGGTCGGCTGGCTTTACCTAATTAGGTTTCATTAGTTAGGCCCATCCAAATACTCGTGAACTACTATCCTACATAGTACGTATCATCACCAGCATTAATCAAGAAGGTCACAGGGATTAGCAGCTCCATCCAAGCTGTCCAGCACTAGTAGGTTATTGTCATCAGCTCAACTACCGGTCCCGGCTGCCCCTACCACACATACCTGCAGTAGGCAGCGGCAGTACCTTGGCACTTGGCTGCAGCTAGCTAGCTGATCAGATGTGATCGGTGGCCATGTTGCAGGGTACTATACTCACTGTTAAAATACATGTACGTACACAACTAGAGATAGACTAGGACTTTAGAGATCATCTTGTATTTCAAGTCATAGGCTTCTTGTCCTTTAAGTTTGTACGTATATATATACTTCCCATAAGGGTCAAATCAATAAAACTAAAATATTAGGGATTCAATATTTTCCGCATGGTATCAGAGCGGTTAACTTCACGACGCCGATCCTAGGTTCTTCCACCCCTTTCGCAATGCGCCGCCCCCGGAAAGATTACTCCTTAGGGGCGCGGCACCCGGTTTCGATCAAAGATCGAATCGGTTCTTTAGATTAGATTAGATCAAATTCGTTTCTCCAATTCTATAGATTAGATCCAGTTAGCATCAAATAAATTCCCGTACTACGACACTCACATCCGGTGAAGAACTTCGTGAAGCTATCCTCGACCAATCCGGGAGCCTTGGCTACCGCCGTGCGAACCCGGCGATACTTGGAATCAGGACTTCACGGGGCCGCACGAGACCAGTACTCCATGCGCGCTGACCGAAGCGCCCCAGCAGGATCTCGTGGCCTGCACCAAGGATCCAAGGGGATGAGGCAGCTGCATGCACATGCATGGTACATATATTGTCCATCGACCGATGGGCTACATCTATGTGTGGTCACGTCCTCTAGCTGCTCCGGTCTACACCAAGGCCTAGCCAGGACTCCATCTTGCACGATTTCGCCTGCTGGACTGCTGGACTATACCAACAATCTACATCTGCAACGACACGCCCTTGATCTAAGCTACATGTGCAAACACGTTCACAAGCCGGACTACATCGATCGAACATCTACATCAAGCTGTACGACTACTCAGGCTATAAGTCAAGATCTTCGTCGAACACATCCACGGAGAAGCGACATCGACATCATTCACACGTCAGGCCGGTGTGGACACTACTACGCTGACTTCTCTGACATCAAGGCTTCGACATCATCGCCGTCACAAGGGACGCCTTCAAGCGACGATCATCGCCGACATGCTTACTACTTCATCGCCGACACATCATCGCCAAGGTCTACATCTACGTGGTCTTCATCAACATCTTCGTCGACACATCGCCGCCGCCGCTATACCCCGTCCACACGATGGACATATAACTACGACACCCTCTGACAGTACAACTGCAAGGCACGATGACGGCATCGCCGGCCCACGACTTGAAGCCTGCAACAAACCGCATCACACCAGGACGGCCCTACGACTGCGCATATGGTTCTGGAAAAACCTTGTGTGTTTGGTGGGTTCCTCCGGTCCTGGCAAAACCGGTAGTCTCACTTATGACCGCGTCCAAGAGACGCCCCGACGGTACCTCTGTAAGGTGCAAAACGTCCACAACTGCAGCTTCGTCAACAACAACAACAACAACAACAACAACAACAACAACAACAACAACAACAACAAACACGCAATTTTTTGCGCCTCCGGCAATGGTGGCCACACCACTACGACGACTACGACATCGACCACACCTACATCGACCACGGCTACATCACGATCGGCTACCTCGACATCGACATAAAAAACAACGTCTACAGCAACTCAAGAACTCCAGTCAACAGCGTCCGCGTCGTCACTTGCGTTCACGCCACTCCTGCTGTGACTGCGGGAGGGAAGATAGGCACTAGAAGGGGACGCAGTCACCGCCCCTAGGTGCCAGCCATGATCATGTCCACGCAGGTGATGATGACAAGGAGGAGAAGACGACGGAAGCGCAAGACTTCAAATCCAGTCGGAAACGTCCGCTTCACTCCCAATCCGACTGAGGGGGGATGTTAGAATACGTGTACGTACACAACTAGAGATAGACTAGGACTTTAGAGATCATCTTGTATTCCAAGTCATAGGCTTCTTGCCCTCCAAGTTTGTACGTATATATATACTTCCCATGAGGTTCAAATCAATAACACCGAAATATTAGGGATTCAATATTTTCCACACTCACTACTGAAGATCATGTCTGAGCTGATAGTTTGGGAGAATATTTTAGCAGCTCCAGGTACCAACTTGCTAGGTTGCTTCAGTATAGTCCTGGATCCCCATGCAACCACAGGCTATGGTACCATTTGACTTGTTAAACAACATGGTATGTCAGTAATGTTAAAGAGTAGGCTGACATGATAAACAGTGGAAGAGCCCCATTTGCATATTTGCAGTTATCCGGTAAATATACAGTAGATCGATGATAGATAGATGGCACACATGATCAGCACATGCCGCTACATGGAGGAATACTTAATTGTAACAAAAAAAAATGCTAATGGTAACTAGTGTTTTCTTAGATGAACTTGTACTTAGATTTGCCCATGATTGTTCCATGATCCATTCTGGTCAAAATATCTAGGGATCTCCTAGATGGGTGCTAAGTAGTACTGTCTAACCACCAAGAAGGTCAGGTACTTTCTCTACTAATCATTGAAGCGAGAAAAGGCTAATGCTGCAGCATAGCTTGTTTGACAATGTGGAAATAACAGCCCATGAACAGATTGGCCTAATCAATAGATACTGCGAGAAAGGTACATGCTCCAACAGTTAGTATTAATTCCATTCCGTGCTTAAGGTTTCGCTCAACGCGCTGACATAAGCGCTCAATTAGATCGAGAGATGAGACGATCATGGAGTGACCAAGTGGAAGCAAGAAGTTGATGCAAGTTCCAAGAACTGTTGTGCCGCCTTCTCATAGAACATAATGTATATAACATGATGATCCAGCACGCACTGAGCTAGTTGCAGTGCATGAACCTCTGCTTTGGATCGTCAATGAATACGTTAATGATTTGTTTGAGACTTTTCAAGCAAATCTAGTGTAGGACATTGTTTCCTCTGAAACCAAGCTAGCTAGCTAGCCAAAAGTAGTTTCTGTTAGAAATAATGGGAAACAATTAGGCCCATGTTTATTTTAGATTTTCCCTAAATCTTAAAGCCCATGTTTGTGGGCAACTCACATGAAAGTGGAGTGCGAGCTAAAGTTTAGTCCCACATGGAAAATTGAAGAAGAGTTGCACCATCGTATAAGGTGGAGCGTTGCACCATTTTATAAGTGAGTGGCAATAAGAGAGATACACGCACGCCGTCTGCTCGTCATTATGTCACGACGCGCAGCGCTGGTTGCGAGAATCTAGCCGAGCCGAACTTTATTTTACTGCTCAGGAAAATTGTGAGGTTTTGACATACGTGTCAAACGGTTAGCTTATTCGTGTCACTTTTGGATCATGGACTACTGTAACCGACCCGAACGTACGTCGTGGACTCGGCCCATGTTCGCCTCCGTTAGGGTCTTCTGAGCCGCTCTATATAAAGTCATGCGCGGCTATCGCCACAATACACTGAAAAACCAATCTAGGGTTTTACCTCCTCTCTGCTTGCGCTGCAACCGTAGTCTACTCCATCCCGTTTGCCGGCGTGCACCGGCGGACGGGAGAGCAGGTCTCCGAAACCACTCGCCTTTGCGATGCTGTACGGGAGAGGGTGAATAAGGTTTTTGGGAAGCGCTCCGCGCGACTGCTCGAGTTCTCCATCACGGGTTGTCTTCCACCCAAGTCAGGCGGTGCCGCCTAGCACCGTCTTCGCCGCCATCTACTTCGACCAGTCTTCCCCAAAGAACGGTACATGTGACGTGCTCCTGTTTGGTTGTTCATCATGTTCTGCGAGTACATGTTTAGCTACTGCTTATTTTCGTTCATCTTGTTATTTAGTATATCTAGTATGTTCGAGTTACAAGAGCTAATAGCTGGTTTTGTCATGTTTAATATTTTGGAATTAATCATGAAAATTATGCCTAATTTTCCAATAATTTCTGCTTTACTTGCAGTGCTAAAGGCTGCCTCTTGCTTCATGTTGACCTGACTAGGCAACATGCAGTTCGATCGCCTATATATTGATCTCTCGAGCAAGACCTAGCTAAACTACAGATATCATGGTTCATGGTGGTGTGGTACTGGAAGTTTGAAACATATTTTATAAGCTGTATTGGGAGTTGGGACGCATATCTTAAGCAAAGCCTGAGCATATGATGGCGTTACCACCTCTGAGGTGATGATTTAGTGGTAGAATTAGGGTGTCAGGTGGGATTCGCTTAAATTTCACTTCTAGTTTATTCCTTAAAATTTAGTGTAAATTTTTGCTTAAAATTTACACTAGAATTTGGCAAATGAACTAGAAGTAGGATTTAGGTGGGATTCTACTTGATACCCTAGGTAGAATCATAAGTGGGATCTAAATTTTGATATTCTTATTTTCGCAGGAAATAAGTTCAATTCTAGAAGGACCAAAAATCACAGCAATTCTCTGGTCTAGGAGCTGCCTTTTCCTTTATGTTGACTTGACTAGGCAGCAAATATGCAGTTCGATCGAATATATTGATCTCTGAAGCAAAGCAAAGCCTAGCTAGCTAAACTACGGATGTCATGGTACTGGATGTTTGGGACACGTCTCCTAAGCAAAGCCTGCCTAGCCTAAATGTATGATGCATTGGCAGTGAGAGGATCATAACTGGATTCTAAATTGGGAAGTCCAAAATGTTGATGCTTCTCTAAATTCCACAGGAAATGATATTAGTTTTGGGAGGATTAACATTACATCAAAACCTGGTTTCAGAAAAAATAGAGCAAATCAAGTATGCCCAAAAGGTGTATGCTTAATTCATAACTCATCCCTCAAGATTTACTAGGAAACTGTTTCCCATGCATATACATTTTTTGAGATTAAAGCTGCGATATAATACTCCGTGGCGCTATCAGTACCCAACAGGGGCACAAGGAAATCTGGTGGAGATCCCAACCAAGTCTTACACAAGTTATATATGAGGCTTGGGCATTGGTTAGTGGAAAAGTGGGCACTGCAAAACCGAAAGGATATCCAGAAAGGCAAAAGTGCCAAAATGTTTGATTGCCCATGAAAACGAGAGAGGGAGAGAGAGCTGGAGCTGGGCAAATACTAGGCGCCCAATTATTGCCATCCGAATTCTGCCATGAAGATGGATCAAAAGAGAAAGGGAACCATTGACAACAACTCCACTTAGGAGTATCTAGACATATATACTCAACTAAACAAGTGCTTTGTCCTTTTTCAGTGAGGGCACCCAACACTGGTTGCAAACGGCAACCCGCATAAACCTTCGAACGTAAATTTAATTTAAACTACACTAGTTTTGCTAGAAGAAATAATACTAGACAAACCAATTTTCACTATGAAGCGGGGGCGGGTCGGACTCCGTTTTGCAACTCGAGGTACAAGTGCTCGTTGCTTAGGAATATAAGAAAAACTAAGACTCGTGAGCTGCTCAAGGGACTCGTTTTTAGCTCCACGCTATATTTATGGACTTGGAAAGAAATTAGCCAAAGTATGAGTATCTAATATATCTCAACCCAGAAAATGGGCTTATTTTGAGACAACACTGCTTTTCTTGATGTAGTTTGACCATTAGTAAAAAGATGGTTGTATTATACTCCATTTGTTCTAAGATACAAGGTAGTTTAACCTTTTTCTGGAACACATGTATCTAGAAAGCTTTTAGTGTGCAGATCCATACCAAAACAAGGACGTACACACTAAAAAGCGTCTCAATATGTGAGTTTCAGAAAAAAGCTAAAACATCTTATATTTTACAAACCGAGGGAGTATGTTACAAGAAATAGGACACTTTATTACCGTATATGAGGTTGATGCGATCTATTCCTTCTATAGATTTTAGTAAGAAAATTTGAAGTTTAATTTATTCATTTTATATGAGAGCAATATTAAAAAATTAACTGTTTTGCTTAGCTTGGATCGACTCAACATAGCTATACAAGCTGAGTACTATGAACTAAAAAAACGGGTTGGATATTTAGAATTCTTTTTTTTGTTGCTTTGCTTGAGATTGACTCAAGATCGTTTCAAGCTAAGTACGAACTAAATCACTAAATCACTAGTTAAGCTTAGTTGGGGCTAAACTGGGCTATGGCCCACCCAGGTTTTATGCTAAAAAGCTATGCCCATCAAGTTGACCGTCTCCTTTGATTCTCCCAGTGTAAGGGCTTGTTTGATTCATAGAATAGAAAAAATATAGGAATATAAAAAACATAGGATTAAGATATCATGCCAACTTGAATCCTATGGGAAGAGAAATTCTGTTTGACGTAGCAAAGAATTTTTTTCATGAGGTCTGATCTAATATTTCTTTCCTATAGAATTGCACTATAAGATTTCTATAGGATTAATTCATGTAAGATGTGTTCCTATGAATCAAACAATAACATAGGAAAAATTCTCATAAAATTCAAATCCTACAATACAATTTCTATAAATCAAACGAGCCCTAATACTCTCATTCCCAGATACGCGCTTTGGTCTAGCGATTTGTATAGGAAAAGTCAGTAGTGTAGGAGCAGCAAAGAAGGCAGCGGAGCCGCACCGAGGGGATCGCCACCGCATGGGCACATCCACCAGCCGGAGGTCCATCAGCCGGCTAGCGATGCTCCAATCGAATCGCCCTACTCTTCTCCAATTTCCCTACCCAGATATTTCTCCTTTTTTCTCCAAATTCTTGGTACTTCCTCCGACCTATATTAGTTGATTCAACTTCGTTTAAATACAGATGTATCTAGACTAAATACTTAACTAGATACATATGAATCTAGACAAACTTGAGTCAACTAATATGGGTAGGAAGGAGTAGCAATTATTTAGAGAAACTCTAGAAGAACGGTAAACTCGTGGTCTTAAAAATGCCTTTGTGAGCCACACATGCGTGGTTGAAGATACACCTGGTCGTTTTTCGGGCCAGGCCGCAAAAGCCCGCACGCACATTTCCCAGGCCCGAGCCCGGCCCGGCCCGACATTTGGACTTCAGAACTAGGTCCGAGCTTGGCCCGCCAAGTGCATGAACCTTTGGGCCACGGCCGGGCCTGTCCTTATTTCATGTTTTCTTCAAGCCCGAGTCCGTCCTGTGCATTCGCCTGGCTATAGATCTGAAGCCAAGGCCCGGCCCAAGGGCCTAAAAGGCCTGGCCCGTCGGTATTTTTTCGGGCCGGGTCGGGCTGCCCATGTCCAGATCCTTGGAGATGGCGGAGGACTGGATGCGACGAATTTCGTCGGATTCCGGCAACTCCGATGCTGGTCCGGTGACATTTGAGAAATCTACTAACTGCCAGCTTTGACCGGTATACGGGGCACCCTCGGTTTTGCCTCCGAGTCATCAAATATAAGGGTTTCGGGTGTACATGTGGGTTCTCTATGCCCTTAAAAAAATTATGGGTCTGACTCCGGTGTGTGTTATGGACATTTTTCTTGACCAAAATCTTTGAAACCGAAAATTATAAGGGTTTGATAACTTCTACGGTGTGTGCAAGAGTTGCTCTTAGCACACATGATTTATTTTTACTGATTTTTTTCTTCAATTTCGCAAATTGCAACAGCCATCGGAACCAAAATAAACAAATAATGGCTAAAGTGGTATTTTTGAAGAAAGGCCAAAGACCCAGTTTATATATATATATATATATATATATATATATATATATATATATATATATATATATATATATATATATATATATATATAAGCCAAGGTTCACTAGGACACCAGTTTACAAAGGAGCTAGAGAACAAAACAAAAAAATTCAGATATCAATTAGTTTCCAAATTACAAATTCAGGAAAGCGCTCACAATCCCTCGTCGTGTTCGAGCCATAAAACTTTAGCATGTCAATCACTTCCTCCCACTTCGCCTTATGCTTTGCCGATGGCAGACACTTGCACTGAAAGAACAAAGAAATCATTTTGTAAATATTATTCAGTGGACAACTACAAATTTTATTGTTAAAAACAAGATCATTGCGAGATAACCAGATAGACCAATAGAGCGCTCCAATCACAGCCCATCCACAGTAATTAGAACGAGTTCCTGGTTGTTTCAAATCCATATTAGTAAAATCCTCAAAGTTTTGAGGTGGCCCTTCCCACTTCATAGCTTCTTTTAACCACCACCAATTAAATGGCTAAAGTGGTATGATTCAGAACAAATTTATTTGTGTTTTTTAAGCCTGGCCCGCCCATGAATATTCGAAGCTCTGCCATTAAACTAAATTTTACTGTTCGACGTTTAACTCGACTAGGGCGTGATCTCGCTGGAACTTCCGTACGAGCCGAGTTCAGTCTAACTCGCTAACTAATCACTACGAGGACGCCTTAAGCCCTAAAACGGAGAGAGAGTAATTTACAACCCTATTATCACTAAGCATAATAGAATTTGTAGTCCTGACCTCTCACGGAAGAATTGATGGAGGGCACGTGAAGCGGTTCCAAACGAAAAGAAAAAACTCACTCCGCCAGCCACCGACTTTCTTAAAACAGACTTTACGTCTAGCTTTATAAATAAAATAACATCCAAAGTATAAATATGTCACCAACACGCAGGTGTCAAAAGAAAATAAAAGGGAGTTTGCTGGAGCCACCACACATCATGCCCAAGAAAAAAGGGCAAAGCCAAAAAAAATGAGAGGAGCAGAAAGGTTGCCCCCCCTACGAAGCCGCGGAAGAACTTGAGGCGTCGCGAAGTTTTGCGCCGATGTCTGGATAGCCTGCAGTATGTCGTCCACGTGCTCCCGGTCCCGCTGCCTAGACAGGGGGAACCACTGCTGAAGATGGGCAAGCAAAGAAAAAACAGAGTCAGAAGCCCGGAGGGAAAAATCCGATCAGTCACCATCTTATTCCTAATCTTCCATAGATTCCAAGTAATGGATGCAAACACCAACCAGAAGAGGTGGCGCCTTCTTCCGGTACGGTTCGCCTCAGTTTCTAGGAACTCACCGACGTCTTGGGCCTGCCAAGTAGGCCCGAGAGCTTCCCGGACAAAGTTCCACAGGAACTGAGCGACAGGACACGTGAACATGACGTGGGTGCATGACTCCGGCGTCCCACATAACGGACACAACAAATTGCTGGGACCATTGCGTTTCGAAACCTCAACCCCGGAAGGAAGGCAATATCGTAACAACTTCCACATGAAGATACGCACGCTCAGGGGAGGGGATCTTTCCAAAGGTGCGATGTCCAAGGTAACTCCGGACCCTGGAAGAGGGTCCTATAAGCCGAACTAACTGAGAAGGATCCAGAGGGAGACTGGCTCCAAGCCACCTTAACCCTCTCCTCGAAGAGTGATAGGGGCAAGGAGCCTCATAGCCTTAGGAAGTCAGCCGCCTCAGCATCATTAAAGGACCTCCGGAACGGGATGTTCCATTGGACCTCATGGACAGCCTCGGCAACCAACATCGTGGGGCCTGCACAGATGGCAAACTGGGCGGGAAATTCCTTATGAAGGGGCACCCTCTGTAACCAAGGATCCATCCAAAATAGGACTTCCCGCCCATTTCCTACCAGGAAAAGAGAGCCACGGCAGATGAGGTGCTTAATGTCTTGGAGGGCCCACCAAAACTGGGACCCCTCCCGGCATTTAGAATCCATTAGAGAATGGCCCCGGATGTACTTTGCCTTAATGAGCTGAAGCCAAAGTCCGCCATCATCTTGGAGGATCCGCCAAACCCACTTAAGTAATAAGGCCACATTGAAGTGGCGTGAGTCAAGGACCCCTGGACCCTCAAGGCTTTTGGGGGTACAGATATCTGCCTACTTCACCATATGGTATTTCTGGTGCCCATCCCTAGCCACCCAAAAGAACCTAGACAGCTCTTTTACAAAGTTTGCATGGGTTCCCTCAGGGAGCAACTATAGGCCCATCTGATACATGGTGAGGCTGGACAGGCATGAGTTAATCAGGATCGTCTTGCAACCCTTGGACGTTAGGCGTGCATGCCACCGTTCGGTTTTAAACCGAACCTTTGCTACCATGTGGGCAAGGTCCCTGATCAGAACATGAGAGTCGCGCATGGGCATGCCCAAGTAGCTAATGGGGAAGTCCACCAATCGACAGTTCATGCGATCGGTGATCAGCTGCCTCTCCTCCTCGGGGAAACCAAGCATCATAACTTCGCTCTTGTCGAAGTTGATCTTGAGACCTGACATAGACTCAAAGCACAGGAGCAGGAACTTAAGGTTAATTATGTCAACCTCTGACCCTTGCACCGTGATCATAGTATCATCCGCATATTGGAGGTGGGTGATTCCCCCTCCAGGGATTAGATTCCCTACCACACCTGAGATGTGGCCAGCGGTCTTGGATTTGTCCAAGATCTCTGCCAGGGCATCCACTACGGAGTTGAAGATAAGGGGAGAGATCGGGTCCCCTTGTCTCACTCCGCAGGTGGGTCTAAAATATGTACCCTCTTCCCCATTGAGGTTGATCGCAGTACTACCATTCATGAAAAATTGCATAATCCAAGAGATCACCCTATCATCAAGTCCTCGGTGCTCGAGGACTTGTCTAAGGAATGCCCAATCCTGTTTATCATAGGCCTTCTAAAAGTCTAACTTAAGGAACACCCCTTTCTGATGGCGTACCTTTACCTCATGAATGATCTCATGGAGTGCAAGTATACCATCATGAATTAGGCCGCCCTTGAGGAAGGCAAACTAAAGCGGGTGGGTCAGGCATTCCATGACAGGGGCAAGACGAATGGCGCAAACTTTTGCAAAAATCCTCTGAATGGCGTTGATCACCGTGATTGGGTGGAATTGGAAGATATCTGTGGCCCCAACTACCTTGGGGATCAGAGTAATCATGACAAAGTTTAGCCTCGACATTACAAGAGTCCCAGTGTAGAACTCTTGAAACATGTGCATAATCACAGGACTCAGCTGATCCCAGAAGGTCTGGAAGAACACCACCGGGAGCCCATCTGGCACTAACGCCGAGTTAGTCTTCATTGCTTTGATTGCGTTGGCAATCTCAGACTGGAGAAAGGGGAGTGTCAGCTCTAGGTTCTCCTCCGTGGTCACCCTGGCATTCTCAGGCCAGAAGTCCCAACCCAACGCCAAGCCCGACCTTGGCAATAACGAGAAGAGGTCCCAGTAGAACATATAAATATGGGATGAGATCTCTCTTTGGTCTTCTAGAAGAGAGTTCTCGTCCAAGAGGCATGGGATCGAGAACTTCCTACGCCTACCATTTGCAATGACATGGAAGTAGGCCGTGTTTGATCCCCCTAGATGGTCCAGTTCTGATGACTCCTGTGTCGTCAGATTGTCTCCTCTCCCTTATAGATCTCCATAATGGAGGTCTCTAGGGAGTATCTATGGGACCATTTATCCGCCAAAAGCCCCACTAGTTATGCCTCCTGGTCCAGGGCCTGCATCTCTTGAAGAATGGCTTCCTTATAACCCCTAATCGTGGCACTAAGGTTTGCCCCCAGCCCCGCATAAGTTGTCGTGACATCAAGGAAGAATGGTGCCAGATGTCAACGGCATAGTAGGAGCGGGGTGGCGAAGCTGCGGCCTCCATCCACCTTGCTCGAACCCTCATTAGTTGAGCCAAAAGTTTTCGAAATGGAAGCGATTCATTTTAGGCGGGGACCCTCCCCCGAGGATAGGAGGAGGGGGTATGGTCGAATCCCACCCTGGTAACTGCCCGGAGTGAGCATAAGGGGAAGGCCACTTCCCATTCCACCGAGACAAAGACCCGGTCAAGCACGCTACGAATCGGGTCCGGTTTCTTGTTGGTCCAAGTGTATCTTGCTTCGTATCTAGTGATCTCCCTCAGGGCGAGGTCAACGATGCAGTCATTGTACATACAAATCCTATGGAGGTCCACGTTCGTCGAGCTCTTGTCCGTGGCGGAGTGAATGGGGTTGAAGTCCCCGGCCACAATGACCGGGGTCTCAATATGCTCCACCTTAGCCTTGAGCTCGATCAAGAATGCCTGGGACCACCTATGGTCCGTAGGTCCATAAACAATCACGACCTCCTATTTGAGGCGCGATTTTTTATGGGTGAGGGCCATGCTACAAAGAAATCCCTGATACATCGTAAACGTATCTATAATTTTTGATGTTCCATGCTTGTTTAGTATCAACTTTGTTTTGCTTTGTCTACACTTTGAGGTATTTTTATACGTTTTCCGGAACTAACTTATTAACAAAATGCCATAGTGCTAGTTGTATGTTTTCTTCTTTTTTGGTTCAGAAAGCCAGAAAATAAATATTCTCTGAATTGTACAGGACGCAAGCCAAAGTCAATATTTGACCGAGAAGAACACGGAGCCAGAAGACGAGACGGAGGAGGACCTCGAGGGGCCCACACCCCTTGGCCGCGCGTGCCAGGCCTGGCCACACCTTAGGGGGTGTTGAAGGGCTCCGGCACGACGCAGGTCCGCTCCGGCGGCAATGGCGAGGAGTGATCCAGGAACGCGGGCACCTCCGGGTCTTCCTCATCCTCCACGTCCGCCCACCACCTCGCAGTCCCCGTGGCCTGACCTCCTCCCCGTGACAGCTGGCGGGAGCTCAACGCCAAGGCCGGCGTCAAGGCGCCGCTTTGCGACGCCGACCTGCAAGGAGAGAGTGGGCGGGGATACCGACACCGATACTCGGTGGGAGGGGAAGATGACGACGAAGTGAGGGCCGACAAACTCGCCCCGCACCAGCGGCCGCGTATCAATGACGATCTCCACCTGGTTGAGGAGGACGAGCCTCCGGCCCGCCACGCGGAGGAGGATAGGGCCGGCTCGGGCGTAAATTAACGAGCATGCATGACAGGCGTTCGACCCCACTATACATGATGACACGATCATGGGCTCTGTTGTGCCGATCGATCAGCTCGCGGGCGACAGTTCGTCCCTTGGTTTGTATCCGCGCGAGGAGTGAGGACCCCGCGTTCGTGTGACGTCGTCGCGTCCTTATCATGTCCTAGCCAGTTGATAATCCTCATCGGTCGATCGAGCTGGCCGGCCTAATATCGAGGCGCTGTGATAAGGCTAGCTGACGCCATGTCATTCCCGCGACCATCAAGGCGGCCCGTGCCATGCCCAACTTGATAGGATAGGATGGGTTCGTTAATAATCCGTCACGAGTCGGCGTCTCTACAGCCACGCATGATTAATTAGTTTGATCGACCTATAATAGTCGGTCAGAGCACCGTCTCTGTTTTTAACCACGATTTGTTCAATCGATCAGAAGCGGCGAGCCGATCGACGGCAAAAATCACTGTTTTGATCTAATTAACGTTTGATCTCACAAATTGACCTACTTTTTCGAAGATATTCCCATCTGACCTGTTTTCATGACGCTTTACCGGAAGGCGCCATGGTCAGTAGCACGACGCCCTCTCCAAAAGCGTCATGCACCCATGACGCTTCCTAAGAAAACGCCATCGCCCCGTCCGACGTGGCGGCCGTCGTGGCACAGGCGGGCCCGTTTTAATGGTTGGCGCTTTCCGCGGGGGCGCCATGCTACTAGGCATGACGCTTTTTCGGAAAGCGCCATGGTCCTATACATAGAAAACGGCTCGGGCACCCTCCCCCACCCCTCCCAGCGTGTGGCATCCCGCAAAAACCACTACTAGAAAATCGCGTTGAATTTGTGCATTGCATCGTCGTCATCATATGTCGTTTGTCAAAAACTATTTTCGCAAAGCCCGTTTTGTTTTCTAAAACGCCCCACCTTAATTATCGCGCAAACCCGGTCACCGAGTATTTTGTTTGTCCGTTGTCGGTTTGCAAAAACGCTGGTTGAGATAAATAATTTAATTAATTATTTTAGCGAATGAACGAGCCGCTTCAACCCGAACGACCCCCTGTGATTTTACAAACGCCCACCTAATCGGCTCCTTCTAAATCCTAAAGCTACCTATTAAACTACCCAACCCGCTGGCCACATCACCCCAACCAGTAGGAGCACGACACCTCACCCTCTCCCTCCCCCATAACCAACCCAAAACTGCCACGTGGCCACACCCCTCTCTCTCCTCTCTCTCCTCCACCCATCCCACACCACCGATCCATCCCACCACACAACGACGCACACACGCACCCGCCCCTCTCATCACCCTGGCCCACGCCTGCCCTCCACCGCCAGTGCCCACCTGCCTCCCATGTTCCTCTTCTCCACCCCCTTCGCACGCGCCGCACCCCCTCCTCCTCCTCCCTTCTCTCCCTGGGCCGCAGCCTGGCACAAAGACGCCTCGCCGCCTTCCCACCTTCTTCCCTCGCCTCGGCAAGGCCTCTTCCCTCTGGCCAGCTCCTCTCTCTCTCCTCGGTTCTTCCTCGACGCCTCCGTGGCCGTCACCCTCTGCTGCCTCAAGGCCCGCCGCCCACCGGAGCCACCGCCTCCTTCCTCTCCTCCACCCGTTCCCGCTCCCTCCTTCGCCTGCCGCCTCGCCCGCCATCTCGCCGCTCCTCTGCTCCTCCAGACCCAGCCTTGACCTCCGCCAAGGTGTCTCCACTCCTGCTGACCGCCCGCCTCACCGAGCCTCTGCCACGCCGCCTCCCCGGCCTCTCTGGCCGAGCCGCCCGCCTCGACCTCGCTCCGGCCACCCCGGTCGCCTCCTCTCTGGCCTCCGCGACCCCTGCTCACCTGCCACTCATTTCCCGAGCACCGCCATGGTTTTCCCGAGCGCCGCCTCTGTCTGCAAGTGCAGCGCCGCCTCGCTTCCCCCATACTCCTCTGCTCGCTCGTGCTCTTCATCGTTGTGCTCCGTGTGTGTCCTTCGCTTGCTGTCGACCATGTTAGTCTGTGGCTGGGTACACATGCTCGGCCATAAGGGCCCACGCCCACAGAACGCTGTTTCCCAGCTCGTCTCGGTGTTTCCTGGAAGACGCCAGATTCCTAGAAGTTGGAACCACAAGACCGTCGGTGCCGTTCCAAGGTCATCATCGACAAACGGCTCCGAAACCCGAGGCCAACAACCAAGCTAGAACACCAAGTTCTCCTGCGGAACACCGAGTCCCCGAAGCCGCAATTCAACCATTTCCTCGACACCACCAAGTTCGCCCACGTGGACAACAAGATCTTCTTACCTGGTACGACAAGAACCCCGGACACGGAACTACAAGATCATCGTCAGGGACATCAAGGCCTCAGAACGCCAAGTGCTCCTCCCCGGACCCGAAGACCTTCGGCCGAGTTCACCACCGGCAAGAGACGGACGACAAGTTTACTTCTCGGACACCGAGCGTCAAGGTCGCCTTCACGGGAAGCCGCAAGACATCCTCCCCGGGATCTGGGGACCGAACCCTCGGCACGCCAAGATCTTCTCCTCGGAACGCCATGACCCCCTTCGCAGATCCGAAAACCCTAAACCCCGAACCGTCGAACCTGGACCCTGAGACCGACCCCGAACCCCGGAAACACCAAGACCGTCGAGACCCCTAATGTGCGAACCTTTTCCCGAGCCACTATTTTTATAAATGCTAAACATAAAACCTGTTGCATATTAATCATTCATCTCGCATGCATCTCATGTGGTTTGGGGGCCTTATGCCGATTCACCTAATAATTAAATATGGGGCCCATATGCGGGCAAATCTAGCCTTATATTGGCCTCATTTAAATTTGTGTAGCGAACCCGGTGCTATCTCTTGCCTTGTTAAAACAACATTTAAATTGCGGGGGTTCTAAATAACCTGAACCACCTAATTAATTGTCGGTACCCCGGTTCCGCTTAATATGACTAATTGCATTGCACCCTTGCCATGTCATACATCATACATGCATCATGCCGATCTTTTGCCGTAGTATTAAATATTGCATCCGGTGTTTCTTCTAGTGTTTTGCTTCTTCGCGGATAAGGCCGTTGAGTTGATGTGAGCTTCGATCTTGGTTGAACCTTCGACAATGTTTTCAGGCGAGCATCTCCCCCTTTCTACCTATCTTACTTTTATAGTATTTATTCCCTCATGTTGATCTTTTGCTATCTGTGTTGCGATGCTCTAGTGTTTCGAACCCGTGATATCCCCTGCAGCCTTATATTGCCTTGGACACATCCTATTACCTGTTGTTTGGTAGATAGTTGGACTTGCGCGTCGTCGCTGCTCAAGTCTGCTATGGTCGCCCTGCCACAGTGGTTTATGTATTGCCGCATGTTGATGTTGGAGATGATCATAGCTTTACTTACCGTACACTTTAAATTCCTGTTTAACAACTAAAATTGAAATAAGCAGAGGCATCGGTGGGTGATAGAAAATATTTGGTTTCGAGCCCACTTGTGTCCCGTAGACCCCGAGTACTTGATACTTCCTTGATTTATCGCGCTATCCACATCCGGAGGTATATGGGACCCCGAGCCGTAGCTTGATTCATTCTTATTTCTTTGGGCCACAAACTAGTTTGAGGTTTTATTTACGATCCTGCACTTATGCCATGCTACTTATGTATTTACGATTGTGCGAGGAGCAGATTGTACTGTTTAGGATCGGGACACGATTCCGCGGTGTCGAAAAGCCCAGCCACACTTTCGGGTTCCCAGTCGTTCACAGCTGTCTACCCAAACCTTAAGTCCGTCTCGAGTCACCGTTCAATGGGATCTACTTAAGGGTGGCCTCGAAATATTTCTGAATCGTGATTGTTCTCGTGAAAGCCTCGTTGGGTTTTGATTTGGTTTTCCGAGGTTGATCGGCGTGTGTTGCTATTGGTGCACCCCGGGTAAAACTTTCAAAAGCCGTGTCATGGATATGGACGACTTGGAGCACAGATTCTCGACCATAGACAAGCATAACTAAAATTTATTGCTATAAATTTGACTTTATAATGACTAGTAATCAGCTTCACTATAATGGAATGGCTAAATAATACGCCCACAATTGCTTGTTTGGAGTGTCGCTATGCACCATTGTACCGACTAGTAAGTATTGCAACTACAACGGATGGCTGAATAAAAGTACCAACAACTTTGGGTTTAAGGGTTATCTCATGCTATTCATATCTGATTAGTAAGTGTTATAACTATAACGGAATGGTTAATTAAAAGTGCCTACTGCTTACTTTATCGGGATGAATATCTAAACTGACTAGTAATTGCTGCAACGATAATCGAATAAGTAAACCGCCAACGGTGTGAGTTCCTCGGTTGACTTCCTCGTTTGGTCTCGAGGGAAACGCCAGATGGGTTTGTTTGATGGTAGTATCGTTGGATCCGAATAGGTCTTTCTTACCCCTCTCGATGCCCCGCTTGTATCGAGTCTCTATAGGTTGTTTAGTGCATGCTGCCGCTCGATCCACCATACCTATGTAGGCGAGGACCGCCAACTCTAGCCTCGCTGTCTTGGCCTCAAGATCGACGCCTCTTTTTCCTTTGCCCTTTGTCGGCACCCCTTTTGTTTAAGCAGGTTTTGAGATCGACGTTAGCGGGTTACCCTTGCTTGGCCTGGCAGGATTATGGACGCCATTGGTTATTCTTCGGGCTCTTAGCCCCATTTGCATCTTGTTAGTGGACGCCTATCATTTTCAAGGTGATTTGGATCTTTGTATATTATATTCGTATTCTTGACTCTTTGAGTCATTTATATATATCATTATGTGGGTCCCATCGAGGACTGTTGTGTAATGTTATTACTTCGTTTTCCACCCGCACGAAAGTGCCTGGTGGGCACCTTTGAATCGTTTCTATGCGGGTTTGGCGAATTTTGTTCAAACTTGCATAGGTCCGATTCTGAGGGTGTTACACAGCGCCATACCCCCCCTGCGCCATACTCCCTCACAGCAGACAGACGACGGCGGCGGCGGCTCCTCCCCCCAATCCCCCTCAAATCCACATGCTCCCCCTCATATCTGAGACAATTTCTTGGTGGAATTTCTTCCTCTCCCCCACTTGAGATATTCTCCTTCGATTCTCCTTGTTGTATTGGTTGAAATCATCACATGGTCCTCTTCCTCCTAACCCTAGTTCTTGTGTAATGATGCATGTATATTGTGCAATGTGTAATTTGTTTGAAGAAATTAGTGTGGTAGAATGATATTGTGGTAGAATGTCTAATCCTAACCCTAGAAATTATCACATGATCCTCTTCCTCCTAACCCTAGAAATTAGTGTGGTAGAATGTCCAATTTGTTTGAAGAAATTAGATGGGCTATTGTTGGCATATATGGATTTGTGTAGATGATATGGAATAAATGTATTAATACACGGATTATTGTTGGCATATATGGCTTATAGGATAATATATTGTTGGGCTATTGTTGGATAATATATAGTTTGGCTATTGTTGATATGGAATGCATGGTGTATTCATGAATGTACTCATATATGTATTCATATATGCATATTGTGGTGGATGGTGTATTTACTTGGATTTTTGCAACCACTTGTAGGATGGAAGGACAATCTATTTTGCATGGGCATTATGATCAACGGCACTGCATGTACATCATGGAGAATAAGCATGTCTTCAAGTGGTTGCACCTAAGGTCCAAGAAGGTGCATAGCAAGAAGATGCCATATGATGAGCGCTACACTCCATATGTTGAGCGGATCGACTTCTCCCTTTCATCCAGCTTGTCTCGCTTTGACGCCGATATGAACCCTTGTTTGATCACGCTTGTTGATAGATGGAGACCGGAGACACGCTTCCACCTCCCTTGTGGTGAGATGACGGTCACTCTACTGTGACGCCTCCATGATTTTTGCTTCCCATCAAAGGACAGCCCGTGTGTATGAGCTCAGATTCGTAATGGCGGCGTGAAGTGATGATTGGCTTAATTGGTAAGGCGCCAACGCAAGAGAAGATGTCTGCCGGTGCTACTTACAAATGGATACAAGAAAATTTCAGCAAGTGCCCCGAGGACGCCGATGAGGAGGTGATCCAGATGTATGCCCGTGCATACTTATGGTATGCCATTAGTAGGACACTTTTCTCAGATGGCACTGGAAGGAATGCTTCATTCATGTGGCTCACTCTATTTGCGGAATGGGGCTATATGCACAGCTGGGGTTCGGCGGTGATGCAGCCCGACCTACGGTCGTTACTACATCAAGGTCCCCAACTTACGCCAAGTCGTCATGGACTCCAAAGGTGAATCCGTTCCTCTATGCGAGCCCCCTTCCTGCCCTATTGAATGGTATGCTACTTCATACTCCGTCACATATGCATGATAGGTTCACACCGACCAACGGGAGGCAAGGGAGGAAGTCTTAACAACATCAAGCCCGACAAGACGGAGGCTTTGAAGAGGAGACGGAAGAAGACAGTCGATAGGCTAGGTCCAAGCGGTACTACGGTTGTCGAATCGTACTCACCGTCACGTGACTACCGCCTCCTACCGCTTCGCCATCGGGCTCAACGGATGCTCCAAGACCGCAAGCGGTACTACCGCTCCCGGAGCGGTACTACCGGTGACGAACGATACTACCGGTTGCCGGACCGGTACTACCGGTCATGTGTGCCTGCGCGCACCTGTTGGGCCACAGCCCATGTATTCCCATTACTTACCTATTCGCCTAGTTTATTCCCAAACTACCCTTGTTTAGTGGCTGGCCTATAAATAGAGCCCCCACCCCTCATGTATCCCTTAGGCATAGATGATAGACTAAAGACAACCCCCATTGTGGAATCTCTAGTTTTGCCTCATCCCCTTTACCAAGGGGACCGACTATCGTCACCAACCTCGATTGGACTTTGCATCACGCATCCATCGTTGAACAAGGCCTTGGGTTCTCGGTTTCGCCCAAGTCGTCAAGACCCTCCTCAAGGTGTTCTTCCTCTCCGATGTGGATTTGAGGGAGCACGTTGACCGATCTTTCCTTGCGAGGATTCTATCGGACCGGTGGCTCGGGAGCAATCGGCCTTGTATCGTGTGAGTTTTGCGTGTGTTCATCGTGTTCTTCGAGGTGTGTGTTCGCTACCTTCTCCCTTTCTCCTCGCTTTCCCATCGATTTGACCACGAGATCCGTGAAGATCGGGCACCCAAGAGGTTAACCCCTCCATCATCTGGTATCAGCAGCTTTTGGTTGCCACGGATTTCTCATCGATTTGGTCTTTTCCCCATAAATTCGAAATTTCCACCAAAAACAGCCCCAATTCGTGTTTTGGATCGATCTGTGATTTGAGTGCGTTTTGGTAGGTTTTGATCCGTGGATTACTTGCTAAACTTGTTGATCTACCTTCCTTTGCGTTCCCATGGCCTAATCCCTTGTTTCCCCCCTTCGATTTGGTGTTTTTCTTGAAGATTTTCCTAAATCACCCCAAAATCGCGTCAAATCTGGGCATCCCAGGTCCAAGCGGTACTACCGGGTCCAAAAACCGGTACTACCGCACTTAACCGGTACTACCGGACCCAAAAGACCGGTACTACCGCCCTATTCTGATCCAAAACAGCAAGTTCCAGATTTCAGCCTCTCATCGTTTTGGGCATAACTTTTGCATACGAACTCGGATTTTGGTGTTCTTTAGCTCGTTTCGAAGAGGAGAAGGAGCCCTACATCATCATCCACGTGGTTCATGCTATCTACTCCATCCAAATTCCGTGAGCAAGGCGGAATCCAACAATAAACGGTGAAGATCGTCGACGAAAGGTATAGACTTTCCGCGACTTCTCCCCACTTGCATTCCTTTGTGAACCCCACTATCTTTGCGAGCAACAAACACCTATTGAGACTAGTTCCTCTTATGATTGCTTGGGCTATGCACATTTGATACCTTGTAGATTCCGAGTAAACATTGTGAGCGCTATCTCATATAGTTATCTTGTATAGTTGTTGGAACAAGGAAGAGGCAAGTGAAAAAGAAATAAAAAGAAAAAGAGAGAAAAAAAGAAAAAAAATAGAAAAGAAAAAGAAAAGAAAAAAAAGAGATACATATGTGCCTCATAGAATAGGAAGCGCAAGCTCGATGAACATCATATAGGTGGTACTTATTGTGCATATCTTGTAGCCCACCAATTTTATGCAATCGAACTAGCGTCTCTCCTTGTACTTGTGTGACACGAGCTTATAGTCTTCGCTAGGTAGTCATTTGGTTCTTAGCTCACTTTCTCCGTCACACAAGTCCCATTTATCCCACCGTGTGTGTTTCCTTGTACATATTTCCTATCTTGTGGATTAACTTGTTTTGCTTGGTGATCATTGTGGTTCTTTACTTGCCATTACAACATCTTGATTTCGGATTGGTTCTTGACATGCCACTTTCCATACCTATCCACCATAGGCCTTGTGTGTGTGTGTTTTTTGGTTCGTAGTGGGTTTTGGTGTTCCGCGTGAACTTCACTTTGCTTGGTTTATTGCTCTCAAGTGTGGCCACTTGTATGATACGATCTTCCAAGGTAAAGTAAGGTTTGACGTTGTATCCCTAACCCCCACTACCACTTCCATATACACCACTTGGTCTTGTGCATCATGTCTAGGGACTCCGGAACCGAGGATGATATCTATGAAGAATCCATGATGAGCCACCATGACTACGACTCCACAAGTATGGGGGACATGACTTGAGCACAACACCGACAATGGCTCCACATGCTTTGAGGACCCGAGCACTACACCTACGACGACTCCACATGCATGGAAGACATGGAGCTCTACGTCGACCATGGCTCCTCATGCATGGAGCCTATGGAGCACTACACCGACAATGGCTCCACATGCTTGGGTGATATGGAGTACTACACCAACAACTACTCCCCAAGCATGGACGACTTCGAATACGACATCGATGACGCCTCGCCAAGCATGGAGGACACGGAGAACTTCATCGACTTTGATGGCTCCTCCATGAGCCATGAAGAATTCCTCCACCGTGTGGAGATGGAAGCCTACTACGCCAAGCAAGAGGAGGCGCATCATCAAGATTCCATGACCTTCAAGGCCAAGCGTGCCACACCAAAGGGCACCACCTACTTCGATGATTCACCTCCAAGGCGACATGTGCCACCACCTAGATGGCGTCAAGCGCCACCATCTCCAAGGCACCAAGCTCCATCACCTCCAAGGCGTCAAGCTCTACCATCTCCAAGGCGCCAAGCTTCATCACCGCCAAGGCGCCAAGCTCCAACTCCTAAAGAAACAAGAGTGGCGTCCAAACATCATATGCATCAAGAGGCGCCAAGAAACAAGACTCTTCATCGACAAACATCCTCTCATGAGCATCGCCACCATAAAGAGGATACAAGACATCGTCAAAGGCATCTTTGCCATAAAGACGAAGAATTCATGATGAGCACCAGCCATAATGCTCAAGCAAGCTCAAGAAGGCACCACAAGCACAAGAAGAGTGCCAAGGCAAATGATCATCGTCGCGAGTGTCATGTGGACGCACTGCGCGCCACCTACATCAACCATCGGCAAGGCACGCCAATGACCTCCGTCGACACCATCATAGGGCACCTTCAACTACTCGTGCCACCACCATAATGGCACCAAGAGCAAGCCTTCCTCCACGCCATCAAGCTTCAAAGCCGACGCTTGACTTCTACGACCGAACGAGGAAAATGTAGACGCCTACTTCGCCAAGTTGGATAGCATGAGCCTACCTCCACCACTACTACGAGATGGCCACAAGACGGTCGAGCATGGGATTTTCCCTTCGACCATGGAGGAGAGAAATGATGCCCATCTTATGGCATCCAACCTTGGAGGCGACAAGGTCAAGAATGGTGAGCATGGGATTTTCCCTTCACCAAAGGAGGCGCATGGAGTTGAGGAAACCGAGCCTACCTCCATATGCTTGAGTGATGATGTGGTACCAATCCCATGTGAGTATGAGAGCCACTTAGCCCACTTGAGTGAGAACAAGAGTGACATGAGTGACTCCACCTTATGTGAGATTGAGTGCTTCCACTTGGAGGGCATGAGCGATACTCCTAGTGAGCTGAGAGTGGTAGTTGATAGGTCAAGTGAGACCATTTCGATTTCTAACAACTTACCCTCTACCTCTAGTGCGTTCTCTTATGTTATGCTAGGTTCCATGGATGAAGAAGCTCCAAGCCATGAAGCAATGATGCCTCAATTGGAGAAGATGTACATGGTGCACGAAGATGATGCTATGCCATGGCTACATCAAGAAGACGAAGTCGTCCACAAGGAGTCCACTACTTCCACAACACCCACTTCATATGAGAGGTATGACCAAGGTAATAATAAGGGTGTTGATGATGCCATGATCCCACTAGTGGACATGATGAATTGTGAGGATATGCATGCTATGGATGATACTTGTGACATTACATATGCTTCATCCACTTTCCCATGTGATGATTTGCCTTTGCATAATATTGATCATGTGGAATTGTTTGATTGCGATATCATTGCCATAAACATGCCATGCTATGCATCTTGTGTGTATCCTCCAATTGCTTTGGACTTGCCTTGTCATGCTAGTCATTCAATTTCTCCCGTTGCTTGCAATAAGATGAATGCTTGCTATTTCACTTGTTTTGCTTGCAAAAATATTGATCATATGCGTTATAATGAGATGGCCCCCATAGCTTTCTCAATTTTTGGAGATTTTGATGATTGCCATGATAAGCATGTTCCCCACTTGCATACTCACCATGCATCTATTTCATACTTGAATGACATTAATGGTGATGTGCACAAGAAGAGATACGTCATGATGGATGATGTGTATCTCTACCATGCACACACATTCTCCCTTTTGTGTGTGATGTGTGTAGGTACCCGCATTATCATGTCAACCTCGGTTGAGCACGAGTTGACAAAAAGAGCTCTTGAGAGCATCCCACAAGTGAGTTCAAGATCGAACCCAGCTCTGATACCTTTTGCATGCTTTGCATCTTTCATGTTGGCAAATTGCTCTTTCATATGGTTTGATTGCAAGCATGTTAATGGTATTATCTCCCCTTGTGACATTCATGTTTCTCAAGATCTAGATAATGATGTTTTGTGTGTTGCAACAAAATGTTGAACATTTTCTTTTCCGATGTTTTGGTGCAACCACAATTCCATTAAGAGCATGTATTGTCACGAGAGCTTCCAAGAATCTCGTCTTGTTGTTGCAACAAACATAAGGACCACTTGCTCTTTCATTTGGTTTGTTTGCAAACATAATACTTTTGTTTTGGATATGCTTCCTTGTGTGTTTTTGCCAAATTCTCCTATTCCTGCATCAAAGATGTTGTTTGAAATTTGTACCCAATGCTTTGAATGCACCACTTATATGTTATATGGAGTTTTTGAGTTCCCACATTTGGATGATGTTCAAACGATTTCCATGCACATTGACCTTGCATATGCATCCCGTTTGCTATACTTGAGTTGTGCTAATCGTGTTGTGAACAAGAATGGACATGCCACAAATGACATGCTCCTCTATCACACACAAACATATGTTGCTTGGTCTTTGTTGTATGAAGGTACAAATGCATACACGTCAACCTCTATGGACTATATGTTGACAAGAAGAACCGAAGAGAGTTACCTATGGCTACACTTCATCGAGCTATCTCTACAAGCTAAGGTGACTTCCTTCTACTTGAGGACTCATGCTATAATCTTCATGAATTGGCTACGCTTTGAGTGTTGCTTTGCTTTTGTTGTGAGCTTTGTAGGCTTCAAGGAAGGTGAAGGAACAATGAAGTGTTGTCAAGTCAATCTTCCCGAGGACGACTATAAGGTGAACCCCAGGATCAAGAAGGTCTCTCGACCGCTTCTACTTTGTGATGAGCATGTAGAGTCGAGGACTCACTTTTTTGAAGGAGGGAGATGATGCAGCCCGACCTACGGTCGTTACTACATCAAGGTCCCCAACTTACGCCAAGTCTTCATGGACTCCAAAGGTGAATCCGTTCCTCTATGCGAGCCCCCTCCCTGCCCTATTGAATGGTATGCTACTTCATACTCCGTCACATATGCATGATAGGTTCACACCGACCAAGACGGAGGCAAGGGAGGAAGTCTTGAACATCAAGCCCGACAAGACGGAGGCTTTGAAGAGGAGATGGAAGAAGATGTCGATAGCTGCCAGTCCAAGCGGTACGTTGTCGTAATCGTACTATGCACGGGTACTACCTCCCGTCCTACCGCCATCGACGGCCCAACGGATGCTCCAAGATCGCAGCGGTACTACTCCCGAGCGGTACTACCGTGACGAATCGGTACTACGCTGCCGGACCCGTACTACCGGTCATGTGTGCTCACACTGCTGGGGCCACAGCCATGTATTCCCTTTACTTACCTATTCGCCTAGTTTATTCCCAAACTACCCTTGTTTAGTGGCTGGCCTATAAATAGAGCCCCCACCCTCATGTATCCCTTAGGCATAGATGATAAACTAAAGACAACCCCATTGTGGAATCTCTAGTTTTGCCTCATCCCCTTTACCAATGGGACCGACTATCGTCAGCAACCTCGATTGACTTTGCATCACGCATCGATCGTTGAACAAGGCCTTGGGTTCTCCTCGCCCCCCAAGTCGTCAAGACCCTCCTCAAGGTGTTCTTCCTCTCCGATGTGGATTTGAGGAGCACGCGTTGACCGATCTTTCCTTGCGAGGATTCTATCGGACGGTGGCCGTTGCTCGGGAGCAATCGGCCTTGTATCGTGTGAGTTTTGCGTGTGTTCATCGTGTTCTTCGCGAGGTGTGTGTTCGCTTCCGCTACCTTCTCCCTTTCCCCTCGCTTTCCCATCGATTTGACCACGAGATCCGTGAAGATCGGGCACCCAAGAGGTTAACCCCTCCATCAGGCGGCACTTGCTTACTTGTATCGACATGTAATAAACCATATATATTGCATGGTAGTACTAATATGCTTGATCGACCGGATACTTATGTATGATTGTTGTATGTGCATCTAGACGAGGCGTGTTGTAGAACTGGAAAAGGAGCAAGTATTGGTGGACCTATGGTGCTATTGACCATATGGTCCTGGTTGCGCATACCAGTTGGTCGACCCATTCCGATGAAGGAAAAACCGTGGGATGATCATGGCAATAGCCGTCTCCGTGCTCCTACATGGGCATACTTGTGGGATAATACCAAAGTATTCCACGGTGAATCCGAGGAATGCTACTTGCGTTACACTAACCAAATCGAGTTGCTAACCCCGGAGAAGGTAATAATTTGATTGTTCTCAAGAACTCATCTTTTCCACCATATATACTTCGAGTCGACATGCTAATATTGTGTTCCTCGCTCAGGTGGAATGGGAGCCATACGGAACTAGAGGGAATGTGGGTACGGGTGTTTGGTTCCAGGCGGACTTGAATCGCAAATGTATGCAAGAAGCACATCTCTGGAGGATCCGTGCCCGTTTATTTGTGTCTACGCTGTTGAGTTCCACCTTCCATAACGGGTGATGAGGCAATTTGGATTATTTCAGGAGACCCCGACGCCATACAAGGACACTAGCATAGCTCTTCACGGGTGAGTGATCCTTATACACCCAGTATCTAATTTTCTTGGGCGTCTCATGATACTTGCTAAGTCGATGAATTTGATTGTAGATTGGACAAGATCAAGCAGAAGAGGGAAAAAGATTGGGCTGCATATCATCACAAGTATGTTCAGAAGTTCTATGCAAGGATTGAGGAGATCGAAACCCGACGCGGTCTCTCATCCCGAGGCGCCGATGATGCCGCAGCTCTATCGGTACCTTGTGTGGCTTGGGAAGGTGTCTGCTTGTACCGCAATGGCTTCCGTTTGCATCTCATGACATAGTGGAGGATCCTTATCCTGCTTTTGACGATCTGAGCCAGCTAGAGTACAACAGACTTGTCCGAGGCGGGGGTGCAAATTCGGGGTTGTCCGCTTTGTGGTAAGCATTGTCCCGGGAGTAAGTATATGCGATTATAGCGACATAAAATTGACTTTTGTTCTTTTGCTAGCGAGGAGATCTCGAAACACGTGGACAAGGCCGGAAGCACTTAAACATCCTCCGGCAAGGAGTCCGAGTCACCTTCGAGCATTTGTGGAGGTATGTGTTCATACCGTTCCTAGTTCTATTGTATTTTTATGGGTGTTGAAATGTTCTAACATATTTGTCAATATCATAGCGTACCAAGCGTTGGGCCGTGGATTAGGTGTCTTGCTTGGTTGCCGCACCGTCGACGCCGCATCGCCAGTTAGGTCTTCCAGCCTAGAAGATGATGCACAAGATGAACAGGAGGAAGAGGGCGAGTACGAGGAGGAGGAAGTTGGCCAGGATGAGGATGATGAGGAAGATGGTGAGGACGAGGATGAACAGGAGGAGATAGGCATGTCTCAATCACACGACGCCCCGCATGCTAGTCAACGGTCGCGGTGTATGAGGAGGAGGCTACCGAGGAATCCATACACGCCAAGTGAATGGGAGAACAAGCGTCGGGCACATGTGTCACGCCGTGATCCTAGCTGCGAGGGGGAAGACTCCGATCCTCCACGGAGGGTTAGGAGGCAGGAGGGACGGAGCAAGGCGAATGAGGATCGAGTGGCCAAAAGGGGGAAAGGGAGAAAGTGAACTCGTAGCTTGAACTAGTGCTTGTGGTCATTATGAACTTGTAAGTTAAACTTGCTGTTTGGTGTCGTCGTTTTGAACTTGTTGGTGTGTTGATGTGCAAAAAAACTGGATGCTTGTTGATGTTTGAATCTGTTTTTGTGAGGAAAACTTGATATGTTAATGTTGATGTTTGTATCTGTTGAATGTGCTAAAAACTGAATGTTGATGTTTGGATATGTAAAAAACTAGATGCTTGTTAAACTTGTTGGTGTGTTGATGTGCTAAAAACTGAATGTGCTAAAAAACATGGCGTTTTTCAGAAAAGCGCCATGCAACTGAGCATGGCGCCCTCCAGGAAAACGCCATGCTTCCTAGAATGGCGCTTTTGGCGAGGGCGCCATGCTCCTGACTTAGCAGTTTTTCTGGTCCAGTTTTTCTTCAAGCGCGCGCGGTCACTGTGTCCCAGCGCGCCAGAGCTGGATCAAAGCGCCAAGGTAGCATGGCGCCCTCCAGGAAAACGCCATGCTTCCTAGAATGGCGCTTTTGGCGAGGGCGCCATGCTCCTGACTTAGCGGTTTTTCTGGTACAGTTTTCCTTCGAGCGCGCGGTCACTGTGTCCCAGCGCGCTAGAGCTGGCTCAAAGCGCCATGGTAGCATGGCGCCCTCTAGGAAGGCGCCATGCTTCCTAGAATGGCGCTTTTGGCGAGGGCGCCATGCGCCTGCATTCACATAAGTTGGAGATAGTTTCTATGCTAGTGGCAATATTCTAGAAATTTTACAGTACACAAGAAATATTATAGGCAAGTGCAGTGAATGTTTACGAAATACATGGCGTTGCGCCCTTAAGGGGTTTTACATACGACAAATTCGGCATGACAATGTTCAAGATAAATTCCACATAGTGGAGTCCATAACATAGATCATAGCATGGTGACAACTCTACTGTGTCGCGCTAGGCTCCTTCCCCTTCGCCTTCCTTTTCCTCTCTTCCTCTTCATCTTCCTTTTCCCTCAAGTCGCGTGCTAGCTGGACAACAGAGTTGAACTACGCCTCGAATTGGCGTCTACTCTCCTCTTTCTTCTTGATCTCCTCTTCATCCATTATGAGGCTAGCCTCTTCATACACCAACTTAAACCGATGATGATTCCTCAAGCTCTTCAAGTACATGTCTCTTTCATATTTTGCTTCTTTTTCCTTCCTCTCACGTTCTTTCTTTGCTTTCTTGATGCTTGTCTCACGCAATCTGCTGTTGAAATCTTCTTCCCACCGACGTTCTTCTTCAGCCTCCCTCCTTTCCTCTTCCCTTTTCTTGATCAACTGAGCTACTTCATCTTCCCTCTCCTTCACCCTCCTCAAAGCCTCCGCCCACACTTTGGAGTAGCTCATACCGTTCCCATCATTGTTCTCCTTGGTTGGTTGGGTCGACATACCTATAACAAGAATGCAACCTAATAGTTAGTAAATAGAAATACACTTAAATGCACCATAAAAATTATTAAAAATCATCAAGAAAACACATACGGAAATTCTCCTCGAAGATACATAAACATACCGCCGCCACGACCTCTACCGTCGCCACGACCTCGACCACCACGACCTCTACCACCATAACCACCTCCTTGGCTTGTGTTTGTACCACCATCACCACCTCCTTAGCTTGTGTTTGTACCACCATCACCACCTCCTTGGCTTGTGTTTGTACCACCATCACCACCTCCTTGGCTTGTGCTGCCAATAGGGGTGTTGGACTCCTTTGATTTTCTCCTTTTGCTACATGATGTTTTATTATGGCCCTCAACATTGCATTCTCCACAACGGGTTTTGTCACAAGGCTCCGCGAAATACTCGCTCCCCCATTCCCGTCGGTATCCACCAGCCCAATCGTCCATGTCACCTCGGAAACGTTTGGTTTGTCTTTTTCCCCGACCAACAACCTTCGTTGACGGATTAGGCCAAAGTTGGACACCATGATATTCTGGCCATTGAGATTGGTCAAGGTAAGGCTGAAATCTACCCGCCCATGTGTTCTTCACCGCTTGGATGGAATGCTCATTCAACCTAACCGTATCCGGGTGATTAAGACCCACCATTCGTTCAGATGTCGCCTTCATCACGTGTGAGCAAGGGAGATGGTACAATGTCGGCCTCTCGCAGGAGCAATAACCATTGCATAGCCACACCTTATAGGACAGTCCCCCGTGTTGCACACCTTCCCTTGTGCTGCCTCCATGCTCATTCGCTTGGTAAATCAGTTCTTGGTTGTCGAAACATTCAACCGTTTGTGTATCCCCTTTCTTTGATTGATATTCCAGCCAATTATCAACCAATGGTGGGTACTCATACTTCTTTTTTTTCTTGTTATCCCCAACGATTTGCTTATCTGTTTCATCACTATACTTTAGAAAGTATTCATTCAACTTCTGAAATGTGTACTCCGCTATAGCAGTCACAAGCAATTGACGTACACCTTTAAGTACTTTATTGAAGCATTCAGCCATGTTACTGGTGGAATCACCGTATCTCTTGCCGCCATAATCATAAGCCCTTGCTCAGTTTGTCCGTTCATTAAGATGCCTTCTGAGAAACTCTTTCCCACCATCATCTGTGAGACAATACAATCTATCATATAGTTTTTGAAAATGCCGAGCGGTGAAGGCAAGACAACAATCTTGTAGATCGTCAGCACGTTCCTTGTTGCCACAAGCTCTATAGAAGTTGGACACAAAACGCCTCATGCACCATCGATGGTGGATACGAGCACACCCAGGAATGTCCTTCTCGACTGCATTTAGTATTCCTTGATGGCGATCCGAGATGATGCAAACTTCTATCGGTTCTATAACCTTGGTCCTCAATATATGGAAAAACCACCCAGCTTGTCGTTGTTCTCCATCAAACCAAGGCAAAAGCCAAAGGTAAAACCGGTTGTTTGCGTCGTGGCATATGGCGATTAATAGTGTGCCCTTGAACTTGCCGGTCAAAAGGTGCCATCCACGGACATAACAGACCGACAATGTTTGAATCTCGATGCATGGTCCAAATGTCCAAAATGCAGCCAAATACCGGACAGTGGCACCATTGTACAACCTAGTCACCGACCCAAGAGGCTCCACCACATAATACATTCCTGGGTTCCTTATGCCATTGCTCCCAACAACCTAGGGAGGCGGTTGTATGCTTCTTCCCAATCACCATACAACATCTTAAATGCGGCTTGTTTGGCCTTCCACGCCTTACCATACTTCACTTTATAACGAATACTTCTTTAACCAAATCTATGACACCCTTAATAGTATATGTTGGGAGAGACCTTATGTTATTTGCAACTCTATCTGCGATGAAATCGGAGGTCAGCTGCCGATGGTCCTCCTTCACAACTTTGGCATCCTTGATAAACTTGTCATCACACATATGAATGGACTGACAACTTACAATGATCCATTGTGGCCCGCCCCTCAGTGGTCGTACGCGAACAACCCATGGACATCCTTGCTTCTCACACTTGACTGTGTAACGCACCTTAGTGTCCGAGTGAGCCACCTTGTACGGTCGGTGGTACTTCACCGCATAGTCCTTGATCCAGATCTAAAATTCCAACAAGCTATCAAACCTCACCCCGGGATTTATCCCGTATTTTTTCGGCTTCAGGTCCTTTTTAGAAGGTGCTCGTGCCTCGAGCACTCGACTAATTCCACCGTCCACTTGGGCCTCATCCGCAAGACTAACATCACGGAACAATGAAGGTCGATGATCTCGACCTACTACTTTTTTGTGAGCTTCGGCGAATTTAACCGTTAGACCATCCTCATCCACATCTTCATCCGGTCCTTCATCCTCGGAGTCCGATGCATGACACCTCAAATAAGGGAGATCATGGTCCATGTCCTCCTCATGGCAATTTGCCTCCACATCTCCTACTTCATTGTCACGAAGCCCATACTCAACCTCATCACCCTCAAACTCATCATCCTCCATTTGAGGTGCTTCATAGTTGTCATTGCGAAAAGGGCTCATGGAAGGTTGCCTCGTTGTTGTATCATCGTAGGTTGGCTCTACGCGAACCGGGCTCAATGGAGGTTGGCTCATTGTTGTGTCATAAACATGTGGCTCACCTCGAGTCGGGCTCATGGAAACATGCCGGTTCAAGTCAATGTGCAACCGAGCCACAACCTTTCTTGTGGCAAATATCTCGAGTGACTTATCTTCAGATTCCGCCACCATCTCCTTATACGCACTCCAATTCAACTCGGAGTTGATAGGCATTATCTTCAATCTATTGTGATGGCCAAACCCGGCGTTATACCTTCCAACCAACTCATACACATCACTACATTCCATCTATTTCAAATCATTCCTCACTCTTTCCACAACCTCGACATATGTAGGACTTGTGCCAAACACCATGACTACCTCCTCCGGGTCACACTCGGTATTGCCTTTCAAGAAGGCGGCCTTGTCCACATGATGAATATTAACGATTCTTGCTATCTAAAAAACAATGACACCAACCATTACACATCAAAGACAACTATATTACCACCACCAACCGTAGCTACCAACTAAAACAAGTCATGCCACTTATACAAATCCTAGCCATAAACTACCAATCTAATAACTAGAAGCAACAACATCAAGCCAAGATATAGCTAGGGTTAGGGTTAGGGTTCTACATTCTTTACCAACATAGAACCAAATTTCACAAATCTATTTGGACAAAACCAAGGGGTTAGGGGGAGATTACCTCTTGAAGCAAGGGGAAGTCCAAATCCATGGAGAAAAGCAACCGATTCGAAGGGATTCGAGCAGGGGAAGAACTTGGGGCGAGAGAGAGAGAGAGAGAGAGAGAGAGAGAGAGAGAGAGAGAGGAGCTGGGAGAAATGAAGAGGTATGGCCTGGGAGGGCGCCCGAGCCGTTTTCTAGGTATAGGACCATGGCGCTTTCCGAAAAAGCGTCATGCCTAGTAGCATGGCGCCCCCGCGGAAAGCGCCAACCATTAAAACGGGCCCGCCTGTGCCACGACGGCCGCCACGTCGGACGGGGCCATGGCGTTTTCTTAGGGAGCGTCATGGGTGCATGGCGCTTTTGGAGAGGGCGCCGTGCTACTAACCATGGCACCTTCTGGTAAAGCGCCATGAAAACAGGTCAGATCTGAATATCTTCGAAAAAGTAGGTCAATTTGTGAGATCAAACGTTAATTAGGTCAAAAAAGTGATTTTTGCCCCGATCGACGGGCTTCTTTGGTAAATTTCCGTGAAAGGGTGCCCGCTGGATGGTGATAAATTTCGCGAAAAGGTTTGTTCCTCGCTTGTTCTACCCTTGCTTGGAGTTGCGATGTGTATGGAGTTGCATCCAGCTGTGGTCAATTTCGTGTTTGTTTCCCGTTTATCTACTACACCCTACGATTTAAAATATAAAATAGTTTAGTTTTGTAAAATAAATATATCTATACTTATTTTAGTGTGTACAATAAACTTTAGTATGGTGTGTGTCTAGCGCAGCTTCCCACAAATTCAAATATATTTTCGTGTTCGTTGGTGTGCTTTCATCTCTTATTCTTCCAATATGTGGGTCTCATCTACGGTGGCAAAAATAAGGAAAGTTTGACTAATGATAGCTTAGACAGGTCTTTTAGAGGTTTAGCTTAGTTGGCCCTACCTAATGAAAAATTATCATGTTTGGACCCCTCCAAGCTGCAATCCTGTCTCCACCACTGCTCATCTATGACGATACTTCCTTCTTTGGTATATGGGTCCTTTGAGGTCGATGATTTTCTGTTTGTCTACTATAATAAGTTTTACTATGACAACTTTTGACTGACTCTAGTGATGCAGGGGCGAAGATGTTGGTGTGCCTTCGGCTTGCGCCACTGTCCGTGTCGCTAGATTGTCTAAGGACCTACTTGTATCTTGTTTTGGGGTTCTTTATACTACTTTGGATGATTATCACACAATGAGATGAGTGAATTCCACCTTTTGCCCCATAGTCGTGCAATTGTGACACATATTACACTATTTAGTGAAAAATCCATCAATATAGGTAATTTTTAACATGGATTTACTGTAATTTTGCATTTTGCATGTTCTATTAGATAAGACTGGAATGTTAGGTCGAGTTGGGGCAATAAAACAATGTATATGGCATCATCATCAATAATGATCATGCGTACAACCTTCTCTTCACCGTGTTTTTCATTTCTCTCCTCATCTTATTATTTTGAGGTTCAATAATCGTCTCAAAGCATCTTCAGCGGCATCCCCAAAGGGGCGGCAAGATTGCCAGCGGTGACTTTGCTGTTTGGGGAAGCCGCCCCACACCAGTGACACCCCACAATCAATTCTCCAACACATATTTAAAATTAAAATATTTTTTTGAACATACATAATTCATAGCCTGGATACATTGGGGAAATCTACATGTCCATGTCGAAGTCGGCCTGAAGCTTCACCCTCATCTCCCTCTCGTGGTAATGGGTAGGCGAGTTGCTTCCTCTCTGTCTCGGCCTGGCACCGCCACAGGTGCCTCGCTGCGACCATGCGCTCCATGTCCTCCTGCGACTGCGCGCTGAGGCGGTTCCTCTCCCTCCTCGTAGCCAGCTCCGCCGCTGTCGACGAAGCTCTTGGCGGGCTTGCCCCGCTGTTCGATGGTGGCACGCTGCGCGCGTGAGAGGGCGGTCGTGTCCCTCAGATCATCGACGGCACGCCGTTCCGCCTGGGTGGACTGTTCGAGCACCCGTGTGTCAATGGGTGCCTCGCCGCGATAGTACTCGTGAAGTCGGTCATCATTGTCCTCGATCCACGGGCTCCTCCGGGCTCGCCGAGATAGTCGAGGTTGTCGTTCTTCTACTTCCACCGCTGCGGTTGCGCAGCCGCCGGTTGTTCCGGTGCCGGGTAGCGAGCCCGAGCGGCCGCTGTGATCATCACCGCATGTTTGAATCACGCCAGGCATGGTAGTTTCTGAGGAGTGTAGTGCGCCGCTACGGCCTCGACCCCTTTTTATAACAATAGGAGCCGCTCCAGCGGGAAAGCTTGCTCAAAGCGGTGGGAAACCGCTGTGAATGACAGGAAACGGCTAAGAATAGGCGTGAAACAAAATGTTCGACGGGAAAGGGTGGCAATGACGCCATTACTCCGCCGCCGAGAGACGAGCCATCACAGAGAGCCCAACTATGGGTTTCCAGCGTGGCGTATGTTACCGCATTATTGTCGGCAGCCCCAGTCTAGCCCTAGATTGCCGAGGATGGTGCCGAACAGTTCAGTGGATGGCCCAAACTGCCGGCACAGGTTGGGACCGCCACTTCTCTGAAAGCATGGTTCTTGCCTCCCTCCTTGGAGCTCGTCCATTCGTTGCGTGATCCCTTGCTCTCACGTTCGAGTGTTTGCTCGTCGTTTAGGCCGGTGAGTTACATTTTTTCTCATTGCAGTCGCCTCCAGGGTTCTTCGCATCTGGGTAGTACCAGGACCCTTGTGCCCCGGACTGCACTGCCCGCCCTATGACCCAAAACTCAAAATGAGCCTTGCGACGAGACGCAGACATTCCTCATGCTGCGGTTCCCTCCGGTCCGTTCCCGGGTTGGGTTAGGGGAAGATCCGAGTGATTGCCTTCGCGGATCCAAACGTGCTCACAAGGCGCACGAGCCACCGATGTGGCCGTGTTTTGGCCTCCACCCCCACTCATTGGGGGCTGAGTTTGGGGCGCATGTGTGGAGATGCTATCACACCTTTGGCAAATGGATATCGATCCGACAAAGATGGTCCAAGGTTATTCGAAAGGTAATCTAGACGGATTTTCTCTAAGTGAGATAATTAGTGTCCTAAATGCTTCATCGAGTAAAAAGTGAAATTCACCCTAACCGAATATATGTATTTGGCCACGCGATACTTGTACATATACCTTCGAACGGAATGCAGAGCCGAGGAGAGCGAGGTTTTTTCTCATGCGTTTTTCCGCATACAAAAAAAATACGGACTAAAGCATCACCCTTCCCATCATATTCTCTCTGGAATTTTTCTGCGAACCACCGGTGCGTAAGGAATGACAGGGTATGTGTACATGTGTAACATTCTGAGATGCCAAAAATGTCTTTTCTATCTAGAGATGGGAGCGTAGGTGGGTGAACACGTGGTAATTCGCGCGCGCAGGCTATTATTTCCACACCTAGAAATACCACGGAAAACTCCGGCCCATTCGAATTCGTACGCGAGGAGGGGTGTCGATCGAGATAGCGTAGACGAGCAGCTGGCTGGACGTGAGCTGCAAAGCACGGGGTAGTGTTCGCGGAAGAGCCAGCCAAGCATCATCTCAAGGTTAGCTAGCTAGCTAGCGCGCCTTCCTATCCAGTGGCGCACAAGCATCTCCCTACGGCTACGATCACCCCTATTTTTCTTCGCTTGCTTCGAGAAGGAGCGTGCCAGGCCAGAAACCAGCGATCCCGATCGACCCGTAAATCCAAAGGATGGAGAAAATAGGAAGAAAATGGCGGCGACGAGACGAGAGCGATCGAGGGCCAGATCCGAAACAACTGTCGATCGACAAGTATGCACGTGTTCGAATTTCAAGGCAGAATTCTTCGCTACTCCATCGTCCGCAGCTTGGTGCACGGTAAGGTCCGCCACTGACTGACACCGTACACGGTACACATACTTATGGTCACCTTGCGTCCATCCGAATCCATTCCTGAATTCTATCGAGAGAAATGGGTTGTCACGAAACCGACACGATGACAGTGACACGAGTCCGATCGCTCGCACGATCATCTTCTTTGCGTCCGTCACCGGTCATGTCCCTTGTAGTGCTGCAGTCTTGTAGCAGAAGAGAAAAACAGAAGAAGAAAAAACATTCGCTTTCGGTATTATCACAGGCCGCACCTAGCCAAAGCTCTAGCATTAGCATAGTTTCTTCTCTCCGATTTTTATTATTTTGCGAGACCGTCCGTGTAAAAGAAAAAAGCGGCGGCCCGCGCACGCGACGTATGAAAGCGCAGCGACAGGCGAACTAACAACGCACACTGAACGGGTCAAGGGAGGCTAGCTGCCCCGGCGGGCCGTAGGTGTCGCCGTCGGTCGGGTCACGGCGACGGCCGGCGATCCCGGGCGCTGGCTAGTCCTTATCCGCTCTGCGGTTGCACCATGCATGCATCCATGCACGGGCGCGCGCGGCTTGGATCTTCCTCGTTAAGCCTGTCGTCGTTTGGTGCATGGTGGCGGCGTAGGTCTAGACAGCTGCAGTTTGCTGGATATACATATGCGCTCGATTGGCCGGAGAAAGTCTCTTTCCGTGGCTGCGATCGATGCTTGGTGGCTGGCCTGCTGGCCTAACCAAAACGAACCAAAGTGACCATTAACCAACGGCCTCTAGCTATCTATGGCCCTATGTTGACAGCCTGACACTATAACAGTAGCTAGCTAACTAATCCTGGTCATTGATAACCATGTTTATCAGGGCACTTCCAATGATCTGTAATGTAAAGGCTGTAGCATAATGTAGACTGGACTAGTAATCTTGTTGGATACAAAAGGGAGAATATTTTCTGTTATTAAATATGAGCTGATGATTGGGAGCTTTGGGTGCCATCAATCAATGGGAAATTTAATTTGTTTCATGTGGGAATAACATAGATGATAACATAGATGTCACGTAGACTAAAAAAATAATGTGGCAAGCAATTGATGAAGAGAGAAGCAAATTGAGTAACATAATATGTTACTATCACATCACACTCCCCAATGCAAAATGAGTATACAAAATAATAAATGAGCATTTCTATATTAATACACTTATGACACTACCACTATAAAGGTAGTAACTTAAACTAGTAACATTTACATGTTACTATTCCAAGTTACTAACCACTATGACCAGCCTTAGTGATTTAAGTGCTGGTCATGGTGCTACATACCTGCCCAACATTCTGTTAGCATAATCTTGCTCTAGATCTAGTCGGTAGTGCTTTGATAGAGGATTCGATCTTGCAGAGAGAGAGAGAGGAGAGGGTATAACTTCTCCGGTGATGGAACTCGAGGACCCGTTGGCCATCATGGTCGACGGCGAGAGCGTGGCTAGAGCGGCTAAGCAGTGCGGCGGCGGTGCTTCCCATGACTAGCGCTAACCCTAGATCGGCAGAGATTGTAGGTGGGGGAGCGGCGGCGCGACGAACCTTGTGTTGCGTGCCCCAGCCTCACCTCCTCTTTATAGCGCTGCCACAAGGGCCCCACCAACCATGTGAGGGTTGGGCGCCCCCGATCTGGGCGCGGATAAGGGTCCGACGAACCGTTGGGTTCGTTCGGAGGAGAGGTCAAACTAACATTCTCCCCCTTGATCTCGACTTTACTTTATACTTCATACTTTAAACTTATACTTCGGCACCCATTTCATCACAGATCAACATATAGAGCATGTCTCGTCATAATAGTCAGTTACGCATCATATATTCAACAGCCACTATACACCTCTCTGTTTTGAAATAGATTCTTGTCCTAGGCCCTTAATATCCAGGTATCATAGGCTTTCCCTTAAACCCATGCCGGCTAAGTGTTCTCTGAACATATTGGGTGGTAAGCCTTTTGTGAGCGGATCCGCCAGCATTTCTTTTGTACTTATATGCTCTAAACTTATGGTATGATCCTGGATTCTTTCTTTCACAACAAAAAACTTAATGTTAATGTGTTTGGCAGCAACACTTGACTTATTGTTGTGAGCATATAATACTGTTGTCTCATTGTCGCAGTACATTCTAAGTGGTCTTTGAATGTTGTCCACCACTCTCAACCCGGGTATAAAATTCTTCAACCAGTTTGCCTGTCCCGTGGCCTCATAACATGCTACATACTCAGCTACCATCGTGGACGATGCCGTGGTGGTTTTTTTTGGAGCTTTTCCACGATATAGCTCCACCTGCGAGAGTAAATATATATATCCTGACGTGGATTTTCTTTCATCTACATCTCCCGCATAGTCTACATCTGAATACAGTTCTATCTGAGTACCATTGCCTAGAGGCCTGTTTTAATCCATAAATGAATTTCTTTAGACGACATCCCATACGTTCTTTTGCTTCCACGACAAAACCCTTGGGTTGTGACATGTAAACATTTTCTTCCAAGTCTCCATTTAGGAATGTCGTCATTACATCCATCTGATGCATTTCTAAATTATAGTGTGCCACCAAAGCCATTATGATTCTAAAAGAATCCTTACTTGAGACTGGAGAAAATGTCTCATTGTAATCTATTCCTTCTCTTTGGGTGAAACCCTTGGAAACAAGTCGTGCTTTATATCTTTCAATATTCCCACTAGAGTCGCATTTTGTTTTGTAGACCCATTTACAGCCTACTGTTTTGGCTCCTTTAGGAATTTCTTCTAAATCCCAAACTTTGTTTCTACTCATGGATCTCATTTCATCTTCCATGGCTTCAAGCCACTTCGATGAGTGAGCACTTTTAATGGCTTCTTCAAATGTGGTGGGATCACCCTCCATTTGAACTTCTTCACTGACATAGATTTCAAATTCGTTAGGAATAGCTGGCTTTCTAGTTCCTTGAGACCTTCTAAGGGTCTCGCATTCCGGCACATTCTCTGTGTGGGGCTGTCGTGGCTCTCCATCATGTGTGGTAACAGGGTCTTCATTTTCATTCATTGTTGCCACAGGAGAACTAACAACAGGTGTCACATCGACATTGTCCTGTGTCGGTGCAGCAGCATGTATCGAGAAAAATGGTTCCTAAATCATCGGAGTGGGTGCATGCACCCGCTTCTCCTCAAGGTTGATTTCTCGGGATACCGTGCTCCCCTTGATCATCTGATCCTCCGGAAACACAGCGTGTCTCGTTTCTACAAACTTAGTGATTCTGTCTAGACAATAGAAACGATAACCTTTTGACTTGTCTGGATAGCCAATGAAATGGCAACTTACTGTCTTAGGATCTAACTTTCAAAGGTTTGGGTTGAAGAGTTTTGCCTCAGCTGGACAACCCCACACTCGCAAATAATTGAGTGAAGGTTCACGACTAGTCCATAACTCATATGGTGTTTTAGACACCGATTTACTTGGAACTCGATTAAGTATGTGAATGGCGGTTTTATCGACTCCATCCACAAACCAACCGGTAAGGTGGAGTAACTTAACATGCTTCTCACCATATCCATCAAGGTACGGTTTCGTCTTTCAGCTACTCCATTCTGTTGAGGCTCACCCGGTGTTAAATACTGGGCGACTATAACATGTTCCTGCAAAAACCTTGCAAAAGGTCCAGAAACTTGGCCATATGGGGTATGCCGACCGTAGTATTCGCCTCCACGGTCGGACCTAACTACTTTAATCTTTAAACTATGCTGATTTTCAACTTCAGCCTTAAATATCTTGAATTTATCCAATTCTTCTAAACACTCTTTAATTGGATAAATATAACCATAATGCGAATAATCATCCGTGAATGTTATGAAAGAGTCATAGCCATCCACAGATGTCACAGGGAACGGACTGCATATATCCGTATGAATTATTTCTAATACTCATGTGCTTATTTTGGTGCCCTTCTTAATATTCTTTACAAACTTTCCTTTAATGAAATATATGCATTGCTCTAAATTTGAAAATTCTAGAGGCGGTAGAATTGATTATTTTACTAAGCATTCTATTCCCCCCCTTCGAAATATGGCCTAAACGATAGTGCCATAATTTCGATGAGACGTCATTAATTCTTTTTTTCTTACTCTTTCCATTTAGGGATGAGGATGCATTCTCATTCTTAGTGCTTAATGCATTCACATTCTCACAAAGTGATGACAAATAAAGCTTGTCTTGTCTGAAGGCAAGACCAACAATCTCATTATTAAACTTGATCTTACATTGTCCATCGCCAAAATGGCAAGCAAAACCACAACCATCTAAGCGTGATACACTTATTAAGTTTCGATACAAAGAGGGTACATAAAGCACATCTACTAGTAAAAGTATAAATCCATTTGATAACTCTAATGGAAGATCTCCAATGGCTTCGACTTCATCTTGGACGCCGTTTGCAACTTTAATACTTCTTTCTCCTCTTTGCAGGGTCCTTCTCATATGGAATTCCTGTAATGAATTTGCAACATGAACAGTCGCACCTGAGTCAATCCACCAAGTAGATTTTTCATAACTTAAAAATAAGGATTCATCAACAAAAGTAATTAAATCCTCACCATTCTTGCACAGATACTTCAGAAAAGCCACACAATCACTCATGTAGTGGCCCTTCTACTTGCACCACTTGCAGGTGTCCTTGTCCACCTCATGCACCTGGTGATCAGGAGCCTTTCCATGCGGCCTAGAAGAAGAGGGATGCCCCTGAGGTTTTCCTTGTGGCTTGGAACCCTGAAAGTTCCTCTTCTTGGTTGGGCTTAGGTAGTTCACAGAATCACCAGATTGCCCCATAAGCCTTTCTTCTTCTTGTACACACATGGCCATCATCTTCTCAATGCCCCACTTTTCTGGCTGTGCATTATAGTTCATAGCAAAAGCTTCAAATTGATTTGGAAGTGAGGCAAAAATCAGATGACTGATGAACTCATCTGGAAGCTCCATGCCCATGGGCTTAAGCTTGGAAGACATGTTGCTCATACGCAATATGTGATCCCTTACTCCACCACTAGTGTATCTTGTAGTAAGAAGCTTCTTAATGAGAGAGCTTGCATAGGCCTTTGAAGACCCGGTAAACTGACTCTCTACCTTTTTCAGGTACTCACTAGCAGTGATACAGTCTGGGATTGCTCCCCTTATAGCTTCCATAATGGAGCTCTTAATCACCATCAAGCACTTTCTATTGGATGAGTCCCACTTTGCACGATCAAGGTCGTACTTCATTATTATTGGTGCATGGTCATGGACCCTTTTGTTGAAGTCCACTTCACTTTCTTTTTCGCCCCTCACGGGGTCGACATGTTCTAGCCAGCCCCATCTCAATATTCTCTCACCATGAGCCGTAGTTCCCTCCATTGAGGGGCTCAATAGCCGAGATGAAACTCATAGGATTGTCTGAAAGCAAAATATCACCAAAATGAGTTAATTCAACGTTGGTTAAATTAAAACATAAAACTTATCAATATTAATTCTACATCACCGTTGGACAGAAATAGAGATAATAGTGATAAAACTTACTATTCATAGTGAAAATTTTACTAACAACGTTGGTCATCAAATAAAATCATCACTATTAAAAAAATGATTCTCACTATATTGAATTTAAGCAATTACTTTTGACTAATTGCAGCGGAAGAATGAATTAAAAAATTCATCAAATTTTCATCTTTATAGAAACTTTACTGTTACTTTATCATTTCTAAACAAAAATTTCGTTGGAAAAAATTGCTATAGAAAAACTGTGTGAAAAACTATCAAAAAACAGATAAAAAAGCTTCTGTAAAAAGGAAACAGAAAACTATGAAGAAACGGGCGGCATATAACGGCCTAGCGAGCCCCTGTACGACGCGTACGGACGGCCTGTAGCACGCGCTCCTGCTCTCTTTGCCCACCAACGGCCCACAGCCTGCTTCCTGTGCGACGCTATGAGCAGCGCCTTGCCACTCACTCCTAGCCCGCCCACGGCCCGACAACAAACCAAGATGTGTTGCGCCGCCCAGCTGCAGCCGTCGGATCCTAGGGATCCAGATCGGACAGCCATCCCCTCTTTCCGCCCGGTCAAAACCAGGCGACCGATGCTCCCTTAACCCTAATCCTCATTTTCCCCACTCCCCCGCTTTTCTATTTGTTCCTGTCTGGCGGTGGGGAAGGTCCCACACTCTCTGCAGCAGACCGGCATGAGGCGAGGCGAGGCGGCCCGGCACAGCCGACGATAGGCCCCTCCCTCTCCCGCGAGCCCCCTTCCCCTCCACCTTACTGTCCTATCCACCTCCTCCACACTCGCGAAAACGGCAGAGCTGAGAGGAATGCAGATGGCGGTGTCCCCCTTGGCTCCTTGTCGACGCGTGCATCCACCCGAGGGTGGGTGCGCCGCTGTCAAGTGGCCTAGGTGGAGGCAGACCCTTTGCCGGCGCATGGCCGATGAACTTTTCTGTATTTTTGGATTTCTTCTCTGTGGGATTTGGGGCGGGGAATAAACGGGAACTGGGAGCTTTTGTTTTGTTTCTTTCTTCCCAAAAATCTTTGGTTGTATCTTTGGGGTTATGGTTTCGATCTAATGGGAGGTTCTTCTTCCCGACCTCGGCTTGCCGATGCTTCGGGATTGAGAGGAACGGCACGGCCTCGCGGCGGCGCTTCTAGAAACCCTAGCCCTCTAGCTTTTCTTTGTCTTTGGCAATTCTACACAAGTAGATCTACAGAGCATTGGCTCTGATACCATTGTTAGCATAATCTTGCTCTAGATCTAGTCGGTAGTGCTTTGCTATAGGATTCGATCTTGCAGAGAGAGAGAGAGGAGAGGGTATACCTTCTCCGGTGATGGAACTCGAGGACCCGTTGGCCATCGTGGTCGACGGCGAGAGCATTGCTAGAGCGGCTAAGCAGTGCGGCGGCGGTGCTTCCCGTGACTAGCACTAACCCTAGATCGGTACGGATTATAGGTGGGGGGAGCGGTGGCGGGACGAACCTCGTGTTGCGTGTCCCGGCCCCCACCTCCTCTTTATAGCGCTGCCACAGGGGCCCCACCAACCATGTGACGGTTGGGCGCCCCCGATCAGGGCGCGGATATGGGTCCGACGAACCGTTGGGTTTGTTCAGAGGAGAGGTCAAACTAACACATTCATCTACCCCCCATAGTGATTAACTAATGGGCGTGATCTCCTTGCACGTTGTCGTTCGTGGCATCACATGAGAATCGTTAGATGGTTTCCTTTTCATTCCAAAACAATAGATCACCTTGCTTTTCGCACCATCCTTGAAGACTGACTAATACGATTCAGTTTCCGTCAGACGCTACCAAAAACTAAACATTACCGCAGTTCCTAAATGTAGCATGCTTTGGTAGGCTAATTTAGGAGAAAGGAGGTGGCGACAAGGCGAGAACTAACATGTGGTTGGATGGTCAGGAGAGCATGGATACCCCTAGTCCACCAGAGATCAAACCTCATGTTTGACACTTTGGTGTCTTATAAAAGGCGGAATATTCTTTAGTGGAAGGCGTCGTTTCCGTCGACAGCGAGGCGTCTATGATGACTTCATCAATCTCATGACCCAACGGTTAGTCTCTCAGAGTAAGTATTTTGGAGGTTCTCACATGGGTAGGGAGTGCGTGCACGCGTTCATAGGTGTGAGTGTTTATACGCATTTATGAGCATCTGCGTCTAACTGGGTTTCTCAAAAATAAAAGGGTGACAACAAGGCAATGTGAAAAGAAAAGAGTGGTACCAAAAGGCGTCCAAAGGTTGTAGAAAGATCCTGGCATTGGATCTCATTCCAGTTGTTCAAAAAATGTATTGCACTCTAAAATAGAAGGAATGAGTTGCATTATACTATCCTACCTATATGAAATTACTGTCAGAGTTTGACTCTAGTCTACATGCATGAGACAGTATAGAGTGGATTTTCATAACCTAGCCATGCATCTTCTCAAATCGTAGTCACTTGAACCCCTCCTGTATACCGCGTATAATTGTTTCACCAGCTATTACCCTAAAATTATTACATTTTGTTAAGAGGGATGACGTGGAATAGTGAGGGGTTCGGAGACCCGGACAAGCATTTCTTTGTTAATGAAGTTATAAGGGAACATCGTTTGGATTTTATCACCCTACTTGAAACAGGGAGATCGAATTTCACTGTTCCTTTTCTAAGACATCTAGTTGCTGGTAAGGATTTTTCTTGGTTTTGCCTGTCGCCACATGGGCAGTCAGGGGGCATCCTTATTGGTATTAACTCCGAGGCGCTTCAAATTATGAAGGTAAAAACTGGAGATTTTTGTGTTAAACTCCATATTCAGTCTAAAAATGATTGTTTTGAATGGAATTTTATGCCATTTTATGGTGCTGCACAAGAATCATACAAACCTGATTTTTTATCTGAGCTTGTACGTTTTTATGAGACATGGCCATTACCTTTGTTATTAGGTGGTGATTTTAACATCCTCTGTAGTCAGCACAAAAAGAACAATAATAATTATGATGGCCTTTTGTTTTTAATGCTACCATTGAAAGCCTTGATCTTAGAGAAATTGCACTCTCTGATCGACAGTTTGCATGGGATAATCGATGAGACACACAAACTTTTGAAAAGTTGGACCGTGTTCTAACTACTATTGAATGGGAAGAAAAAATCCCATCAATGTCGGTAAGAGCTTTAATAAGATCAAGCTCTAATCATGCGACGTTGTTAATTGACTTAGGCAATCAAGCTCATATTGGTAATTGATACGTCCAAAACATATATACTTTCCCAAACACTTTTGCTATTGTTTCTCCTCTAAACTTGTGTGATTTGGATACAACTAACACGGATTGACACTGTTTTCAGCAGAATTACCTTGGTGTCTAGTTTTTGTGCAGGAAATCAACTATGAGGAAAAATTCCGGAAAATATGCCAAAAATCCTATTTCACCAGAAGATCTACGAAGCCAGAAGACGACACGGAGGGGAGCCCTGGGTGGCCCACACCCCCCTGCCACGCGGGTGGGCCCACCCCGCGCCTGGGAGGAGTGTGGCCAACCCAGGCACCTCCTCGGCCTCCCTCTTCGCCTATAAGTTACCCCTTGACCTAAAAAATAAGGGGGTTCAACATTTTTCCAAAGAGAGTTCCGCTGCGCCGCCAGCACCAGAAGCCGCGATTCAGAACCAGAAACTTCGTTCTGGCACCCTGCTAGGACAGGGATTTTGGGGAGGATCATCGCCATCGTCATCACCAACGCCTCTCCATCAACCATCAATGTTTCCCTCATCCATGGGTGAGTAATTTCCCGTTATAGGCTATGGGGATGGTACGGATTGGATGAGTTCTATCATGTAATCGAATAAGATTGTTAGGGCATAGTGCCTAGTATATCTATTAGTGCTATTTGACTTTGTTGCAACTTGTTGTGCTTAATGCTTGTCACTAGGGCCCGAGTGCCATGATCTCAGATCTGAACTTATTATTGAATCATTATGATAGTATTGTTTGTGATCCTATCTGCAAGTTGTGTACACATATCATTATCCAGATCCAAAGGCCCCGAAGTGACAGAAATTGTGAAAACCGGAGGGGATGGCTATGATGTGAGTATCACATGTGTTCACGGAGTGTTAATGCTTTGCTCCGGTGCTCTATTAAAAGGATCACCTTAACTGCCAGTAGTTCCCTAAAGGCCCCACTGCCATAGGCTGGCTGGACAAAAGATGTTGTGTAAGTTCTCATTGCGAGCACGCATGACTATATATGGAGCACATGCCTAGGATTGTTTAGGGCTTGGTTTAATAGATTACCTCCTGGTTCCATTGATAGCCATGATTGTTTGATTGCTTCTTTCTTTCAAAAATATTTACCTCCCAGTGCTAGACATGCTGCTTTGTAGAGACTTTTTGATTTAAATAGGGAGAAGAAGAGAAATTGCTTGAGTCACGGACAAGGTTTTGTGCCTTGATTCATGCACATCCTGAATGTCCATTACCTAAGAATGATCTTCTTGATATTTATTATAATGGACTAACTGATGATTCTAGGACATACCTAGATAGCTTTGCTGATTATGTTTTCACGAAAATAACTCCTACAAATGCTGAAGAATTAATGGCTAAAATAAGCAAGAATTATGATGATTGGACTTCAACTGAGCTAAATACACCGAAGCCTATTACTCCTGAACCAGTTGTGCCTGAACCAGATCCAATACCAATACCAAAGAAGAGGGAAGTTATTGCATTAAATGATGAAGTGATGAAGGAAGCTAAGAAGTGTCTAAAGGAGAAAGGTATTAGAGTTGAAGATGTGAAGAATCTGCCTCCTATAGAAGAATTATGTAAGCCAATTCCCCACTCATCCACTATTGAGGTACACTCTCTCCAACACTTTGATGAAGGTGATATTCCTTATGGTAAGTCTCCTGATCAATGTTTAGAGGAACTTGACACACTTATTGTTAAGCAAGGTAATTTTAATAAACAAGTTCAGAATCATTTATTGGAAAACTCTAGAGCTATTAAAGAGTTGAAAGATATTGTGGAAAGAACTACTAATGATATTAAAATGCATTGTAAACACTTTCAAATGGTTCAACCCCAACTTGATCAACTTGCCAAGGTACAAAAGGATATGCTAGTTAATGCCTCAGGAGATAAACATGCTTATGGAATTAGAACTAGGAGTGGTATAGCTACTCAAGATCCCTTATATACTGAAGGACACCCTAAAAGAATTGAGCAGGATTCTCAACAAGGTGAAAGTAGTGGTAGTCCTCGTAAGACAAAGAAAAAGAAACACAAAGTAGTTGAGGAACCACTTGAACCTGCTATAGATCCTAATAGTATATCTGTCTCTGATGCTAAAACTGAGAGTGGGAATGATAAAAATGATGCTCCTGATAAGGAGGAAGTTGAGGAAGAGCCTGAGAAGCACACTAAGAATAATAGGTACACTAAGGAAGATTTTATTGCTAAGAAACATGGTAGTGAGAGAGAACCTTGGGTGCAGAAACCTATGCCTTTTCCAGGTAAGAAACACAAGTCAAAGGAGGAAGAACACTACAACAAGTTTTGTGAGTGGATGAAACCTTTATTTTTGAAAATTCCTTTGACTAATGCTATTAAGTTCTCTCCTTATTCAAAGTATATGAAGGATATTATTTCTAATAAAAGGAAGATTCCTAATGAGGAGATTTCTACTTTGCTTGCTAATTATTCCTTCAATGGTAAGGTTCAAAAGAAACTTGGTGATCCAGGTATACCAACTATTCCTTGGTCTATTAAGAATAATTATGTTAGAACTGCTTTATGTGATTTGGGAGCTGGAGTTAGTGTTATGCCTTTTTCTCTCTACAAGAGACTCCAGCTAGAAAAGTTGATACCAACTGATATATCTTCGCAAATGGCTGATAAGTAAACTACTATTCATGTTGGTATATGTGAGGATATTCCTGTTCAAGTGGCTCATAATTGCTTGGTTTTAACTGATTTTGTTGTGCTTGAAATGCCTGAAGATGATAATATGTCTATTATTCTTGGGAGACCTTTTCTTTATAATGCAGGTGCTGCCATCAATTGTAATCAAGGAAAAGTGACATTCAGTATTAATGACAAAGAGCATACTGTCTATTTCCCCAAGAAGGTTGCTAAAAGCTATTGCCTGAATTCCATTGAAAAAATTGAGAGCATCAAGGTTGGAGAAATATATTGTCCCATTTCATAAGAAAATTTTGAAACTATCATGATTCGGACCATTGCTATCAAGTATGAGGTAACATAATCACCTTGTGGAATACATAGTTTTGTTTCATATAAGATTGTTTTGGTAACAAGACTTGATCAAACTTGTTAACAAAAGGATTTTAATGAACAAAATAATGTTTTCACTATGGTTATAATTTCTTTCTTTTACTTTTCTCCTTCCTAGTCTTTGCCTTTTCTTTTGCTAGTTTTGGTTTTGTTAGTTGTTTGCTTGTTAGAGTGTCTTAGAACTTGTGTAGTCTTGGGTTTTGTTTGCTTTTGCTTCTTCTAAAAAAACTTTTTCTGCGAGAAAATCAATTTTCATACCCTGAGAATTGGCCAAAAATAAAGTTTCCCGAAAAATCCGAGAAAATTCAAAATATTTTTTCCTCGAAAAAAGGGCCAGAGGGACACCTGGAGTGACCTAGGGGGCCACCCCAGGCCACCAAACCCCTGGTGGGCACGACACCCCCTAGGTGGCGCCTGGGTGGGGTGTGCCCACCTGGGCCCCTCCAAGGTGCCTCCTCCCATCCATCTTATTTCTCTCTCCCGAAGAACACCGGAAAACTTTCTCAAGATCGAGTTCCTGTTGTTCTTGCTCGACATTTTCGATCTCCTTGCTTAGACCATCTTTGTTGCTGATTTTTGGAGGGATTGCTCCATGATATGTGCCTCCTCCACTTGTCCAAATAGATTTGTGATTGGTAGATTGTATCTTGAGTATTTTGCTGCTATAGGTGACAGGTTGTGTGAGCTTGCATTCTTGTTCTATGCTTAGAGATTTCATTTGATGCATGTGTAGCCCTGTAGCAAGTTCCTATAGTAGTTTCTCATCATTTATCAACTTGGAAATCACTTGGTTTGATGTTTGTCTAAAAAAATTCAGAAAGGAAGATGAGTGCATATCCACTGAATCAATATGATTTGATCGTAGCTGAGCCAATGAATGTTCGTCATGAGGAAGGAGCCTTCTCTTCCATATATCCATGTCAGAAATTTATGAGAACCGCGGGAATCCTCCAGGATTTCCAAACTATGATTACCAATGCAGGGTTGGAACACTTCGTTGAAGGTGAACCACTTCAATATGTTAAGCTAACCATGGTTGTGGTGCAGGACTTCTGGATTACTTGGTCTTCATCTAATCCCATGGTCCATTATAAAATATACAATCTAGCTGTCGACCTGCCTTTTGCTGATTTCTGTGCAGCAATTAGAGTACCTCAGTGGGGATTTTATGAGAAGATCAAGGAGAGGCCCAAGTCACTTATGGATTTATATGCTGAGATTTACCAAGGTTTTGACTTCTCAAAGGAAAGTGATAAAATTCAGAACATTCAGTTCCCGACCATTAGATATTTTGCCTATTTCATTACCAAGTGTGTTCTTTCTAGAAAGATTGCTACGAAATTATCTTATTTTGATCTAGCTTTTATCGCAGTTGTTTTGAATAGGAATAGATCTTATAACCTGGGTGCTTTGATAGCTTACCGTTTCACCACTAACCGCGAGAAGGGTGGAATTTGTGGAGGTCTAATTGCTTCTAGGTTGCTAGCTTTCCATGGTTTAGAGCCTCACCATTCAGATTATCGGTTCCCCGTAGAGAGGCTTGATCTTGAATCTATGGTTCAGCATAATTTTGTTTATCTAGGGGCTACTGTGAGAAGTTTACCGTATGAACTATCTTTTACCAAGCATGGTTGGAGAGGGGGTAGGACTAAGAAAGTAGTTTATTTGCCTGCACCTGCTTTGTTTAATTTTGATAACACGCAAGGATGGTCGCTCACGGAAGAGGAGTTTGACACATACGTGGCGAAACTCTCCCAGGAAGAGGAGAATGTTGGAGAGGATGTCGAAGATGATTCGGTTCAACCCTCCAACTTGGGAGAGTCTTCATACCAGCAGCCCTCCTATGATTGGGGCGCGTCTTCTTCTTTATCACAAGCGCCTGACTATGATCATTGCTATGATGACCCACCAGCTTGGGGTTACTATCTGCGCTATTGAGCCCCACTTAGGCCAAAAGCCTAAGCTTGGGGGTACGTTCACCGACATCACACTCATCTATATATCATGTTTCGTCGGTTCTTTGTATATCCATTGTTTCGCTTTCTTTTTGGTTCTTGCTACTGCTTTCTTAAAAACACAAAAATACCAAAAATATTTTTGTTGTTTCTCTTGGTTTGTTTCTTTTCTTTGGTTTGCCTTAAAAGAAAAATCCAAAAAGATTTTGCTTTGTTTGGTTTGTTTTGCTTTGTTGGCTTGTTTGAAAAATTGAAAACACCAAAAATATTTGTTTTTCTTCTTTGGTTTTGTGAGTTCTTTGTAGGGTTCAGCCGTCCTCGGTGGATTTTGGTTTTATGTTATTATTCAAGTCACACAAGTGAAGGGCAATAATAAAGATTAAGACAACTTGAGGCGTGGTAAGAGGCTGGTAGCGAACTCTATTTGTTTTCATTTTTGTACATATACTCATCATTGTGAGCATGTTTAGTCTGTTCATGTAAGGTGTATGTTACTAATGGGTGCTTAGTAGTTCTTGCTTGTCTCTGATTAGCTCCAGCTTGCTAATAGTTTGTAGCATGTCATATGAATGTTTGCTTGCATTGCTCTATTCGTATTTTGGTATGATATTGTGGTATCCCCCTCTGAATGTTTCATGTGAATCAACTTGGCACATGCTCACGCATGCATATGACTAAACAATAGTCAGTAAGCCTCGATGATTTATTTCGCCTTAGAGTTCTTGTATCATTTGCATGCCATAATTAGTCATGTTTTGTTGCAAGCATGATTATGACAATTATTGCTCTCTCGTTTGTCGCTCCCTCTCTATTGCTAGCCTTCATCTGCACTGAGTATGAGCTCTACTCGTGTTTCCAACTCCCCAAAACCAATATTGCCAGCAGTGTCCACCATACCTACCTATTAGCATCATTTGCTATTTCAGTGCATATTCACTATGCCTTGTTTTCTTCCAAATAAAATGTTTTTCTGTTTTGAGAAAGTTAGTTAGTACTGCTCTCACGAACTTGATGGAACGCTTTATTCCTTGCACTTAATAAATCTGAACCATTGTGATTGTCCATGAAACTTATATGCTTACAATTATAGGTTGGTAGTTAGCAGAACCGTGCTGTCGCGGGGAACACTTTCAACACTTGTGGATACTTATCCAGTTGATACCTTGCTCTTTTGTTTGCGGATGTCGTTGTTGTGAAATAAAAGGGGAGCTTGTGAGTTCATGGAGTATATATATGTGTTAGAGAAACGCTTGGGCCGTGTAGCACCCCGAGAAATCCATTACTAGAAAATCACTTGCTAATTACTACTTTGTGCATCATCATCACAACATCATGCATATTATTTTGCCTCAAACTATTTTACAAAGTCTAATTTTGTTTTCCTAAATACCCCGTCTTTATTTCAAATCAATTCCCCAGACGCTTCCGGATATTTTGTTTATCTAAAATTAATTACAAAATATTTTACTAAAACTAAAATAAACAAATTTTTTTAATAAAACTGTTTGATCGGGGGAGGCAGCCCGGCCCGAAAGCCAGGCCACCTACCACCCCGATCGGCCCAAACCTTCTAGACCGAACCCTAGCTTTTCTATCCTATAAATCCTAATCCCCATATCCCCTCTACGGCCGCCGCCACCCATTTTTTCATCCCTCGTGCGCACACACGTGGCCCAGCACCCCCGCTCCCCCTCTCCCCGATCCCAGCCCCACCTCTCTCTCACGCATACCCCAGTGCGCAGCACACACACATGCCACACTCGCCGTACACCACCCACCCACGCTTGCTCCCTTCCCACCACCGATGGGCCCGGCCCCACCTACCGACAACCACCCGAACCCCGTCCCCTGCCTCTCGCTAATCCCCATCGCCCTGAAACCCTATCGTCTCCACCTCCCATCCTCGATCCGCCGCCGTCGCCAGGACCATCTCCTAGGCGCGCAGCCGCCCCTGTGATCCCACCCACTCGGATGGCCGCCTCCTCGCTCGTGCTCGCCCTGACGGCGCCCCCTTCTCTGACCTCCACTACCCGCCATCCCGCCTCTGTTCGTCACCCCTCGGCGCCGCCACCCTTGCCTTCCCCTTCGCGAGCTAACGCTTGCCGCCTCTCCTCCTCAAGGCCGACGACAGTGCCCCGCCTCGACCAACGACTCTAGCGCCTCTACTTCGTCGGCGTCGCTCTACCCTACCGCATCATCGTCCGTCCAGCAGACCGCCGTGGCTATCTGGGCCCACATCGCCCGTGGCTATCCGGACCCACATCGCCTGTGGCGTCCTGTCTTCTTCCTGGAAATTTCCTGCCGCCAAGTACCAGGTTGACTGGAAGCTGCATCTTCATGTGATCGCTCTCTAGCTCATTCACTTGTGTACCTATCGTCTCCTGAGACACGTTCCTTTTGTTTGTTAATGTTGTGTGTTGTTTCCTGCACGCGTGTCCGAGAAGAAACGACAAGAGTATGCGACGTCGACAAGGCCGACCCAAAGTGGACACCTCCGAAGGTTGGACAAGTCATGACCCGAAGAGTACCGACGCCAATCCAAGACCAACAAGACCGGCTCGATGCCGATGGTTCCGAGGGATGCACATGGTGACTCTCAAGACCCCGTTCCCGGAGACGAAGACCGATCTCGGCGAGATCGAACCCGAACCCCTTCGAGCCCCCAAGATCGTCGAACCCAAACCCATGTGTGACCCCTTTATCCAAGACCCTATTTTATAAATGGCATATACTTAATTGCATCTTAATTATTCATGGTTGCATACATGTGGTGGGTTGGGGGATGCAGTCGACTCACCTAATAATTAAATATGGAGGCCATATGCAGGCGAATCTAGTCTAATATTGGCTCCATTTAAATTTGTGTAGCGAACCGGTGACCTATTATGCCTTGTTACTACAACATTTAAATTGCGGGGTATCTAAACAACATGAACCTATTAATTAATTGTTGGGACTCTGGTTCCGCTTAATATTGCATATTGCATCGCATCCTTGCCATGCCATACATCATACATGCATCATGCCCGATATTTTGCCGTAGTATTAAATATTGCATCCGGTGTTTCTGCTAGTGCTTTGCTTCTTCACGGATTAGGCCGATGAGTTGATGCGAGTGACGCCCGTTCTTCGGATGAATCTTCAGCAATGTTTTCAGGCGAGCATTCTCCCTCTTTCTACCTATTTTATATTTCTAGTCTTTATTTCCTCCTGTTGATCTATTGCTATCTCTGTTGCGATGCTATAGATTACGTACCCCTTTATACTTCCCTGCAGCCTCTATATTGCCATGGACACCTCCTATTACCTGTTGTTTGGTAGATAGTCGGTTTTGCGAGTCGTAGTTGCTTGCTCAGGTGCTGCTTCGCGTCGTCGATGTTCCATCGTTGTTGGGTGGTTGGCACATGCTTAACGGTGGATATGATCATGAATTTAATTACTGTTTAATAATTAAAATTGAAAGTAGGTAATGCAGATGCACCGGTGGGTAATAAACAATATTTGGTTTTTAACTGCCCACTTGTGTCCCGTAGGACCCCGAGTTCTTGACACCTGTTCCGAGATCGAGCGCGCTAACCACAGGTGGGGTGTGTGGGCACCCCCATCGATTTAGTACCTGATTTCAAAATATTGTACTGGGGGCCACAAAGTAGTTTGGGGCTTTATTACTATCCTGTACTTATGCCATGTTTTACTGCTTTATTTACGATTGCTTGTGGAGCGCTTGTACTGTTTAGCAATTCCGTGATACGTTTTTTGCTGTATCGACAAGCTCAGTCACACTTTCGGGTTCCCAGTCGTTTCCAGCCGTCGACACAAACCCTGGGTCCGTCTCGGAGACCGGCCGACTTTGTTATGGGTAGCTTAGTGGGGTGGCCCCCATGTGTTTGCTTTGGGTCTGGGAAACGTCGTGTACGAAACCCCGTCGACATACCGTTGGGTGTATGTTTTGTGATCTTGTACCTACCTGATCTGACAACAAGGGTGTAGGTGCGTGTGGAAACTTTGGTGCACCCCTGCAGGGTTAAATATTTTCGAGAAGCCGTGTCCGCGGTTATGGACGACTTGGAGCACAGTTCTCGATCATAGATAACTACAACTAAAGTTTACTGTTATAATTTGACTTGTATCCGATATGACTAGTAATCAGCTTCACTAGAACGGAATGGCTAAATAAAAGTACCAACAACTGCTGGGTTTGGGATATCTCATGCTAATTGTATCTGACTAGTAAGTGTTGCAACTACAACGGAATGGTTAATTAAAAGTGCCTACTACTTATTATATCATGATGACTCATACTATCTATATATGACTAGTAAGTGCTGCAACTATAACGGAATGGATAAAACTTCCAATCGTGTGAGTTTTCTCGGCTTGACTTCCTCGTTTGGTCTCGAGGGGGAAATACCAGGATGGGTTTGTTTGGTGGTAGTATCAGTTTGGATCCGAATAGGTCTTTCTCATCTCTCTCTAATAGCCGACAAATGTATTGAGTCTCTATAGGTTGTTTAGCGCATGCCCCGCTGCCGCTTCAGTCCACCATACCTATGTAGGCGAGGACCGCCGAATTCTAGTCTCGCCGTGTACTGGCCTCAGTACTGATCGCTATCTTTTTCCTTTGCCCTTTGTCGGCACCCCTTTTGTTTAAGCAGGTTTGAGATCGACGTCGTTAGCAGGGTTACCCTTCCGGTTTGGCCTGGGCAGGGTTATGGACGTCATTGGTTATTCTTCAGGGCCCTTAGCCCCATTTGCATCTTGTCCGTAGTCGGATGTTGTATCGTTTTCAAGGTGAATTGGATCTTTATACTGTATATTTGTATTCTTGACTCTTTAATTCGTTGTTGTATATATCTGTTTTGTGGGTTCCATCATGGACTATTGTGTAATGATATTACTTCGTTTTCCACCCGCACGCAAGTGCCTGGTGGGCACATTTGAATCGTTTCTATGCGGGTTTGGCTGGAATCGCTAAAACTTGCATAGGGCCGATTCTGAGGGTGTTACAGGCCGCTAGCCTAAGCCATGCCTAATCATGGTGGAAACTTGCAGCATCACCATAGTGAGCATTTGTGAAGCATCCTCAATAAAAATCTATGCAAATAGTAAATAAAAAGATCGCCGAGATGCTCATTGTCTGCTCGCCTTATCATTTTGATGATGGGATAGCTCCTGTATCATGTGCAAGGGGTGCCCCATTGGCGGTTCTCTATGATATGCATGTATTTACAATGACAAGAACTTACAGGTAACCAAAGTTGAGTAGCATGCGGAGCGGCCCTCGTACTCAAGGGACATGGGATTTCCAGTTTATGGTCTGTCAAGCATATAACTCATATTGGACCTCACTTTCAACTTAACCATATAAACATGCCTATGATAGGGGTAATGAGAGCTCAAAGCTAATGAGTACCTTACTTTCAGCATTTGGAAGCCTTTCAAACTTTTCAAAACCTTTTCACTTCCTTATTGAGTCACCACTTATTCTATGAGCACATTCTTGAGAGCATAGTTGTCATTCTTATGTTTGTCTCAAAACTTGGTTAATTATGTCATGACTTTGATGCTTGTATCTCTGATATCTTTACTTCTAGTCTTCATGTGAACTTTAGAGGTTCCTTGGCATTTATATTGTGCTCTATAAACAAAGGCAAGTGAGATACCACTCTATCATACCTTATTATGAGCATTGCAATGTTGCTTATGTTTATGTTTCATGCTACTTATTATTATTGAGTTGGTTTCTCTTCATAGCTTGCAATGACTATTGAGTAGACTTAGTTGCATACTTCTTATTATGAATGGTTTAAGTATCTACTCCTGTGATGAGAATATATACATCATATGAAGCAAATGTGTTCGTGAAAGTTCTTTTATCGCACTCAGTTTTCAACTGAATTGCTTGAGGACAAGCAATAAGCTAAGCTTGGGGGAGTTGATACGTCCAAAATGTATCTACTTTACCGAACACTTTTGCTATTGTTTCTCCTCTAAACTTGTGTTATTTGGATACACGGACTGACGTTGTTTTCAGCAGAATTGCCTTGGTGTCTAGTTTTTGTGCAGAAAATCAAATATTAGGAAAAATCCCGAAAAATATGCCTAAAATCCTATTTCACCAGAAGATCCACGGATCTAGAAGACGAGACGTAGGGGAGCCCTGGGTGGCTCACACCCCTTGCCACGTGGGTGGGCCCACCCCGCGCCTGGGAAGGGTGTGGCCAGCCTAGGCACCTCCTCGGCCTCCCTCTTCGCCTATAAGTTACCCCTTGACCTAAAAACCGAGAGGGGTTCGATGTTTTCCAGAAAGAGTTCCGCTGCGCCGCCACCACCAGAAGCCATGATTCGGAACTAGAAACTCCGTTCGGCACTCACGGACGGGAATTTGGGGAGGACCATCGCCATCGTCATCACCAACGCCTCTTCATCAACCATCAATATTTCCCTCATCCATGAGTGAGTAATCCCCCGCTGTAGGCTATGGGGATGGTAGGGATTGGATGAGTTCTATCATGTAATTGAATAAGATTGTTAGGGCATAGTGCCTAGTATCTCTATTAGTGCTATTTGACTTTGTTGCAACTTGTTGTGCTTAATGCTTGTCACTAGGGCCCGAGTGCCATGATCTCAGATCTGAACTTATTATTAAATCATTATGATAGTATTGTTTGTGATCCTATCTGCAAGTTGTGTACACATATCATTGTCCGGATCCAGAGGCCCCGAAGTGATAGAAATTGGGACAACCGGAGGGGATGGCTGTGATATGAGGATCACATGTGTTGAGGAGTGTTAATGCTTTGCTCCGGTGCTCTATTAAAAGGAGCACCTTAATTGCCAGTAGTTCCCTAGAGGCCCCGCTGCCATGGGCTGGCTGGAAAAAAGATGTTGTGCAAGTTCTCATTGCGAGCACGCATGACTATATATGGAGCACATGCCTAGAGTTGTTTATTACCTAGATGCTTATTCTTATTTATCCGCAATTTCCCTAGGTATTGAAGTTACATGTTTAGACTCGTCCATGCAACGTCCGTCCATCCATCCCTATGCCTACCGCGTTCATATCCTACTGTTTTCTACTACTGTTACTATTACTCATATTTTGTTGCTGTTGTTGCTTTGCTGTTGCTACTACAAACTTTTGCTACTGATAAACTTCTGTGAGCAAGAACTATTTCCAGGTGCAGCTGAATTAACAACTCAGTTGTTAAGGCTTGCAAGTATTCTTTGACTCCCCTTGTGTCGAATCAATAAATTGGGTAATACTACCCTCGAAGACTGTTGCGATCCCCTATACTTGTGGGTCATCATTAATAAAGGATAAAGCATGCTTCTCTTTTGAACACCTATTCAGATCCTTGTTGAGACAAGAGGGTTTTTATGAGATGGTAGTTGTTGAATGGAATAATGTATCTATTGGTGATACACCTATTCAGATTTAGTAAAAATAAAATCACTTACGTTGTTTTCTTAAAGGATGGGCAAAAAATCTAAGTGTAAAATACAAAATTGAAAAAGAAAGATTTCTATCAAACATTGAGATTTAGATATTAAGGCCGAGAAAGTTCCTCTATCTATGATTGAGAAAGAAAATTTAAAGAACCCTAATGAGCGTAATAATAATCTAAGGAGAGATGAAGAGACCAAATGATCTGAACGAGCTAATGTCAAACATGTTCAGGAAGGATGAAACAACACAAAATATTTTCACCTAATCGTGAATGGAAAGCATAGGAAGAAAAAATATTTTAGTTGGAGTAAGAGGAAGGAACCATAGTCGGTGAAAATAACTTAAAGGTTTATATCACTGAGTTTTATAAAAAGCTCTTTGGGACTCTTATCCGAGTAACTTCTCATTGATGGAAGATAGGATCAAGGATATACCGCAATTTTCATTAGAGGAAATTGTTCTTTTGGCAAATTAGTTCTATGAGATAGAAATATTTCATGCTATATCTCAGATGGAACGTAATAAAGCTTCTGGGCCTGATGGTTTCTCAGCAGATTTCTATGCAAAATTTTGGGGTTTCATAAAGGTTGACTTATTGGCTTTGTTTTGCCAATTACACAAAGGAGAGTTACCTTTGTTCAAATTGAATTTTGGAGTCATCACCCTCCTACTCAAAAAAGAAAATGTGGTTCAAATACAACAATATATACCGATTTTTCTATTAAATGTTAGTTTTAAGATCTTTACTAAAGTGGCTACTAATCGCATTACAGAATTGGCACATAAGGTGATTAGACCCACTCACGCGGCCTTCATGCCTAGATGTCACATTCTTGAAGGTGTCATTGTTTTGCATGAAACAATTCATGAGTTACATCGAAAAACTCTTGACGGTGTGGTTTTCAAGATTGGATTTGAAAAAGCATACGATAAGGCTAAATGCCCGTTTCTACATCAAGTGTTGCCATGAAAGGATTTGATCCCATCTTTTGTAGGTGGATTAAACATTTTGTGCATGGTGGCAGTGTGGGAATAAGGGTTAATGATGACACTGGCCATTTTTTCCAAAATCGAAAAGGTTTGAGACAAGGTGATCCATTGTGTCCAATACTTTTCAACATTGTGGTTGATATGTTGTCTATTCTAATTTTCCATGCCACGGAGGATGGGCAAGTTGGGAGTCTCATACCTCATTTGGTTGATGGGGGGAGGGTCTCTATTTTGCAATATGCAGACGATACTATTTTGTTTATGGAGCATGATTTGGAGAAATCCTTAAATATGAAGTTAATCTTGAGTATATTTGAGCAGTTATCATGTCTAAAAATAAACTTTCATAAAAGTGAGATTTTTTTGTTTTGGAAAAGATAAGGAAGTGAAAGACCAATATAAGCATATTTTTGGATGCGATTCTGGCTCACCTACCTTTTTAGTATCTTGGGGTGCCGATTCATTATAGAAAATTAAGGAATGCTGAGTGGAATTCGGTTGAGAGCCGGTTTGTGTCCAAACTTGGTTCTTAGAAAAGTAGTATGCTTTCCTACGGAGACAAGTTAGTTCTTATTAATTCAGTATTAACTAGCCTACCAATGTTTATGCTATCCTTTCTTGAGATACCTAAAGGGGTTAAAAAGCGATCGAATTTCTTTAGGTCACAATTTTTCTGGCAGATTCATGATACTAAAACAAAATACAAACTATCAAAATGGAACATTCTCTGTCGCTCAAAATATCCAACGGGTTAGGCATTGAGGTATTGGAACTTAAAACAAGTATTTGTTTAGCAAATGGCTATTCAAATTACTTACAGAGGAAGTAATGCGGCAACAACTATTACATAACAAATACCTAGATAATAAAACATTATCTCAAGTGGAGGCAAAGCCAACGGATTCTCTCTTTTGGAAAGGCCTTATGAGAGTTAAGGATGATTTCTTTAACGGAAGCTCTTTTAAAATAGATGATGGATCGACTATACGTTTTTGGGAGATTGTATGGTTAGGATAAACGTCTCTAGGCCAACAGTACTCGTCGCTATATAACATTGCACGTAAGAAGATTGTTTTAATTGCAGATGTTTTAGGCCAAGTCCCTATAAACATTGGTTTTCAAAAGGCTCTAGTTGGTAATAAATGGAACGAATAGTTACATTTATGTCAGCGGCTAATGAGAGTATAACTTAATAATATCCCTGATACTTTTGTATGGAACTTACCTCCTACAGGTTTATTCACCATTAATCTATGTACTTGGATCTGATGAATAATCACACAAGATTTTTGCGTAAATACTTATGGAAGTTGAAAATCCCACTAAAAATTAAAATATTTATGTGGTTTCTTAGCAATAAAGTGTTGTCAACTAAGGACAATTTAGCTAAACGCAATTGGAATGGGTGCAAAAGGTGTTGTTTTTGCAACTCTATGGAGAATATTGAACACTTGTTCCTTTTGTGTCCCTTCGCTCGTATTATTGGCGAATGGTTTTCTTCACTTATAATATTACGCCATCCTCCAATATTACCATTATATTTGGGAATTGGTTGAATGGAATTGATAAAATGAACAAACCTCAAATACATGTTGGTGGTTCATGTTTGTGTTGGGCAATTTGGATATGCCGAAGTAACATTACTTTTAACAAGCAATCTGGTTCTAACTTTTTGCAGGTTATCCGTATGGCAACGAACTGGATACACCTATGATCTTACCCGCTCCCGAACGATCAGCGGGAGCCCATGGCTACTGGATGCAGCCAGTTGTTCGCGGTTGCTCGAGACTTTTAGTTTCAGACTACTAGGTAGCGGCAGATAGAATTCTTAATGGATAGCTACTTGTTGCTCTTCATTTTTCGTTGGTCGATACTTGTCTCAACCATGGCTGATCCACAATTATAATAAATTAAATATTTAAACTATGTAATTAAAGGATGTGTGCATCTATTGATGCTGAGACCGGGGTTATTCCTAATTTCGAAAAAAAATACTGGTGCGTAAGGAATGACAAGGTATGTGTACATGTGTAACATTCTGGGACCTCGAGTATCCAGCGGCGGGAGCGTACATGGTTTTCCTTTTACCCACCAAAAATGTCTATTCTAGATATGGGAGCGTATGTGGGTGAATGTGGTAATTCGCGCAGGCTATTTCCAGTCCTCGAAATACCACGGAAAAGTCCGGCCCATTCGTACGTGAGGAGGGTGGCGATCGAGATAGCGTAGACGATCGAACAGCTGGCTATGGCTAGCCAAGCATCGATTAGGCTAGCTCTAACGCGCGCCTTCTTATCCAGTGGCGCGCAAGCAACGGGCCAGGTCCTACGATCACCCCCATTTTTCTTCTTCTCGCTTGCTTCGAGAAGGAGCGTGCCAGGCCAGAAACCAGCGATCCCGATCGACCCGGAAATCCGAAGGATGATGGAGAAAATAGGAAGAAAAGGGCGGCGACGAGAGCGAGGGCCAGATCAGAAACAACTGTCGACAAGCATGCAATTGTTCGAATTTCATGGCAGAATTCGCTACTGTAGTACTCCATCCGTTTCAAAATATAAGGTGTTTTAGTTTTGTAAAGCAAATATATCTAGACTACTTTTAGTATGTAGGTTCACTCAGGTTTAAAGTGAATCTACACACTAAAACAAGTCTAGATACATTTTCTTTATAAATTTAAAACATTTTATATTTTAAAACGGAGGGAGTAGATTTTTTCTCCCTTCCGCATGCAAGCTTGGTGCACGGTAAGGTCCGCCACTTATACGTATGGTCACCTTGCGTCCATCCGAATCCATTCCTGAATTCTATTGAGAGAAATGGGCTGTCACGAAACCGACACGATGACAGTGACAAGAGTCCGATCGCTCGCACGATCGTCTTCTTTACCACATCCACTCCGTCTCCGGTCATGTCGCTTGTACAGTTGTACTGCTGTCTTGTAGAAGGGAAAAACCAGAAGAAGAAAAAAACATTCTCTTTCGGTATTCACAGGCCGCACCTAGCCAAAGCTCTAGCATTAGCATAGTTTCTTCTCTCCGATTTTTATTATTTTGCGAGACCGTCCGTGTACAAAAAAAGAAAGCGGCGGCCCGCGCACGCGACGTATGAAAGCGCATGCAGCGACAGGCGAACTAACAACGCACACTGAACGGGTCAAGGAAAGGTTGCCCCGGCGGGCCGTAGGTGTCGCCGTCGGTCGGGTCACGGCGACGGCCGGCGATCCCGGGCGCCTCGCGTTGGCGCTGGCTAGTCCTTATCCGCTCTGCGGTTGCAACATGCATGCATGCACGGGCGCGCGCGGCTTGGATCTTCCTCGTTAAGCCTGTCGTCGTTTGGTGCATGGTGGCGGCGTAGGTCTAGCCAGCTGCAGTTTGCTGGATATACATATGCGCTCGATTGGCCGGAGAAAGTCTCTGTCCGTGGCTGCGATGATGCTTGGTGGCTGGCCTGCTGGCCTAACCAAAACGAACCAAAGTGACCATTAACCAACCGCCCCTAGCTATCTATCTATGGCCCTATGCTGACACTATTAGAGCATGTACTATGGCAAGCTCTTGCACAGACGTTTATATATGTTTTAAAAAATAATGCCAAAAAAATAGATTATGGACTAAATGCTTCGTCTCACAGCGCGGAACGCTAAGTTGGGTAGCTAGCAACACCTAGGAGTGCTAATCAAACTCCTGTGCGCTGGAAAAAAAAGGAGCCCTAGCGACCGACACTTCCTCACACGTCGACGCTAGAGAAAATCCCCGGATCAGATGGGATCGAGGCCTAACCGCAAGTAAAATCAGCCTAGCGTATGCTTTAAACGTCTGCGTTAAACATGCCCTTAGCTAACTAACTAATCCTGGTCTTTGATAAGCATGTTTATCCGGACGCACTTCCAACGGTTTGTATGTATATACTTGTAAAGGATGTATACTGGCATAATTTGAGCGAACATATTAATTGTTTTCTAAATCCTCGCAGAAAAAAAGAGAGATTTCTTTTTTGTATAACATTGGAGAAAGTCTCTGTCCGTGGCTGCGATGCTTCATGCTTGGTTGGCTGGCCTGCTGGCCTAACCAAAACGAACCAAAGTGACCATTAACCAACCGCCCCTAGCTATCCATGGCCCTATGCTGACACTATTCTCGAAATAGGCTTTCGCCCCGCTTTATAAATAAAGCAACCGTCCAACACAAAAATCTCAGTACAAAGACACAAACACACACCACATGCTGGGGCCACAGCACAAGACGGCCCAACTCGGACACCACCCAACGCAGAAAAGGAAGAACGCCTCGCCAGGGGAGAGGCCGCCGAGGGCACTAGGGCGAGCTACGAGGGAGCCGCTGAGCCGCCTCCAAGAGACGGTGAAGGGTCGCGTCAACCGCCTTGTCCGCTGTCTACACAGCGGGTACCAGAGCTGCAGGGAAGCCAGAAAAAGAAACACCGAGTCAGACGAGCGCCTAGGGAGAATCTTCTCAATAACCATCTTATTCCTGATCAACCAGAGGGACCACGACATGGCCGCGAACACAAGCCAGAAGAGTCGACGACCCTTTCCAGCCCGGTTAGCTTGGGTTTCTAGGAATTCACCGAGATCTTGGGCCAGCCAATCCGGGCCCAACGCCTCTCGGGTGAAACTCCACAGAAACCGGGCCGCGGGACAGGTGAACAATATGTGGGTGCCCGTTTCAGGGACCCCACATAATGGACATAATCCGTCCCCCGGCCCATGTCGCTTGGCCACCTCCCGAGGAGCCTATCGCGTAAAAGCTGCCACACAAAGATTTTTGTCTTTAGCGGGAGCGGTGCTTTCCAGAGGTGCTTGGTCCAGGGGAGAGTGGACTGGCCAAAGAGGGCCCTATACGCTGAGCCCACCGAGAAAGATCCTGACGGGGAGAGAGTCCATGAGACGCTATCGGGACCACTAGCCAAGGAGGCCGGAGCTCATACAGAGTTCCCTCCATGCTACCGTTTCCTCCGGGCCGAAGGTACGACGGAACGAGATGTTCCATGTACCTCCCAATGCCGCGTTGGATACCCGTAGCGCTGGGTCGGAACAGATGGCGAAGAGACTCGGGAAGGCCTCCTGTAGCGGGCGCTCACGGAGCCAGGGGTCGAGCCAGAACATGGTCCCCTCTCCATTTCCAATGGAGAAGGCGATACCATGCCTGATCTCACGCTTGATCTCCTGAATGGAATGCCAAAACTGGGACCCCTCGCTACGATCACAATCCAGAAGGGGCCGACCGCGCAAGTATTTGGCCTTGATGAGTTTGAGCCACAACCCTCCGTCATCGCGCAAGATACGCCAAACCCATCGAAGCATAAGGGCCTTGTTGAACAGGCGGGAGGCCAGGATTCCTATGCCCCCAACCTCCTTGGGGGCGCAGATGTCCGCCCACTTGACCATGTGGTATTTTTGGCGGCCCAAAGAGTCTTGCCAGAAGAACCTTGATAGCTCCTTGTCGAATGTCCCATGTACTCCCTCGGGGAGGAGGTACATGCCCATCATATACATGGGCAGGCTAGACAGGCAGGCGTCGATCAGGACAGTCTTGCTCCCCTTAGAGGTAAATCTGCCACGCCAAGGTTCAGACCTCGGCGCACCCTATCCGCGAATGGGTCCAGTCCTCGATGAGGATCCGGTGTCGCGGATCGGCATCCCTGGTAGGTAATGGGGAAGGCGAGCCGACAGTTGAAATTGTCCGCTATCCTCATTGCTCGTCCCGAGAGAACCCTAGTGCGATGATCTCGCTCTTATCAAAATTGATACGAGGCGGACATTTCGAAGCAGGGGTAGGAATTTGAGGTTCGCAATGTCCAGTCGAGCCTTCAATCATGATCATCGTGTCGTCTTCGAGCTGGGTGATGCTACACAGGATAAGGTGGCCTACCACCCCCGAGATGTGGCCTGCCGCCTTTGCTTTCTCAAGCATTTCCGCGAGGGCATCAACGGCAGCGTTGAAGAGAAGGGGGGACATAGGGTCCCCCTGGCGAACCCCACAGGAGGGCCGGAAGTAGGGCCCTATCTCGCCATTTACATTAATTGCGTTGCTCCCGGTCATGACAAATTGCATTATCCAGGTGATCAGGCGGTTGTCAAATCCTCGTCTAATGAGGACCTGACGGAGGAACCGCCAGTCCAAACGATCGTAGGCCTTCTGGAAGTCCAGCTTCAAGAAGATGCCCTTCATTCGTTTGGACTTGATCTGGATAATCTCATGGAGAGCCAGATCCCATCATGTATAAATCTGCCCTTAAGAAAGGCAAATTGATCTTGGTGGGTGGCGCTCCATGACCGGGCGAGGCGAGGCGCAAACTTTCGCGAATACCCGTTGTATGACATTGAGGACCGTGATGGGCCTGAATAGGCGAATATCCGAGGCCCCACAACCTTAGGGATCAGCGTGATAACTCCCAGTTGATCGTCCCATCACGAGGGTTCCAGTACAGACTCTGGAACAAAGGCATGACGATGGTTGGAGTTCCTCCTAACTCTGGAAGAAAGAGACCGGAGGCCATCGGGGCTGGCGGAGTTGGCTTTCATGGCCTTCACCGCCGCAACTTCCTCCGGGGAATGGGAGGTTAGCTCCGCATTCTCGTCGGATGTGACTCTGCCCCACTAGGCCAAAAGTCGTCGGCCAACGCGACCCCGTAAGGTCCTGCCAAGAAGAGCTCCTTATAGAAGGAGTAAATATGGTGAAATCGCCGGCTCCTCCAGAGCAGCGTCCCAAAGGCGAATAGAGCATCTTCACGGCCATTGGCCACCGCATGGAAGTATGCCGTGTTCATCCCCTTGGAGAAGCCGGCGGCCACGCTGGCCTTGGCAGCTCCTCCCTTGTAGATCTCGACGAGAGAAGTCTCTAAGGCATAACGGTGGGACCACTCCTCGGAGAGGCCCCCCGAGTCTGCCGCCAGGTCCAGAGCACGAATCTCCTCCAGCAACGAAGCCTTCCGGAGACGCGTCGCTGCACCCAAGTTAGCCCCCCACCCCTTCATGAATTGGCGGGCCAGCTTGGCGCAGTTATGCCAGACGTCCACCGCGTTAAAGCGTCTGGGAGGAGCAGCCGCCGCTGCCACCCACTTGGCTTTCATCGCTTCCACGAAACCTGGCTGTTGGAGCCAGAAGTTTTCGAAGTGGAAGCGATTCAACCGTGGAGGTGAACTCCCCCCAGTCGAAAGCAGCAGTGGAACATGGTCCGAGCCTATCCTGGTAATGGCGCGGAGGGAGCAGAGAGGGAAGGCGACCTCCCAGTCCACCGAGACCAGAACACGGTCCAAGACACTCCTGACCGGGTCCATCCTGTTGTTCGTCCATGTGAAGCGGGCCCCCACTCTCGTGATCTCTCTAAGAGCGAGATCAGCGATACAATCGTTGAACATCCGCATGCGTGGGATGTCTACGTTGTGGGAGCTCTTATCCTCATGGGACCGAATCAGGTTGAAGTCTCCCGCCACCACCACCGGCGTGGAGCAGCGGTCGACCTTCGCCTTCAGTTCCTCGAGGAAGGCGGGGGAGCGGCTATGGTCCGCGGGGCCATAGACAATGATGACCTCCCACCGGAGATGGGAGCTTCTATGGGTGAGTAACATGCTCACAAAAAACTCCCCGCGGTCCATATCGTCCACCTCGAAGGTATCCTCCTTGGCACCAATGAGGATGCCCCCAGAGTGTCCCACAGCCGGAAGCCAGTTCCAAGCGAACTTGTGCCGCGACAAACCCTGGAGCTCAGAGATCTGGAAGTCTTGCCTGATTGTCTCCTGGAATCCAACGATGTCCACGTTCTCCTGGCGCATGTAGTCTCTAATCTGGCGTCTGCGACCGTCATTTCCAAACCCCCGGATGTTCCAGATGAGCGAGATGACAGCGGGCCAGCTCATTGGACAACCTACTTGGATTTGGTCCCCTTAAGGGGGACAGAGCTTGTCTTCCGGGACGACGAGGGCGTAGAATTCGGCCTAGGCGGCCTCCCTAGAGATCCCCCCTCTAGGGGGGACTCCTGGGTGGCTGCCGAAGGGCGTAGCTGAGGAAGACCCACCATCCCGGATCCGGGATCAGGTGTCCCAGTTCCAGGCGGTGTCGAGGTTTCCCCCTGGCGACAAGACGCGTGCACGTGCCTTGGCGAGGATCCTCGTAAATCTCCCTAGCTCTAATCGCCTCAATCTGCTCGAGCCTCGGGCCGCGTTCCCCACGGAAGACCACGCCACAGTCAGCCGCCACATGTGCAAGATGCTCGAGAGGAAAGTCATCCAAGACCGAGAACACGGAACTGATGGGGCGGGAATGGAGGCGAAGGCGAGGCGGGGTTTTCAAGGCGTGCAGTCAGGTTGCGAGCATGATCCTGGGACGCCAGTGACACCGTGACCGTGGCACCACCCCGGGCTCTCCACGACCAGCGCCGCAGCACTCTGGCGAAGAAGGCACCGGGCGGGGAGGGCGAGGCAGACGAGTCTTGGGTCCAGCCGCGGGAGTGGTGGGGAAGACCGTCGCTGGCTCGTCCGGGCGCGGCGCCGGGGTCGCTGGGACCAGTGACGGAGATCCCCGGGGCAAAGCTGGCGAAGAACCCGGGGATAGCGAGTAGCAGAGGACTCCTGGAGAGCGAGGTGACGAGGGGGCGGTGACCACCATCCCCACACTCCCGGACTCCCTGTCGGACTCCACCTGAGGACCCTCAGGCGCCTCGCCGGGGATCTCCGCGGAGAGCGGGTCCAGGGCCATGTGGCCAGTGAACCCCTCAGATTGCCTGAAGTTGGAGCCGTATTGAGCGATCTGGAGGTCGGGAGGGCCCTGTGAGGAGGGCAGCAGGGGCAGCTGGTGGGAGGCCGGCAGGCGCAGCCAGACGAGCCCAGCTGGGAGGCCGGGGAGGGACGAGTCTGAGACTCCCCTCCCAAGACGTCATCGTCAGAGTCCTCTCCAGATGAGCTCCCCCCTCCTGTAGAGTGGTCACCAGAGGGGGGGACCGAGAGGGGGGGGGGAGGGAGGCCGTCCTCCGCCTGGTCCGCGTCTAGCTCCACTGTCAGGATCCTTCCCTCCGTACCGAAGTAGAAGGGAGGGAGGGGCCCTGGGAGTAGAGCTGGATCCGGGCAGAGCACCTGCATGCGGATCGGTCCTGCCCCCAAGCGAGAGGTCTCATCCACCACGACAAGCTTCCCCACTGCCTGGGAAACAAGCTCCAGGATGGACAGCGTCCGAACCCGCGCCTCCTCCGGGAAGCCGAGGATCCGCACCCACACCGCCGAGAGAGTCGAGGTCGTCGCAGGGTGGGCGGTCGATGGCGTGATGGAGATCAGGACCCTGCTGGTCGGGAGAGTGAGGCGGTCTTGCAAGCCTTGATGGAGAGTATCTCGGCACGGAAGGATACATGATGGGTCGGGAGATCTCCCGGGCACTCCAGGTATGTCCCGGCATCATCTGCCGGAGCTCCTCCTGGATGAACTCCGCGGAGATCACCACCGAAGCCGGGATCTCTTGACCCTCCACCACGGTGACCACAGCCAAGTTCCTGGGAACCGACATCGCCACCCCCCCGATGTCGATGTAGTAGAACCCCCCGGCAATGGAGTGTGCGAGGTACTCCAACTGCTGGGAGGCCCGGCGCGGGGGGGCGACACCACGGAGCGAGGCGTTGGAACCAGGGGCCGTCGCCAACGTCTTCTTCTTCTTCTTGTTCTTCTTCTTTTTCTTCTTCGCCGGTTCAGGGGGGCCCTGGGGAGAGGCGCGGTGGGGGGAGCGAGGCCGGTGAACCTCCCTGTCTCGACGCCACTCCGGGGCATTCCTGCCCGCCACCGCAGATGCCCTCTCCCTGATGAGCAGGTCCTGACGGAGCCGCTGCTCCGCGCGCCGACCCTCCGGAGACAGGTCACGTGGCGGCCCGCCCCGGCCAGCGCGTCCCTGGGGACCCTGCCCCCGCTGCCCCTCGCGGTGAGGCGACCGCCCATGTCCCTGGGCGTGGGAAGGGGAGAGGGAGCGTCCCGGGGGCCCCTGCCGGATGCTGACACTATTAGCTAGCTAACTAATCCTGGTCTTTGATAAGCATGTTTACCCGGGCGCACTTCCAACGGTTTGTATGTAAACTTGTAAAGGATGTATACTGGCATAATTTGAGCGAACATATTAATTGTTTTCTAAAATCCTCGCAGAAAAAACCAGAGGTTTCTTTTTTGTACAAAAAGGAGATTTTTTGGATACAAAACGAAGAATTTTTTTGTTATTAGATATATAGGCTGATGATTTGGGAGCTTGGGTGTCATCAATCATGGGGAAATTAAATTTGTTTCGTGTGATAGTGTTAGTGATTTAGGTGCTGGTGGTCATGGTGCTACCTGCCCAGCATTCATCTACCCCCGTATAGTGATTAACTAATAGGGTGATCGCCTTACAAGTCGTCGTCGTCGTCGTTCATGACATCACATGAGAATCGTTGGATCTTTTCTTTTCATTCCAAAACAAGGGATCACGCAGCTTTTCACACCGTCATTCAAGCCTAACTAATATACGATTCTGTTTCTATCACACGCTACCAAAAACTAAACATTACCTCTGTTCCTAAATGTAGCATGTTCTAGTAGGCTAAATTTGGAGAAAGAGGGTGATGACCAGGCAGTGCGAAAAGAAAAGAGTGGTACCAAAAGATGTCCAGAGGTTGGAAAAAGATGCTGGCATTGAATTTCATTCCGGTTGTTCAAAAAATGTATTATACTCTAAAATGGAACGAAGCAATGTATTCCGGTTGTTTTTCTGACATAGGTCTTCTCAAAATTTGTGATAGTGTTGCGGTCAGATTTTAGGAAGATACTTGGCTGGGATTAAGACCATTAAAACAACAATATCCTTCTCTTTATAACATCGTACAGAGAAAACATGTTACCGTTGCAAATGTGTTGCCATTGGTCTTCTTAAACATCTGACAAGTGGGTCCAAACGGTTACAATGGGGGGAGGGGATAGGTTCTTTATCGAAAAGGAGGTCACAACCGATGGCCTCTGCATCAAAATGATGCACACATCCCATTTTATTAAATTATTCAATAAAGCCTTACAAGACAATATATCAATCAACCTGAAGCCACCTTCTTGGCGACAATATTCGCCACACCTACAAGCTTGATGACGTGGGTGGCCATGATCACTATCATGTGTCCTGACCTCGCACCTACACACTGTTGGAATTATGCCCTAGAGGCAATAATAAAGATGTTATTATTATAATTCTTGTTCATGATAAAGTTTATATTCCATGCTAGAATTGTATTAAGCGGAAATTTTGATACTTGTGTGGTTTATGAACAACACCGTGTCCCTACTACGCCTCTATGGACTATCTCGTTGGTTAATGATGGTTAAGGTTTCCTAACCATAGACATGAGTTGTCAATTAATAATGAGATCATGTCATTAGGAGAATGATATGATGGACAGACCCAAATCAAGCAGAGCAATTAGATCGTGTCATTGTGTTCATCTTTGCGAAGCTTTTTCTTATGTTAAATATTGTATTCCTTAGACCATGAGATAATGCAACTCCCTGGTATCGGAAGAAAGCTTTGAGGTCATCAAACGTCATCCTATGAGAGGGTGATCATAAAGGTGACTCTCAGGTGATCGGAAAGTACTTGTTGGGTTGTATGTATCGAGATGGGATTTGTCCCTCCCAAGTCGGAGAGATATACTTCGGGCCCACTCGGTAATCGATATCAACACCGCTTGCAAGCAAGTGGTTAAGGAGTTAATCACAAAGTGATATCGGATTACGGAACGAGTAAAGTACTTGCTGTGAACGAGATTGAACTAGGTATGCCGATACCAACGATCGAATCTCGAGCAAGTAAAATATCGCGCGACGAAGGGAATATATATGGCATTAATTGAATCCTGGCATCGTGGTTCATCCTATATGATCATCGATGAATATGTGGGAGTCAATATGGGTTTCCAGACCCCGCTGTTGATTATTGATAGAAGATCATGTCTGCATATTCTCGAACCCGTAGGGTCACACACTTAACGTGTCTCGACGCAAGGATAGAATGGATAATTGGTTTATGAGTTTTTGTTCGGAGTCTAGGATGAGATCCAGGACATCACGAGAGATTCCAGAATGGTCCAGAGAATAAGATTCATATAAGGGAAAGCAGTTTTTGGATTTCGGAATTGTTTCGGAATGTTCGGTATTGTATAGAAGCTTCCGGAGTGGGACCAACGTGGCCCCACTTGTCGGGAGGGTGTGTGGGCCTACTAGGGAGTGCCCTGGCCGCATTTAGCCAGGGGCACAAGGCCCCATAGGCCCAGCCGGCCAAGCCCTAGGGGAAACCCTAGGGAGAGCTTCTAGAAGGGGGGAACTTGCCCCTCACTCCACCCCATGTGGCCGCCGGCCCTAGGGTTTGGAGGAGGGGCAAGGGAAGCCGGCCAGCCCTCTATATAAAGAGGGCAGGGGCACACCCTCCCCCCACACCTCCTTAAACCCTAGCCGCCTAGTTGCTGCCCTCCTCTCTCTCTCTCTCGATTGCGCGTAGGCGAAGCCCTGCCGCAGAAACTCTCCACCTTTGCACCACGTCGTCGTGTTGTAGATCCAATCTATCTCTCCATCCCACTTTCTGGACCGAGGAAGGAGGAGACGTCGAGGTGCCGTACGTGTGCATCTCTCAGAGGCGTCGCCACTAGCGGCGTTGGATCGGATCGGATCGCGAGGAGGAGAAGGCTAGTACGACTACATCAATCACGTTCCGTTGAGCGTTCCGCTGTGTGATTTCTTTAAGGGTATGAAGATCTCATCTATTCCCCCTCATTGTTTGCATCTCCTAGATTAGATCTTGGCTTCCCCGTTCGCATTCGTAATTTTTTTTTGATTTACTATGCTGCAAAACCCTTCAGTGGTATCAGAGCTAGATCTATGCGTAGATGTGTTTCACGAGTAGAACGCAATATACTTGTTGCGGGCGTTGATGTTTTCTGTTGCAAGCCTCTTGTTGTGTACTTCTTATGACGCGGGATAGTGAGATCGAAGCGGTCCAGGCCAACTTTACGTGATCTCGTTCGCGAGACCGGATCCGCACTTGACGTGTGGCTTGTTCCACACATGCGGATGATGGATGCCAGTTTCTCTCACTATAGTTGTCGTGGGATTTACACTGGATGTTGGCAACCATAATATCACCGTTGTGGCTTTCCGTAGGTAAGAATCGTTCTCAGCTTGTTACTCCCATAAGCCACGTAAAACATGCAACAACAAAGTAGATGCGTCTAACTTGTTTTTGCAGGGAGTGTTTCTGTGATATGGTATGGCCCAAGATATGATGTGTATGTTGTATGCAATGATCATGTTTTGTAATATTTCACGACTTGCATGTAGATGAGTACACAACCGGCAGGAGCCATATGGTTGTCTTTATAATTGTGTATGACATGTGTGTCAACTTCTTATACGCCATGTAATAGCTTTACTTTATCGCTAAGTAGTTAGCAATAGTTATAGTTGCTATTCGTGGTGAGGCAATCATGGTGGAGTGATGGAGATCATGCTGGCACGCACAAGATGGAGATCATTGCGCGGAGATTGGCTATACCATGTCACATAAAATTATATGCATGTGATGTTTATCCTTTTATGTATCTTATTATGCTTAGATCGCGACGGTAGCATTATAAGATGATTCCTCACTTAAAGATCAAGATAAAATTGTGTTCTCCCCATGTATGCACCGTTGCAAAAGTTCATAGTGTTCAAGCATCACATGATGATCGGGTGCACTCTACGTTCACATACAATGGGTGCAAGCCAGTTTTGCACAAGCGGAAATACTTGGGTTTGACTTGACGAGCCTAGCATGTACAGACATGGCCTCGGAACACACGAACCGAAAGGTTAAGCATGAGTCATATGAATGATATGATCGACACTTTGTTGTCCACCATTGAAACCACATCTCTTCTCGTGAAGATCGGATTAGGTGTGGTGAATTTGGATCATGTTCACTAAACAACTTGAGGGATGTTGAATTTAGTGGGAGTTCATCTAGCAATTTGATTAAGTTGAACTAGTTATCATGAACATAGTCTAAATTGTACTTGCAAATTTTGTAGATCAAATGGCTAAGTCCAACTTCAACTTCAACGTTTTCTTTGAGAAAGAAAAGCTTAAGAACAATGGGTCTAACTTCACCAACTGGTTCCGCAACTGAGAATCATTCTCCTTTGGCGGACAAAGGACTATGTCCTTGAGAAAGCGCTAGGTGACGCCCTGCTGTAGATGCGCCGGTGATGAGAAAGTTGTTTATCAGTCGCGCAAGGATGATTATGGTGTGATTAAGAGCACCATGTTGTTTGCTATGGAATCGGACCTTCAAAATTGTTTTGAGGAGTTCAGGGCCCTTTGAGATTCTTGAGGCGAAAACTATGTTTCGGACTCAGGCCGTTCGAGAGATATGAGATCTCCGAGAAATTCTTTAGCTGGAAGATGGAGGAAGGAAGTTCGTTAGTGAGCACGCCATTAAGATGTCGGGCTACACTCAACGCCTTGAGCAAGCTGGTGCAAGATTCCGAGGAGCTCAAGATTGACAGAGTTCTGCAATCACTCCCTCCTAGCTACAAAGGTTTTGTAGTTACTCATAATCGATTGGTTCCACTAATATCCTTGAGCTCTTCGCTAAGTGAAAGCTACGGAGGTGGACATCAAGAAAGATAATCATGTGTTGATGGTCAACAAGCCCCCACTTTAAGAAAGGTAAGGGTGCAAAGAAGTCCTTCAAGAAAGGCGTGGCAAGAGCGTTGCCCTGGCGAAGCTCAAGTGCGGACCTAAGCGGACCTTTGAGTGCTTCTATTGCAAGGAAAAGGGTCACTGAAAGCGCAACTTTCCGAAGTACTTAGCGGACAAGAAGGCTAGCACCATCAAAGGTATATTTGATATACATGTTATTGATGTTTACCTTACTAGCGCTCATTGTAGTGCACGGTATTTGATCTTTGGTTGGGTTGCTAATATTTGTAACTTTCGAAGCAGCTACGAATAGGCAATGGCTAGCAAGGGATGAGGTGACGATGCACGTTGGCAACGGATCAAGAGTTGATGTGATGGTCGTCGGCACGCTCTCCTTAGTTTTACCTTCGGGATTAGTTTTAAACCTTAATAAATGTTATTATGTGCCTGCGTTGAGCATGAACATCATATCCGGATCGTGTTTATTGCAAGACGGTTATTCATTTAAATCGGAGAATAATGGTTGTTCTATTTATATAAGTAACATCTTTTATGGTCATGCACCTGATATGAATGGTTTATTTCTTCTGAATGACGATAGCAATGAAACACACATCCATAATATTGAGGCTAAGAGATGCAAGGTAGATAGTGATAATACAACTTATTTGTGGCACTGCCGTCTAGGTCATATTGGTGTAAAACACATGAAGAAACTCCATTCTGATGGACTTTTGGAGTCTCTTGATTTTGAATCATTTGACACGTGCGAACCATGCCTCATGGCAAGATGATCAAAACCCCGTTCTCCGGAATAATGGAGCGAGCAACGGACTTGTTGGAAATCATACATACCGATGTATGTGGACCAATGAGTGTTTCGACGCGCGGTGGTTATCGCTATTTTCTCAGTTTTACTGATGACTTAAGTAGATATGGGTATATCTATTTAATGAAACATAAATCTGAAACATTTGAAAAGTTCAAAGAGTTTTAGAACGAAGTGGAAAACCATCGTAACGGGAAAATTAAATTTCTACGATCCGATCGTGGAGGTGAGTATTTGAGTTATGATTTTCTCACGCATCTTAAAGTAAGCGGAATCGTTTCGCAACTCACGCCACCCGGAACACCACAGTGCAATGGTGTTTCTGAACGCCGGAATCGAACTCTATTAGATATGGTGCGATCAATGATGTCTCTTACAGATTTGCCGTTATCATTTTGGGGTTATGCATTAGAAACCGCTGCATTAACTTTAAATAGGGCACCATCTAAATCCGTTGAGATGACATCGTATGAACTGTGGTTTGGTGCTAAACCTAAGTTGTCGTTTCTTAAATTTTGGGGATGCGAAGCTTACGTCAAGAAGTTGATGCCGGACAAGCTCGAACCCAAAGCGGAGAAATGCGTCTTCATAGGATACCCTAAGGAAATGATTGGGTATACCTTCTACCACAGATCCGAAGGCAAAGTGTTTGTCGCAAAGAACAGATCCTTTCTTGAGAAGGAGTTTCTCTCGAAAGAAGTGAGTGGGAGGAAAGTAGAGCTAGACGAGGTTATTGAACCTTCTCTTGACTTGGAGAGTAGCACAACACCTGAAATTGTTCCAGTGCCGTCTGCACCAACAATAGAGGAAGCTAATGACAAGGATCATGAAGCTTCGGACGATGCTACTACTGAATGTCGCATGTCGACAAGGTCACGTGCCCCTCCTGAGTGGTACGGCAACCCTGTCTTAACTGTCTAGTAGACAACAGTGAACCTGCGAACTATGAGAAAGCAATGATGAGCCCAGACTCTGAGAAATGGCTAGAGGCCATGAAATCCGAATTAGGATCCATGAGCGAAAACCAAGTATGGACTTTGGTGGACCCTCCGAGCGACCGAAAGGCCATTGAGTGAAAATGGATTTTCAAGAAGAAAACGGACGCGGAAGGTAATGTTACTGTCTATAAAGCATGGCTTGTCGCGAAAGGTTTTCGACAAGTTCAAGGTGTTGACTACGATGAGACTTTCTCTCCCGTAGCGATGTTTAAGTCCATTCGGATTTTATTAGCAATTTCTGCGTTTCATGATTATGAAATATGGCAGATGGATGTCAATACTGCGTTCCTCAATGACAATATTGATGAAGAGTTGTATATGATGCAACCCGAAGGTTTTGTCGATCCTAAGGATGCTGATAAGGTGTGCAAACTTCAGCGTTCCATTTATGGACTGAAGCAAGCATCTCGGAGTTGGAACCTTCGTTTGTATCAAGTGATCAAGAGCTTTGGATTTGTTCCAAATTGCTACGAAGCTTGTATCTACAAGAAAGTGAGTGGGAGCTCAGTGACATTTTTGGTACTATATGTGGATGACATATTGATTATTGGAAATGACATTGACATGCTTAACGATGTGAAGAGTTATTTGAATAAATGTTTTTCAATGAAAGACCTAGGGGAAGTTGCTTATATATTGGGCATCAAAATCTATAGAGATAGACAAAGACGCCTGATAGCTTTAATCCAAAGTACATACCTAGAAAAAGTTCCGAAAAGGTTCAGAATGGATAAGGCAAAGAAAGGTTCAGTGCCTATGTTGTCAGGTAAGATATTGAGCAAGGCTCAGTGTCCAGCTACGATAAACGATAGAGAAGCTATGAACAAAGTGCCTTATGCCTCGACCATAGGTTCTATAATGTATGCCATGATGTGTACTAGACCGGATGTGTCCAATGCTCTTAGTTTGACGAGCAGATACCAAAGTGATCCAGGAGTGGAACACTGGACAGCCGTGAAGAACATCCTAAAGTATTTAAATAGGACTAAAGAAATGTTCTTAGTCTATGGAGGTGATGAACGACTCGTCGTAAAGGTTACGTCGACGCTAGTTTAACAAACAAAGATGATTCTAAATCTCAGACAGGATACATTTATATTTTGAATGGAGGAGCTGTGAGCTGGAGAAGCTGCAAGCAAAGAGTGATCGCGGGATCTACAGTAGAAGAGGAATACATGGCTGCTGCAAAAGCATCAAGTGAAGGAGTTTGGATCAGGAACTTCATCACTGAGCTTGGTGTGGTTCCAAGTGTCTTGGACCCACTAGAGATATTGTGTGACAACACTAGCGCCATAGCACTTGCTAAGGAACCAAGATATCATCCAAAGACCAAGCACATCAACCGCAAGTTTCATATAATTCGAGATTATATAACAGATGGAGATCTGAAGATTAGCAAAGTACATACAGATCTGAATGTCGCAGATCCGTTGACTAAACCTCTTCCACGAGCAAAACATGATCAACACCTTAGTGCCATGGGTGTTAGATTGTTGCCAGATGTAAACTAGATTATTGACTCTAGTGCAAGTGGGAGACTATTGGAATTATGCCCTAGAGGCAATAATAAAGATGTTATTATTATAATTCTTGTTCATGATAAAGTTTATATTCCATGCTAGAATTGTATTAAGAGGAAACTTTGATACTTGTGTGGTTTATGAACAACACCGTGTCCCTAGTACGCCTCTATGGACTAGCTTGTTGATTAATGATGGTTAAGGTTTCCTAACCATAGACATGAGTTGTCAATTAATAATGAGATCATGTCATTAGGAGAATGATATGATGGACAGACCCAAATCAAGCAGAGCAATTAGATCGTGTCATTGTGTTCATCTTTTGAAGCTTTTCTTATGTCAAATATTGTATTCCTTAGACCATGAGATAATGCAACTCCCTGGTATCGGAAGAAAGCTTTGAGGTCATCAAACGTCATCCTATGAGAGGGTGATCATAAAGGTGTCTCTCAGGTGATCAGAAAGTACTTGTTGGATTGTATGTATCGAGATGGGATTTGTCCCTCCCAAGTCGAAGAGATATACTTCGGGCCCACTCGTGTCGATATCAACACGCCACCAAGCAAGTGGTTAAGGAGTTAATCACAAAGTGATATCGGATTACGGAAGTAAAGTACTTTTGTGAGCAGATTGAACTAGGTATGCCGATACCAACGATCAAATCTCGCAAGTAAAATATCGTGACGAAGGAATATATATGGGATTAATTGAATCCTGGCATCGTGGTTCATCCGATATGATCATCGGTGAATATGTGGGAGTCAATATGGGTTTCCAGACCTCGTTGTTGATTATTGATAGAAGATCATGTCTGCATATTCTCGAACCCGTAGGGTCACACACTTAACATGTCTCGACGCTAGGATAGAATGGATAATTGGTCTATGAGTTTTTGTTCGGAGTCTCGAATGAGATCCAGGACATCACGAGAGGTTCCGGAATGGTCCGGAGAATAAGATTCATATAAGGGAAAGCAGTTTTTGGATTTCGGAATTGTTTCGGAATGTTCGGTATTGTACCGGAAGGTTCTAGAAGCTTCCGGAGTGGGACCAACGTGGCCCCACTTGTCGGGAGGGGGCGTGGGCCTACGAGGGAGTGCCCTGGCCGCATTAGGCCAGGGGCACAAGGCCCCATAGGCCCAGCCGGCCAAGCCCTAGGGGAAACCCTAGGGAGAGCTTCTAGAAGGGGGGAAACTTGCCCCCCACTCCACCCCATGTGGCCGCCGGCCCTAGGGTTTGGAGGAGGGGCAAGGGCAGCCGGCCAGCCCTCTATATAAAGAGGGCAGGGGCGCACCCTCCCCCCACACCTCCTTAAACCCTAGCCGCCTAGTTGCTGCCCTCCTCTCTCTCTCTCTCTCTCTCTCTCTCTCTCTCTCTCTCCCGACTGCGCGTAGGCGAAGCCCTGCCGCAGAAACTCTCCACCTTTGCACCACGCCGTCATGTTGTAGATCCAATCTATCTCTCCACCCCACTTGCTGGACCGAGGAAGGAGGAGACGTCGAGGTGCCGTACGTGTGCACCTCTCGGAGGCGTCGCCACTTGCGGCGTTGGATCGGATCGGATCGCGAGGAGGAGAAGGCTAGTACGACTACATCAACCACGTTCCGTTGAACGTTCTGTTGTGCGATTTCTTCAAGGGTATGAAGATCTCATCTATTCCCCCTCGTTTGCATCTCCTAGATTAGATCTTGGCTTCCCCGTTCGCATCCGTAGAATTTTTTTGATTTACTATGCTGTGAAACCCTTCACACACATCATCTAAAACAGGAGCACCGGTCCAGCGGATCCTCGGGAAGCACCATAGGTGCACACTCAACAAGTCGCATTCGTCGTCTTCCGCGAACCCATCTACAGGATAGGGATCAACACATTGGCCGTGTCTGGCCTGTTGTTGATGCCACCATGACGCCATACAACGCCCCCACCCTGCGCAAGTCTATCATGTTGCTCTATCACTAATACCTCGCTACTCCATGCCACCAAGACCCGCCTTCATATACGTGGTTGATGCACCATTGATCCACCTCTTGCATCCTCCATCCATCACCTGCTCCAAAAGCGATGCCCCGAGGAGGGAAAGCAACACAAAGCGCTGCCAACATATGATCCATGAGCCCCATATCTAGAGTTTCTCCATGGAGTAGCCCGAGCAAGTAGAAGATGGCCACAACAATGATGCCTTTAAGAAGGCCAAGACGGCAAACAATCTCTGCAGCCGCATCGTCCACCTCCCTTACTGCCCGCAGAATGCAGGACACATCTGTTGCCTTCCAGAGTGTTGACCACCGCCACCGTTTCTCATGTCATCATATGTTGGAGAATCGGCAGACGCACCACGTCCAAGCCCAAAGGCATGGACCCACACTAAAACCTGCACGATAGGGGGCGATAACATCCTCCCACTATCGATGATGACCAGGGTGTTTGCCCGGCCAATTTCAGAAATTGGAAACCCCATTTCAGAAATTGGAAACCCCATTGTTTACACAGTTGATGATGGAGTGGTTTTACCAAGTCAAGAATGTACACATTTAACTGAAGATCATGAGTGCATGTACTTGCTGACACAACAGAGCAACAATCTTGAGAATGACATGCAAATCTTAGAAGTGGGTGATGGTGATGGAGGATACTTATTGAATGAACCGGGAACAGGTCTTGAGAAGGGAAAGCAGATTGTTGATGAAGAAGAAGATATGGAAGAGGATGAAAATTACATGGAAGCGGATAGAAATGAAACTGGATCAGATGAAGATGAGCAAAATCATGGACTGTCTGATTTGACAAAGGGAAAGAGGTGTGCCTTAGATCATGAGTCTTATTTTGTAGAAGAGCCTAAAGATTTATTTCATGCATCAGATTGTTCAGATGATGACAAGGTTGACAGTGATTGTGAAACACTTTCTAAGCCAGTTACTATGAAGAAGAAATAACCAGTGAGGAAGGGGCCTACTACCAGATCACATTGCAGTTAGCAGAGTACAACACCACTAGATTGGCTTTCTTCTGATGACGAAGGGGAAACTGGTGATTTGGATCCAGAGGATGATGATGGATTTGAGACATTATAATAGGCTCTGCCAAAAGGAAAGAAAAGCAGGGCCACTATAAATGATTCAGGATCTATCCACAGGTTTAGTACATCATTGTTCTAATAGGTTCTGGCAATTACAAATGGACTGCACACTCCGTTTATCTACCTAAACAAACCATTAGGACTATAACTGATTGAGTAACATATATGTATATGAATCATTATTTATCTAAATACAGAGAGATCCAGTAACATATAGGAGTGCACAACTACTCATTATTTATCTAAATACAGAGAGATTCAGTGCACAAGATTACAATAGACTAAATAACCACAAATTACATAAATACAGATAAGGAGTACATGTATATAAATCAAGAACAACTACTCATTATTTAAAACAACATGTTAGAGTGCCCTGAGTACTCACATTTTCCACTGAGCATAGATTGAACTTCCTCCTGTATCTTTGCCCTCAAATGCAACACATCGACGCGGCTTCAGATTGTGACCGGAGCAAACGAATGGGGCATCATCATCAATGCAATAATATTCCGCATCCAAGAGACGAGCTGGTGCGTAGTCTAGCGGACACAACTACAAATCGAACGAATCACCCACAAATCGAAGCTCAAATCAAACGATTTCAAAAAAATCCCAAATCGGTAACCCTAACCCAAACTAACTAGAGGAGAAAATTACTCACATCGCCGAGGAGAGATTCACTGGAAGTCTCGCTGCCATTCCATCTCGACATGGTCTACGACAGCGGCGGCGGCACGGTGACCAGCGGCGGGCGAGCTGAGACGAAGAAGAAGCCGAGGAATGAGGCGCGGGAGAGAGAAAGGAAAAGGGCAACCTTTTTGTGTAGGGTTCCAACCGCGTCGTTAACGGTCGTCTGCCCGCAACCGTCCGAGTGAGCCACGTCATCCTGACACGAGGGGCCATCCTGTCATTAGACCAGCGTCAAACCGGTATCAGTGCTATCTGTTACGTATCAACTCTGAACTGGTAGTTTTTTAAAACCCTAGCGTAAAGTGGTGCCTTTTTAAAACCCTAGCCTATAATGTTGTGTTTTTTTAATTTTTCTCTGAAAACTGTTAAATACTATTTATAGATACATTGTAAAAAACTAAAGGTTGCTGGATAAAAAATGTCCATCTTATAGGATCAACCAAAAATTTGGTGCTAGTGACGCCGACGTTTCTTTCTTGTGCCAAAAATTTGGTGCTAGTAATGCCGCCTTCGTAGACGTGATAGATGCAACACCAATCCATATCTTGCCTCCTCCATCAAGCATACCTGCTCCAAAAAAGATGCCTTGGGGAGGGAAAGCAACACAAATAGTTGTCATCGTAACAATCCAGGACCCCTCCCCCCTCCCCCGGAAGCAGCCCAAGCGAGTAGACGGTGTCTACAACAACGATGCCTTCAAAAAGGTCACGACGCATATACGCCACCATCACCTACTAGAGCTCAGTTTTCACTGGCAGCCACACTCAAATTGCAGTCCGGACCAGATGTGGACGAGCCCCATGGGCCCATAATGAGCTTGTAGTTCTACCGCTGCATAGACTACGAGCGCTACCGCCAAGACGACAAACGATCTTCGCAGCCCACGCTGTCCACCTCCCTTACCGTCGACAGAATGAAGTCCACGTCCGCTGCCATCCAGAGCGCTGACCGCCGCCACCATTTGTTGCTCCGTCATATGTCGGAGACTCGGCGGACGCACCACGCCCAAGCCCAAAGGTGTGGGCCCGCGCTGAACCCTGCACGATAGGGTCGATAACATCCCCCACCATCAGCGGCGACCATGGGGTGTGCCCGACCGCCCTCTAGTAGGGCGGAGGAGTAGGGATTGGCGACGCTTATGGTTTCCTACCCATCGCCACACTGCGACGACATAAGAGAGAGGAGAAAGTTTGTTTCTCTAATACGCCTGATTGGTGAGCCCAGGGGAGGGGTTGTTATATTGGGTAAACCTCGCATAGCAAATTCAAGGTAAAATATGAAGAAAAAAAGGTTAAACATTGTTAAATACTATTTATAGACACATTGCAAAAACTGAAAGTTGCAGAATAACATTTTGAATCTAAAAACAACAAAAATGTCTATCATGTAGGATCAACCAAAAAATTGGCGCTAGTGACGCGGCCGTTTCTTTCTTGTACCACGAAATATGTGGTGGTTGACACTGAACGTTATTCTGCGTCGAAAGTTCACGAGGTCAGGACGGAGCTTAATTAGTTGGATGGATCCAACAAAAAGTAGCACGGAGTGCAGCTTCGTTTGTCAGTTTCATAGGAGCATTATATTATATATTAATCTTAGCATGCATCACAAAGTTAGCTCACGGAAAGGTGTACGTCATTGCTTCCTTTGAAGTTCACATTACATTACAGGACACTTAAACAAAGTCTAAAGCTCACCAAATAGACGAATAAACAGAAGAATGTTCTCTTTATTTTCTTCTTCTTCCTTTCGTGAGCACGTTTGATGGTTTTGAACAGAAAGAATATATTCGGTTCGCTGAAAATAGTGTCAAGCTTAACTGAGCGTTCGAGTTTAATATCTACAACATTCTTGTAGTACAATATTATGTTAACTTCTTTTAAGTAGCAATCCAATATTATATTTCGACAGACAAATCCTGCGTTGTTGGGTCAATATTTTTAACTATGGGTAATATACTGATCAATAGACAGAGCGTTAGTTAGGCTTGGCGTACTCGCTGCACTTACTACGATGCATAGTACAGTACTTCATCGTGATTAGCCATCTGAATTTGTACCTTCAGAGTTGGGCACCAGCCGAACCCTGTCAGTTCAAGCGATCTGCCAGCTAAACCTCTTCCGTTCACAAGTTTATCCAACAAGCGAATAATAAAATAATTAACGCTGCTTAACCAGTGGTACTAATTTAAGTCCGTCCTTAAAGCATCCCCAGTTGTGCATACTACAATGTACCGTTGTGTTGATCATACTGATTCCAAGTGCGATGTTACTTAGGACCAGCCTGCCTACGTTCTTAATTACAGCAGCTACTGTACAAGTACAACTTGCACTATAATCCCGAGTCGTCCTCTTCCTCCGCCTACCTGTGCACAGTGTTTCTCTTGGGTTTTTAGGATAAACCCAAAAAATTCTGACGTCCATCGGTGCTGCTTTTGAGAACTCGAGAACATGCAGCCGGTGGTGTGGGTTGCTTGGTCAAATCAAACTGAGATGCATAGCTTCGAACCCCTTCAAAAATAATAATCCCACATGGACCCCAGCCCCCGATGCTAGCTCCTCAAACTACCCTCCAGCCTGGCACACTGCCAACTCAAAACAACCCCCAATCCCACAGGCAAATGCTAGATCCACACAACACTATTGCTATGCAAAACATATAATACAATCATATCAATGGCTAGGGGGAGAAATTGATTCGAGGCGAATCTGATAGACTCTATGTTCTGCTTGTTGTGTGAATTATGTTGTATTTATTACTCTTGTTGATCAACATTAAGCAGTCTCGGTAAGAGTATTTTTACATGTAATAATATTCTTAGCTGTATAACGACCGAAGATGATATTTGGTCGGTTCTATTAATATTACTAGGATAAAGATAGGTACGACAGCTATACGGTGGATACAGGTGAAATCCGATATTTAGTATCAAGAGATATAGACCTAATTCAAAACACGCGATCGAGAATACCTACGTCACTCCTGATTCTTTGTAATATGTTAGATAGACTGTATAATTTATTTGGTCAACTAGCGTTACTTCTGATTAACCATACACGTAGGTCATATACTCGAGCGGTCTTACATGAGAGAATGAATGAGGATAACCATACGTTAGAGGGTTATGTCTAATATTTGGATGATATTCCTTAAGAGAAAGGATTATAGGGTGGTAAGCCTTTATGATTTGAATAATGAACTGTAGTTACATACAAAGAAATGTATGTTGTTGATGTGAGTTGTTTCAAATCGAGCACATCGTTACATGTACATCTGAATTTGTTAGGGTGGATGATGGCGCACGAACAACACATTAGTTATTTTATCAAAAAATAGCTAGATACACCTAGTTATGCGGTGGATACGGGTGAAACACAACATTTAGTGCCCCAAGATATACGCCGTATTCAACACGGCATCGAAGCACTAGCGCCGCTTCTTGCATATGTGTGATCTTTTTAAATCGAGCGCGATATTTTTAGAATTCTATCACAAGATATAGATTACGCCACTCTAATTGGTCGGTCATCGTCGCTCCAGATGTATCATGCACGTGAGCCGTATAATCTTGCGCCGAAAGAGCGTGAGGATTCGTAATTTGTTAGCTATATTGGTTTTGAACAGATAGAAGTGTTATGTGTGAATATTTGGCTGGCTTTAATTATAAAGAGATTACGAGAAAATATTGTATTAAGAGAAAAGGTTGTATTAAGAGAAAAGATTGTATTAAGAGAAAAGATTGTACTAATAAGATAAGTCTTCATTTATGATGATTTGACGAGTGAATTGCAGTCACACAAGAAATGTACGTGCCCATTGCAATCAAAGGACCCACAATCCCCTCAAGGATGTTCCATGGCCGCTGTGGCTGTGGCCGGGGTTGCCATAGCATAGCCCCCTCAACCTCTAACCGCCGCTAATTTTCTAACTCCCTTCTGCAGTGCCATTTATAGCGCCCCCCGGCTCTGCTCCTCGCTCCATCACAATCCAAAACCCCCAAGAACCTTCTCAGTTCTCTCTCCTCCCTTCCCCTCCTCTTTCTCTCTCCAGAACAGGCAGGAACATGGTGCAACAACACAGAATCTACGTCCTACAATTCGACAAGGGGGAGCCGGACCAGCAGGAGCTGTCATGCAAGGTCTCGCCGCCCAAGGGCGCCGGCCGCCGGATCATGTATTACTACCATGACTACGGCAGCAGCGGCGCCGGCGCCGGTGGCGGCAAGAACGGCAAGCCGGCCAAGTCCAGGACGCTGAGCCTGCGCGGCTTCTTCGGCTTCCTCCTCATCTGCTTCTGCTGCTTCGTCACGCTCCTGGCGGCTCCGGGCGACTTCTTCTCCTTCGGGCGCGTCGGCGGTGCGGCCGAGGCGGCGGCGGCGGCCACGCAGCAGCAGCGCGCGCCGTGCTCTGGAGTCACGGGCAACGACACCCTGTGCTGCGACCGCACGTCGGAGCGCGCGGACATGTGCTTCGCGCGCGGCGACGTGCGCATGCACTCGGCCAGCAAGTCGTTCCAGATCGTGTCGTCCTCCGGAGCGGCGGCGGCGCAGGGGGAGCAGCAGGAGGAGGAGAGGATACGGCCGTACACGCGCAAGTGGGAGGCGGACGTGATGAAGGGCATCGACGAGGTGCGGCTCCGGCGCGTGTCCCCCGGTGACGCGGCGCGGTGCGACGTGCGTCACGACATGCCGGCGGTGCTGCTGTCGACGGGCGGGTACACGGGCAACGTGTACCACGAGTTCAACGACGGCCTGCTCCCGATGTTCGTGACGGCGGGGCACCTGGATCGGCGCGTGGTGTTCGTGATCCTGGAGTACCACGACTGGTGGATCACCAAGTACGGCGACGTGGTGTCCCGGCTGTCGGCGTTCCCGCCGATCGACTTCACCGCGGACCAGCGCGTCCACTGCTTCCCGGAGGTGATCGCGGGGCTCCGCATCCACGGCGAGCTGACAGTGGACCCCGCCAAGACTCCCGGCGGCAGGGGCATCGGCGACTTCCGGCGGCTCCTGGACGACGCGTACCGCCCCCGCATCGAGTACCTGGAGCGCATGGAGCGGCGCGCCTCCCGCAAGCAGCAGCGCCGCACAGGAAAGCTCGCCCTGCTGCTTCCACGACAACAGCGCCCTCGGCTGACGATCGTGTCTCGCGCGACGACCTCCCGCGTGATCGAGAACGAGGCGGAGCTGAAGGCGGTTGCCACGGAGGTCGGGTTCGAGGTGCGCGTGGTGCAGCCGGAGCGGGACACGGAGATGTGCAAGATCTACCGTGAGCTGAACGGGAGCGACGCGATGGTGGGCGTGCACGGCGCGGCGATGACGCACTTCCTGTTCATGCGTCCCGGGAAGGTGTTCGTCCAGGTGGTGCCGCTGGGCATGGACTGGGCGGCGAACGAGTACTACGGCGCCCCCGCGCGGCGGCTCGGGCTGCGGTACGTGGAGTACAAGATCCGCGCGGAGGAGAGCTCGCTGGCGCGCGAGTACCCGGCGGGCGACCCCGTGCTGACGGACCCCGAGGGCGTGTCGCGGCGCGGGTGGGACGTGACCAAGAAGGTGTACCTGGACCGGCAGAACGTGCGGCTCGACCTGGCCCGGTTCCGGGAGCAGCTGGTCGAGGCGCACCGGTACCTCGTCGCCACCAGCAACGCCGGCGCAGGAAACGGCAACGGAGGCGGCGGGAAGAGGAAGCGGCGGCCGAGGAGCAAAGGCGCCGTGATTTGATCCGGCTGGGTGAACAGACATCGACCGACCGATCGATCGAACTCCTCGTATAGAAGAAGAACCACCATAGCAGATGAAACGAATTCACACCTTGTTTTTCCATACAGCTGACTTTCATACACCTCTGACCATTCATTTCGTTTAGATTAAGATAGTAAGAAAGAACCAACCATGTGCCCGTGATCGGTCGGTCGATGCCGGTTTTACCTGTGAATATATACTCAAATAAAAGGACTCTGTTACATACAAATGAGTGAACAGTTGGTTGTCATGTATCCCAAATTCTGCAGCATTGGTAGTACAAGGAACAGAGGAAGATTCCTGCGTTCCGGATGGATACGGCCAGAGCCAGAGCACCAGCAGTTGGTGGTGCTTGCGGGGCACGAACTGTAAACCGCCGGCCTTGCTGTTACTGAACATCAGGAACCACCAGAAACGCGTGCAATCATCCATCGGGGGCACCCCAAGCAGGGCAAGGTTAGGCGGAGCGGGAGATGCTGCCGACTGCCGTAGTGCCGTGCTTCCTACCCCAACAATACTCCCAGCCTGTATGATAGACCGATCATTTTTTCGATGGGTTGGTTGGAACATACTGGTCAGCTATAGCCCCCTTTCGCTTAGCGCCCGTCAATAAAGCTGTGCTGATTAGTGGCGCCATAAAGCTAGCCATACAAGCTAACCTCCTCTGTCTATCCGCACCAGCAGTGCGCCACCGGACGCTGACGCTGACCGGCGGGGCGCCACGTACGTGCCCCCGGCTTCTTCTTCTACTGACCACTGACCACTGCCACTGAAGGGCTGGTTGGAAGCGGAGTCATCGGTCAGTAGTTTCAGACTTTCAGTGCCAGGCGATTTTTCTACTCTCGCGGGCCGGTCGCGATCTTACCTAGTAGAACCACTAAAAAAGAACGGATCAGGTTGTAGTAGTTATGTATCACATCTCGATCAGTGTTAGGAGGAGTATTTTTATTACTCACGGTGGGTTACTGTCATGCGCACGTTTGGTCATTGCCTTTTTCCGGTTACACGTCAGTCAGTCAGTCGGCTAGTAAATTCGTGTTCCACACGTCTGATCGTTACTTTACTTTTGTAGCGCACTCTTCGTTCAGACGAAACATGGGCCTCGCTCGCTGTCGCCTTCAGTGCACACACACATCTGCTCCGACGGTCATTGCTAACTATCTTCGGTTACAAGTGACGCGTCAGTAAAACATCGTACTGATGGTATCGTTAATGGCAAGGTTACAAATAACGCACCGCGCATGGCAGCTCAAAAGCTTTGTGGAAATCAGTTAGCGGACAAAGTTTACAAAGCGACATCTAGAAAAAGGAAATGGTGGAGCAGCTGGCGCGTGGCGTGGCCCGGCTAGGTGCTAACATAGGCAGCGCCACATCGGGCTGTATCCACAGTTACAAGCAACGCGGATGCAGTGGGGGATCTCGTCTCGCCACCAGTGCACCACCAGGCAGTGGCAGTTTGTCGCGAGTGGCGATCGTATTCGTTCTCCTCACGCGTGCCTGCCTGCCTGACTGCCTGCGTCGTACTGGTAGCTTGCCGTCCACGGACCACTGCTCTGCTCTGCTATACTCGGGATGGTGTAGAGTTGATCCTGTCTACGCCAAGAAAAATTCAGACGAGGCGTCGCCGTATCTGAACTGGAATTTGCGCGTCGAGAATCTGCATCGTAGTCCGCTTCAGGTGCGCGTACAAGTCGCAAACGGAGGGCCGGACCTGGTCGCTCCTCGGGCTGCGGCGTGCCTACGTCGAAGACGACGGCATCCGCTGCGGTTTGCGGTGGTCAAGAACTAGTCGATCGAGCAACCACTGTTCTCCCTGCAATGGTCGATGCAGCGTTTGGTTTTCTTTTTCTTTTCTCGCTCGCCATTTGACCCCTGTAAATCGAATTACTATAGTTTTGTATGGATCTAGTTAAATATCTAGACTAGATGCGTGACATCCCTGTAGAGGTCATCGTTGCAATCGAGAAGATCGTTCGAGGATTCCTTCGTGCATGGTGGACACCGCCTAGTGGCGTGGGACAGGGTGTGCATGCCAAAGGAGATGGGGGGTCTTGGTACCCTAACTTGCGCCTCATGAACATTGCGCTAAGGGCAAGATGGTTATGGCTGAAGCGCGTGAAGATGGATAAGCCATGGAAGGAGTTGGACGTTCGGGTCCCAACGCTAGCTAGGCAGCTCTTCGAGGCGGAAACTGTCTCGGTCCTAGGAGATGGTGCGGGCAACGTTGTTCTGGACAGACAAGTGGCTTCCATGTGGACGGATCAGCGAGATAGCACCGAGTTTGTTTGCAGCGGTGCCACCCAGTACTGCTGCCACGCGCAAGGTCTATGAGGGCATTGCCAGTGGCTGGCTTCATGACGTCTCCCCTGATATGAATGTTGCGGCCATCTACTAGGACCGAGACAACTGGCTGGATGTCCTCAAGTGGAGTTGGGACCCGAGCAACTGCTACACGGTCAAATCCGCTACTGTGCACTCTTCACGGGACCTCGATGGCGAGCACTCTGATTTGGCGCTCCCCGTACCGCAAAGTCTCGTTGTGGCTGGCTGTGAGGAACATGTGCTGGACCGCGGATCGGCTTCGCAGGTGTGGCCTGCAACATCCGGCGGCCTATCCTTTCTGCGATCAGTGTGGAGAGACCATTGATCCTAATGGGTTGTATCCTTGCCCTTGAGGTATGGGCGACCTGCCTGAGCTGGTGGGGCAAGGGACATTGGCTGCGCAAGCAGGACTCTAGGCTGACCACCTGGCTGCAGAAGAGGCGTGGGGGTTAAAGGTCGAGAGCGTGATCTATGGACCGGGATCTCACTAGTCTGTTGGACGCTTTGGCGCCACCGGAACGACATTGTTTTCAAGGGATCCGTTCTGTTTGTGGTAGAGGTCATCCGAAAGATCTCCTCTGACTAGGATGGCAATTTTATCCATGGATCCGGATATCCATGGATATCCAGCCCGGTGGGTAAGGATATGGAGGGCTACTTACGCCCATGGATTTCATGGGGCGGATATATATCCACTAACTCATGGAGCGGGCATGGACAGAGGTTTCGCTCCACGGATATCCAAGGGATATCCGTCTGACACGCGGGACCCACAAGTGCGAGATATTGCTTTCTAACCAATAACTATTACATATGCCATACTCATTAAAAGGCCCAAGCTCCCACTTCCAAGACCGAACCACTCATAGGCCCACCTGTCCTTGGCTGCTACGCACACACTAAACAGGCAGCCGCCATGCGCCATTTACGTCTCCTTCCTCGGATACTTGTAGGCAGAAATCCAGCAACATCACCGGTGTGGCACCCTTGCTATCCCTAACACTCCTCTTCCTCCTCGAGTCCTCCTGCCACGTGGCGACCCAATGGTGGCCATCCATATAATAATTGTTGAAGCATTGTCAAACTATTGCCAAAATACTGCTGAAATATTGTTGTAGTATCGTTGTTATGTTGGTTGTTGTTATGTTTATGCATATAGCATATAACCAATGGATATCCATGGATACCCGGATATCCGATGGGTTTGGATTTGGGGCGACATCCATGCCCATGGATATCTTCATGGGCGGGCTAGAGTGAGGTTTATGGATTTTGATATGGATTTGGTTTTGGTATATCCGTTCAAACTCGCTCCATTGCCATCCTTACCTCTGAGGTAGAGCTGCGGCTTTCTTTCGTGAGTGTCTAGGATAGGTGGACAAGTGGAGACGATGCGAGTAGTCGTCTAGTGGGTGTGTGCGGTCCCTTGGACAACGTGGGTTGTTCTCGGGGCGTCTGTGCCCAGGGCCGGCCCATACTTATATGGGTCCCATGTGCAAAATGACAGCAAGGGCCCTTATTCATCACACATAAAAATATTAAAACAGTATATTTCAAGCTAAAAAACCTTCGTATTTCATTAACAAAATAATATTCAGTACATAGCATGGATCCATGATCTTTTGACTCTCAAATGACAGCACATACTAATATTTTGACTCTAAAAATAACATTATTTATCTCAATCAAGTGGACTAATCATCAAAGGAAAGAACCATAATGGTTCCAAAAGAGATTGCTTTGCTAGGCTTGACAAGAAAGAACATCGTAGTTCTTCTACAAAAGGAATAATGCTTGTCAAAATTGATGATTATGTGAAGCTTTTGTGTTGTGCATTGCACTGACAAGAAATAGAAGAAATTCACGACCAGATAACTGCTTTCTAGGAGACATATCACCAAACAAGAAATACGAGTTGAATAAAAAAATGATCAAGATAGGGAATGGAAGCACCTGGCTCGATCCAGATGTTGACTTGATCTGTAGCATGCACAATAAGACCACACCTTATTCTTCCCTTTTGCTTAAGTGATGAGCAGTCTCGGCCTCTCAGATTCAATCAAAACCACATCCCGTAGCTTTCTGTTTTCCATATGGAGATATTGATTCTTGACTGCTTGAGCTGAAGAACATAAGATGTGAGCTATTTAACAGTGGATTTAGGTATGTGGAGCAACGGTAAGGACGGATACAATTACAAAAAATTACCGGATTACCTGTATCTAGAATCTAGTCTCAAACGGCTATTTGATCAGGAAACAATAGAACCATTGGGAAATTAAGGGAAGAAGTTTAGGGAACATTGTAGTTGTGCCTTTGACATTCATTAATGGCTGGCCACGACCTTGGAAAGGCACGTGTCGATGGCCACGTCGTTTTAGGAATTTGGGGAGGAGTAGTCGAGGAGATGAGTCGTCTCGTCTGGTTCTGGTTACTGGAATGGTCCAGTCGAGAGATTAGAGGACAATGGCCGAGGAGAAGAGCGCGCGCACACACACGAACAATTGGTGTTTTTAGATGAGCAATGGATCGACAGGTGATTCCCGTACGTGATGTTCTAGGTGGGCTGTACATGGGTTTTTTACCCTTTTTAATACCTAAAACCCAGAAATTTCAACTACTGGTGGTAGAACTACTACCTGGGCCGAGGCCTCTGGCTCGCAGGGGCCCAGTGCGGACGCACCTTTTGTCCGGCCTATGGGCCGGCCCTGTCTGTGCTCCCACGTGTGTTGTAATCCTTGGCCGCTTGGCTCTCCTTCTATAAAACTGATATGTTTTCCTAGAATGTATCTCTGAAAAAGACTAGATGTGTCTGTATATAGACAACGCCGAAGCTGGGATTCAGTCAGACATTTTTCTTTTGAGGGGGCGATTCAGTCAGCAATTCACAGTTTAGGACTTTGTCTTTTTTTAGACAAACAGTTTAGGACTTGGAAAACTGAGTGTCGCACGGCCAAGAGGCCCACACTTGCAACATCACATCTCGCGGGTGGGCTCTGTAGGGATCCCTATACGACACTTCAAGCGTTGGTTACACTAGGCAACGCCTGAAGGCTTTCGCGCGGGCCCGGCCCAGGTAGTGCTGTGAGTTTTCTCATTCTTCTTTTCTATTTTAAAACGTTAAGATTTTGAAAGAAAGGCCAGATTTCGAAAAAAAATCATGTTTTAAATTTTTTCAGCTTCGAAATATATTTTTTTCAAAATTAAATTTGTTCTATTTTAAAAAAAATCAGATTGGAAAAAAATGTTCATATAGTATTATTCCAAAATTGTTCGTATTTTTTGAAAATAAAAAGAAAAAAGAAACGAAAAGAAATACACATAGAAGAACATGTGTCGTACCTACGTCGGCTCGATGGGGAAATCTTCATGCGCCAGTACCCTAACCGACGATGAAGACGTCCCTTAGGGATTGCCGCTATGTAAAACGCCGCGGTGCCTAAGGAATAAGTATGGGGGGCCAACCTATTGGGAGCTTTGCTTGGAAAATGAAAGAGAAATAAATCATAGTATAGTATTTTTGGATGTAGAAATTTTAGCTCGAAATTAAATAGACTGGAAATTCTAAATCCAAGATGGAAAGAAAAATGATCCAATGCAACCAGGAATCGCATCGTGTGGGTCCTCTGTAGTGGCGGAGCGTGACCAAAGGCATAGCGGGGGCCAAACTGGAACTTTTTGGATTTTTTTTGAATCATGAACCAAATTTTTGCTGCAATTTCAAGTTCTATTCTAACAACAAGAGATGATTTTCAAGCATAAAATGCACTTATAACTTCTTGAATTAAGCAGGAATTAACCTACGAAATAAGGGAGGTAAATATTTTTTGGCCAGGATTCACCGAAATGGCCAATAGTGATTTCTTGACGCACATAGGAATTGACATAGTGCAAGAGAGTTCTGTTTGTAAAAGTAAGAGATCCGATGGGCAGGAAGGAAAATCATCAGCGGTCAATGACCCAAGTGAAGAAAAAAAAATTAACCTACTGCCACTACAGTCATCAATGCGCTGAGGTGGAGAAGTACTCCCTCCGTTTCGGTTTATAAGTCCTACGTATATCTAGGTTATCAATTTAACCTATATAATTTGAATTATATAATATAAAAATTATATCATTGAAAAATACAAAGTCTAAAGTTTCCGGTGATATAATTTTGTAATATATACATCATACTAAGTTGCTCAATTTGGCGACATAGAACTACGTGCAGGACTTGTAAACCGAAACGGAGGGAGTAATAAAGACGGGACGAGGCCTCTTTCTCATAGCTTCTTTGTGCTTGATACCAGTAAACTAAGAACGACCAATACTGTAGAGGATGTCTCTAGAAATATATATGTGCAGCTTTTAGAAGGAGGGGCACTGACCCAGTTTCGCCTCCAAGGCGCTCTGCCAGTGGTCCTCCGCCTTCGCCATGCAACACACGTCCCATACTGACCCCCGCAAACGGACCTTATCCCTTGGTTCTTGCTCTCTCTCCCTCTCCGGTGCATCTCGGTGTCCAGGCATAGTACACAGTACACGTATGTTTTGTTTTGAATTATACATATCTGAGGTATACGTATCCTAGTTACATATACCTAGGTATTATATACCTAAGTTACACATATCTAGGTATCTATCTAAGATGCTGCATACCTAAGGTGTACATATTATGTGTATCCAGAATACGTGTTTATATTATCTTAGGTATATGATACCTAGGTATATATAACTTGGATAAATATATTTTAGATATATAAACCTTAGGTATGTATATCTTGTATATGTACGAAATGCAGGTTTGGTGCCTGGGCACCATAATGCCCCATATGGGCTATACACACACGCGCCCATAGCACGCAATGACATAACCATATAAATTTAGGTATATATATATATATATATATATATATATATATATATATATATATATATATATATATATATATATATATGGTCGCGCTATTTGACACCCAGGGTGTAGAATAACTATTCTACACCCACCCTCTATCTTTAGAACTGTATATTATTTTTACGTCACGTAATTTTTTTCTTACTCTGTAAGTTAAGAAAAACATAATAAAATTTAGAAATGACATAATTTTTTTATTTTCTTGTCATATAAAATTACGATGTAAAATACGTATTTTTTGGTGTTTTACACTATAATGACTTATAAACTTTATTCTTTTGTTGAAATTTTTGGTTATGGTAAATATATGAACATAATTATTCATATACAAAACATAATTTTTCAATCTAACAACATAAAATATGTTGGGTGCAGAATAGCAATTACGCACCGGTGCTGAATAGGTTTATATATATATATATATATATATATATATATATATATATATATATATATATATATATATATATATATATATATATATATATATATATATATATATATGGGAAATAGCTGCTAAACACGGGCATAGCAAGCATAGCGTATTCACCGTTCATTCTATCCTCTTTTGATATAGGGAGCACATGTATCCAGACCCAAGATTTGTCTAAGAACTAACGCCGTTAGTGTTCCTTTGGCATGCATGCATGAAGCCCTACCAAAACAAAGCTTGTCTAATTTCGTTTGCATAAGGCAAACCCTAATGAGCAACATGTAAAACAAAGCTTGTCTAATTTCGTTTGCATGAGGCAAACCCTAACGAGGAACATGTAAAACAAAGCTTGCCTATTTTCGTTTGCATGAGACAAACCCTAACAAGCAACATGCAAAACAAAGCTTGTCTAATTTCGTTTGCATGAGGCAAACCCTAAGGAGCAACATGCAAAACAAAGCTTATCTAGTTTCGTTTAGGTGAGACAAACCCTAACGAACAACATGCTGAGAAACCCTAACTTATTTAGTCTCTCTTCAACCAGTTAGATGGAATTTGAGGGTTTGCATAGTACCACAAACCTTCACTAGGGTTTGCATACTATGTAGAACTCATTTTAAGCCTTGTTGACTTATCTTTCCATTTTAGATGCTAAAAATTTCTTTGCCAAACAGCGAGCTAAATTTTTTAGGGTTTTCACGAGCCCCTAGGCATTGCATGCATGTACATACACGCGGTGCATCAAACGCCGTTAGGAACCGTTACTACTTTCAAGATCCAGCCATTACCATCTAAACTAATAGTGTATGCGATCTCTTTATCTAACGGTCATAACCCTATGCGCAGCTATACCTGTGTAGCAAATCCACGTCGATATATATATATATATATATATATATATATATATATATATATATATATATATATATATATATATATATATATATATGATATAACCATATAATCCCTCGTTGGGTCCCCACACCTCCGTGACCTCGCTAGATCTCCCTTGCTAGCGTTGGACTCTCCCCCTGGGTCAGGTGTGCTCCATCCCCGGCATCACCAGCACCAGCCGACGCACTACTCGTGTTGGTCGTCGCCACAATGGATCTGTTGGAGGTGCTGTCGTAGTCGTTGTTGTGAGCGGGGTGGTCGGTGGTGCTGCTAGGGGCAAGCGGCGGCGCATCACGGTTGGTGATGGTGTTGGAGGCACTGATGTGAGCGAGGTGGTTGGTAGTGCTACAAGGAGCAATGTCGATGGTCGATGTTGCAAAGCCATGGTGGAGAAGCTATGGGGGGTCTCGTCTCATCCCAAAACTAAATACTCTCTCTGTTTTAAAATATAAGATTTTTTAGATTTGTGAAGAAAATGAATCTAGACTTGTTTTAATGTGTAGATTCACTCCAAACATGAATGAGCCTATATACTAAAACTAGTCTAGGTACATTTGCTTCACAAAGTTAAAACATCTTATATTTTAAAACGGAGAGAGTAGTAAATAGTGTTTAATTTCATCTAAATTTTAAAATCCACGATATAAGGAGTATAATAAAGCAAAAGCAAAACTAGGAGGTAGGACGAGGTGGACTATCGATCAGAAAAGGCGGGGATCGGAGGAAATGTCCCTGGAACGCCCTCCTTTGCACGAGTAACGACATGACCACATTTTCCTCAAAAATTTAAAAGTAACGGCTTGCCCTTGACCACATAGTATGAGTTACTTGTTGACTATTCAAGCATTCCTATTTGAAACTGACTTATTTAAAACCGGTGTCCTTTAAAAGCAACAAAGTTGACTGTTCATCCAACTATTAACAAAAAATTGGTTTAATGGGTGGGAAGATATGGAGCACGTCACTAGTAGCCGGGTTTTTTTTTAAATAGTAACCTTCATATGAAAATAAGTGACTCAGATTTGTCTAGATTTGTATGTATAATATGAGTCACTTATTTTTGGACGATACGAATATTTAAAAGTTTCAAATAATTTTTAAAAAATCAAAGATGCATACACATGTTTTCTACGAATCTATATTTTTTCTTGATTATAATGTTGTATTTATATTTTTCCAAAAAGATAAGTGTAAAAGAATTTAATATTGTGATTTCTTTAAATGGCTACCTATAGCTCGAGCTCCACTTGATTCTTTTTTAAAATGGTATTAAAAAGTTTAAACAATTTTGATGTTTTTGATCAAATGCTAATAGATGCTTTCTGCGAATCTGAAATATTTTATTCAATATTACGTTGTATTGTGACATACCACAGATATGTGGCTCTAAATAGGCAAAAAGAGAAAACTCGATTTGGTCTTCAAATTTAATTATTTATACATGTGAAATTTTGAAGTTAGAATATAGTGAAACTTTAAATATGCATATTAGACATCTATATGTACTTATATATTTTTTCAAAACATTTTGAAGTGTTGAAGATTGAATATTAACATTTTGAAAGTGTAAAAGATTGAATATTTTGTTTTTTATGGATATCTATAGCCTGAGAGCTGCATTTGATATTTATGCAGTTTTGTGTTTGCTGCTCGTCTGCAAGAAAAATATGTTCTCTGTGAAATGATTAAATGTTTGGACATGTCAATGTGCGTAAAATTCTTTCTGCTCAATAACAAGATGAGGTTTAAATTCTTCATTTAAATACCCCCACATAACCATAGCTTCATTCATAGGAAGCGATAGTTTCAAATCAAATAGATTGAAACATAATTGCTCGTCAAACCAAACATTGTGTAGCACATCTAATGAGAAAATATGCTGTAGTACCCATTATATGGAACAAAACCCATGAGATGAACATGATTTGACCCTCTTCAAAAAGTATAACTTTTAAAATGCAAGAAAAAATGTACAATTGAGATTATTAGGAAAGCAAAGGGGAGTTCACAATATACTTAGTTTTATGTTAAAACTGGCTTGCAATTGTTCAGGAAAGCATAAGAATCGAGGTATGAAATTGCCTTGAATACTTGGTCTATGTTTTAATAATTTCCAACGTTTTGGAATATCAATGCTACTTTACCTTTTCTAATTTATTTTGCTACCCAATGTTGATCAAATCGTGGAAAGCCAAAACTTAAACTAAAATGTTGACTAGAAAATCCTTGGTAGGCCAATATTTGGGCAAAAACAAAACACACCCTTACCCTTATTTTACAAATATTAGAGTATGTCGTTGGTGCCCAAATTTTCTCTAATAAATATTTGGCATCCTCTATGATATTTTGGATTAAAGTAAAATAGTATATGAGGAGAGTTGACAAGATTTCTTACACAACCCAAATTTTAGCAACCAACCAAAGTGCACCATATGGATAAGAGTCAACAAGATAAATGCGACGGCCGCATCATCTTTATGATGTGGAACGCCTAAAAAGAGCAGAACCTACACATCTCTATAAGTAGAAGGATGGCATATGTGAGGTCGCCAACTACACCTGCAAGGATATTTTCCAGCAGGGCTCGACTTTCCGCACAAGCCCTTAGATTATAATTTCCGTCGATTTATTAGGGGGTTTTGGCATGTTGGACCATAAAAACATGCCTCAATTTTTTCATAACTTTTTCTTTGCTTAAATGAAAAGGCAGCACTCACACGCGGAAATGCGAACAGATCTAAGCATCAGTGTTGTTGTTTTTGAAAAAATAAAATTGCACATTTAAGTTTCAAAATAACTTTTTGGAAAATACATATAAATGGTCTGAATATTTGTGGCAAGTTTTGGGCTCAGAAAAAATTTGATTGTATATAGAAGTACAGAACTACTCTCTCCTATACATAATAAGTGTCACCGAAAAAATATGATTGTATATAGAAGTAAAAATTAGCGACACTTATTATGAACCGGAGCGAGTAATGTTTTTGTCAGAAACTTGGCTTTTTTGTATTTCACCAAATATATCATCCCCAAAATTGCTTCCATACGTTTAAATATGTATATGTTTACGTGTAATTGTTTTCAGATATTTGGGAGTCCTTTCAAAAAATTAAAAAAATTGAGAGGGACCAATGCTTGAGAGTTGTGGTTGCCTTTTCTCATACGGGACACTATAAGAATAAAATATTAGCTAGTAACCCTCTGATCCATAATAAGTTTTGATGTTGTACTAACTCAGCGACACTTATTATAGAACGAAGAGAGTAGCTAAAAGGGTTTATATTATGGAACGAATAAAGTACTTAATTGTTACGCCTGCAACTATATTACTTGCACAATTTGTGCATTCAGATGTGAACATTTTCCCTTCGAACAACTACCAGTACCTGGTGATTCAGGTATACACCCAACCAGAACTCATAGTTTAGGGTAATCCGGACATCGGTTCGAACAAGGATAATGAATGGGTCTATGATACGTCGTAAACGTATCTATAATTTTTGATGTTCCATATTTGTTTAGTACCTACTTTGCTTTGCTTTGTCTATACTTTGAGATGTTTTTTTTATATTTTCTTGTACTAACCTATTAACAAGATGCCACAGTGTCAGTTGTCTATTTTCTTTTATTTTTTATTTTAGAAAAGGCAAAAAATCAATATTCTCAGAATTTTACGGAACAAAAGCCAAAGTCTATACTTTGAGGGTTGCTTGAGAGGGATACCTTTGACCACTTCCTCACTGAGTTAGATAAACCTTGGGTAATCCACTTAAGGGAAACTTGCTGCTGTTCTACAAACCTCTGCAGTTAGAGGCCCAACAACTGTCTACAAGAATAGAAGTGCGTACACATCAAGCTATTTTCTGGCGCCGCTGCCGGGAGGTAAGGTAAAAGGCACTCACACGCTCTCTCTCACGTCAACAGCAAGCCAAAAAGCTATTTTCTCGCGCCGTTGCTGTGGAGGTAAGGTAAAAGCTACTCACATCCTCCGGTGTGAGTGCTCGAAGTTATTATCTTTAGATCCTGCAATTTTGTCTTTTTGTTTCTTGTTTTAACTAGTTAGGCTTAATAGAAAACAACAACAAAATTAGAGAGCTTTATAGTATTTATCTTGAGTTAGGACATGAATGGTCTGGAGAGAAAATTAAAAAACCTATGGAACTTCCTTTGCATGCTAATAGCAATGTTATTAGTATGAATTCTTTGAACACTATTATTGCTAATGCTATGGAAATGTCTAAGCTTGGGGAAGCTAGTTTTTATGAAAATGATCTTTTTAGTTCCCCGGCTTTGGAAGATAGCTATTCTATTGCTTATGATGATAACAAACCTCCAATATATGATGGTTACAATGATGAATATGATATTTTCAGTCCACATACTATTGAGGAGAAAGTTAATTATGATTATAATATGCCTCCTATATTTGATGATTATGGTGATGAGAATAATAATGATAGTTATTTTGTTGAATTTGCTCCCACTATAATTAATAAAAATGACTATGCTTATGTGGAGAGTAATAATCATTTTATTCATGTGGCTCATGATAAGATTTTTTTATGTGATAGTTATATTGTTAATTTTATTCATGTTGCTACTGAAAGTTATTTTGAGAGAGGGAAACATGGTCTAATGTATCTCAACAATATTAAGTTTCCCCTCTTTATGTTGAAAATCTTGAAGTTGCACTTGTTTTGTTTTCTTATGCTTGTTGCTCTGTGCTTTCATGACTTGTTTATTTACAAGATTCCTATGCATAGGAAGTGGTTAGACTTAAATGTGTTTTGAATTTGCTTCTTGATGCTCTCTTTTACTTCAATTCATATTTCTTATGTGAGCATCTTCTCAAACTATCAAGCCTAACTTAAAGGCGTTAAAGAAAATTACTTATTGGGAGAGAAACCAATAGTTTTCTTGAGTCTTGGAAGTTATTACATCTGTCATAACCTCTCTTTATCCTTTTTGTTTGATTTTTGTGCCAATAATAACCTCTAATGAGAGAGAAGTAAGATTTGGGGAAGTTGTTGTCCTGACACAGATTTTTGTGCTTCACTATAAAAATTCGTGTAAAATCTCTGTATGTCGGATTGAGTTGTAATTTTCTGATTAAATCCCCCACGTTATTATCTAACTTTAGTTAGTTTAACACTTTTTGATTTGAGCAACATAAGGTCTTCTAAAAAATCGGTTTTTACCTGCTGGTCTGTTTTGACAGATTTCTGCCATTATTTGCATTTGTCTCCTATCAATTTCTTTTTGGGTTCTTTTTGGTAAATTGAGCTTTTTGAAGTAATTGCTACAGTATCTTGTTTCTTTAATGAAAGTTTTGCTGTTTTAAAACTAAACCCAAAGGTCTATTATCTTTTGAATGCACTAATGTTGCGAATAAAGATTGTGTGAAGTTTTGTATGAAGGAAAATTTTCAGGTGTAAAGGAAGAATGATGTAATGAAATGAAGAATAGACAAAAGCTCAAGCTTGGGGATGCCACCCCATGTCACCCCAATAAATATTCAAGAGGTATAAGTTTCAAAGCTTGGGGATGCCCAAGGCATCCCCTTCTTCATCAATAAAAATCTCAGATCTTTCTAGACACTTTGTTTTTATTGTTTCATGCATAGTTGTGCTGTTCTTGGAGAATATTAGTTTTCATTTTTGGTTTTTATTTGCTTAGTTTGGTTGAATAAGTTGGTTGATCCCAACACACTTATTTTGGAGAGAGAGACACGCTCCATTTTCATTGCCTAGAACACTCTAGTTTTTATTCTTATTGTTGTGTAAGTGTTCACTTTTGCTAGCACTGTGTTTAGCCTTAGTTTTCTTATGCTTTCTGCTTAGAACTTTTTAGTTCTTCTTTGTGGATTTGTGAGAGAAGCTCACTGATATTTATTGATTATTATCTTTGTGAGTTGTTTCAAATAAGTCGATTGGTGTTGGAAAAGAGTAGAGTTTTATTCTTATAGTGGTACAAAAGGAAGCTTGTTTTGACTGTGCTTAGACTTTATCATGTCATGCTAGATGTTGTTTTGACCCTATGCTTAGTGGTTATTGCTATAGCATGACTTGTTCCAAACAATTTGGATTGCTTAATGTGCCTTGAAAGAATCGTGCGTGGTTTTAGCATACAAAAGCATAATATTGTGGTATTCTCCTTTGATGCTTTGTTTAGGTTGACTTGGCACATGCTGACACCATGTTATGACTATGAACGAGTCACCTTAGCCTCTATGATCATTTAGTTTTTGACTTGTGGTACCACTTTATGCTTTGATTAGTAATGTTTTGTCGCTCTGCATGATTTTGGCTATTATTGCTCGCTTAGTTGGTCGCTCCCAGTATTTTGCTAGCCTCCACTTGTATTGAGTAAGCTCTACTCATGCATACAACTCCCAAGAAACCAAGTTATTCTAAAGTGTCCACTATAAATTCCTATGCATGGTGTGTTACACCATTCCAAGTATATTCTTGTTTTATCTATCTTCCAAATTAAACTTGTTATGTGAAAGTTAGTGATTAAAGCTCTCACAAACTTGATGGCACACTTTATTTTTATTGCCCCTAATAAAATTGAACCATTGTGTCATCTATGTTGTATATGCTTGCACTGATACGTTGGAATTAGTAGAACCATGCTGTCATGGGGAACGCTTTAAAAATTTCCCTTGTACATTGTACCCAGTTGATATCATGCTCTTTTGTTTATGGATGTCGTCGGTGTGAAATAAAAGGGTAGATTGTAAGTCCATGGAGTTATGTATGTGTGTTAGAGAAACGCCTGGGACGCTAGCCTAAGCCATGCATAATCATGGTGGAAACTTGCAGCATCACCATAGTGAGCAATCTATGAAGCATTCTTCTTATAAAAAAGAGATACAAAAAAGATGAGAAAAGAGGAAAGAGAGAAAAAAGCACCATTTTCCCATGGTAAATAAGAAGATTGCTGAGATACTCATTATCTGCTTGCCTTGTCATTTTGATATGGGATAGCTCCTGTATCATGGGGCAAGGGGTACCCCGTTGGTGGTTCTCTATGATACACATGTACTTACTATGACAACTTACCAGTGACTAAAGTTGAGTAGCATGAGGAGCGGCCCTCGTACTCAAGGGACATGAGATTGCCAACTTATACTTTGTCAAGCATATACTCCATAGTTTGTTCACTTTAACCTTAATCACTTCAAGATGCTTATGATAGGGCAATGAGAGCCGAAAGCTAACAAGTACCATAATTTTTGGAAGCTCTTTATGAAACTTAAAATCCCTGCTTCCCTTTGTGAAGGGCCTTTCTTCCACCATTATATTGAGTCTCCACCTTCTATCCTTAGGCACCAATTAAGAGAGCATAGTTGCCATTCTTATTTCTATCTTCAGTGTCCCAAAACTTACTAGTTGATGCATATTGTTGATATTACTTGTTCTTGTGCTATTTGTATCTAGTCACTCTTATGAACTTTGAAGGTGTCCTATGAATATATTTGCTACTCTATGAGGGACAAGCTGAATGCCACTATGCTATGTTTTCTATATGTGAAACAAACAAATGTTTTTCAATGCATGTTATTCATGATCTTTGTTTGTATCCTTTCATGTTGCAGCATAGTTGCTATGTCTTATTAGAACTACATCTTTCATGCTCATATTTAGAGTACTTTGATCCCAGCTAGCAATGCTTTACAAATGGTTTGATCATGATTGTGATGGTGCATGTCACCTCAAAAATTATTTTTTATCACTTACCTACTCGAGGATAAGCAGGAGTTAAGCTTGGGGATGCTTGATACGTCGTAAATGTATCTATAATTTTTTATGTTCCATGCTTGTTTAGTATCTGCTTTGCTTTGCTTTGTCTATACTTTGAGGTGTTTTTATACATTTTCTGGTACTAACCTATTAACAAGATGCCATAGTGCCAGTTGCATGTTTTCTTCTGTTTTTGGTTCTAGAAAAGACAGAAAATCAATATTCTCAGAATTTGATGAGACAAAATCAAAAGTCACTATTTTTCCTGAAGCAACACAGAACCACGAAGCAGAGATGGAGGAGGACACCAGGGTGGCCACACCCTAGGTGGGCGTGGGCCAGCCCTAGTGTCACCCACAGGGGGTGTGGCCCCCTGTCACTCCATCGACCTTGCCTCCTTCGCCTATAAGAAGCCTCCAACCCCAAAACCCTAAATCATCGACCAAAAAGCCACGAAAAGTTCCGCAGCGCCGCTGCCAGCGAAGGGGAGATTCGCGGGACAAAAGTCTCTGTTCCGGCATCCTGTCGGGACGGGGAAGTGCCCCCGGAGACATCTCCATCGATCTCCACCACCATCTCCATCGCCGCTGCTGATTCCCATGATGAGGAGGGAGTAGTTCTTCCTCGAGGCTAAGGGCTCTACCGGTAGCTATGTGTTCATCTCTCTCTCTATGCATGATCATATTGTGATCATGAGCTTTGTAATCAAGTAGATCTGCTCTGTTACTCAAGTGCTTTATTAGATCTCTGCTCTCCCCACGTGTGTGAAAGTGACGGCGTGCACACCGTGGTGGCACTTAGGCTAGAATCTACATAAATACACAAGTGCTTCAATGGATCTCTGCTCTCCCCACGTGTGTGAAAGTGACAGCGTGCACGCCGTGGTGGCACTTAGGCTAGAGTTCATAAATCCTTATCATAAGTATATTTTGAGTTGGTTGTCTCTATGAAATTGTGGTGTTTGTTGGAACCATCTAGCGCTCAAGATGACAGTGTGGGGTTATCTAGATTGGGAAAGGCGGACTTTGAGGTGTGCTGTTATAGCCCTACCATGGATTAGACTGTCCAACCGGAGAGTAGTTCAGGGTAGTATCATGAAGAGAATATATTTATATGAGAGAGTGTTCACTAGTGAAAGTATGATCCCTAGGCCTTGTTTCTAAATATTGAAACACCGTTTATAACTAGATCTGTTGCATGTTTTCTTGCTTCCATATTTTTTCCTTTAGTCTTTTACTCCCCGTCAGAATCTCTTTTCTGGCACCGTTACCACTTGTATTTCACTATCTCTTCGCCGAACTAGTCCACCTATACACCTGACAAGTGTATTGGGTGTGTTGGGGACACAAGCGACTTCTTGTATCTTGATTGCAGGGTTGCTTGAGAGGTATACCTTTGACCACTTCCTCCCTGAGTTCGATAAACCTTGGGTAATACACTTAAGGGAAACTTTCTGTTGTTCTACAAACCTCTGCACTTGGAGGCCCAACAACTGTCTACAAGACTAGAAGTGCGTAGACATCAGTCCATGGCTCAGTGGTAGGGGATGATAATGGCCACCTCACCAGCCAGGTTTGAATCCTCATGAGGACAAACCCGTGGTGTCGCACTAGGTTTACCTCAACACTCTTTGGACCATAGGGAGGACGACATACCTGACATTCACAGAGTCTACGGTTTTGGAAGTCTCTTGTATGGTATGTGTTATTTGTAGGTGTAGTACATGATGCAGGTGTATAGGAGGGTGTGCGTGCATTGGGGGTGTGCTTTGAGTGGAGTAAATTACTAAAACTACCACAATTGGAGAAAGGATTACGAGTCAGTACCGGTTTTCCTGTTTTTTAAAAAACTATCAAATTTGAGGCTCAGAGTCACAGATTACACTGATTCCTGTCTAACAACAGTGCTGACTGGTGGATCCCATTTGTAAGGTTGATATGTCAGCACACGTGGAAACGGGGCTAAAGTGGACGTCGGTCCCACCCGCCAGCCCCACATTTTCTTTACATATTTATTCTTCTTCCTCGTTTGGTATCCAGCGAGATCCCATCGTAGCTCTAGCCGCTGGGCCCCATACCTCGACCGTCGACGCGTCCTCTACGTCTTTGCAACGTCGTTCCCCTAGCTTCCGGTGCATCATAGCTACCGTTGCTACGGCTAATCCCCCCGAGGTCGGCGTGTCCTCCCCTCCGTTGGAGCCCCTCCCCGGTATCCCTCATTCCCTCCTGCGTGTTCCTCTACACCCACACTCGTGAGCCGCTACCGGCATCGTGCCACCCTAGTTCTCGTCGCATGGGTCTAGTTTCTACCGCTGCTACCAGCTCGCCGTCTTGGTCCATCCTCCGGCTACCTCATGGTATCTCTGTCGACACCTTTTGCTCGAGGGAGGCACTGATCAAGCACGAGCATCTCATGGAGGAGGAAGGCCAGGGCAAGGCAGACGAGTGGAGGAGGTAAGTTGTGGTGGCACTCGAAGAAGGGGTCATGAGGAAGGAGGTTGGGCATCGCGAAAGCAGAGGACGAGAGAAGAGAGAGGGGAAGAAGGTAGAGGGCTGAAATGTGGGCCCCACCTACCACCTCAGCTCCATGTCCAGCGTCCACCTGTGGGGCTGACGGGTAGGCCCAACGTATACCTCAGTCCGTTTCCACATGTACTGCCATATCGGTCTCACAAATGGGCTCCACCGGTTAGCATTGATGTTAAATTGTTGTTAGATAGGAATCAGCGCAATTTATGACTCTAAGAATCAAATTTGGTATTCGCTCCGTCCTGAAATAAGTTGAATTGAGTTTATCTAGATTTGTAATATCTTTCAACAAAAATGTGTATAGGCACATGTGAATCTAGACAAATTCAGGTTAGTTATTTTAGGACAGAGGAAATAGTTCCTTTTTAATTATTCTAATCCTAAACTGTGAAAGTTTTATGTAATTTACTCGCGTTGAGTGTGGTGTGTGTGTGTCTCCGTGCATTTGAATCAGATACTACTGCTAGAAAACAAAATCGGAGTGAGGAAAAAAATCGCTCCCTCCTCGTCGCCCCCGCGTGGCGAGGGGGAACCCTAGGTCCTGGGCGTCGCCGCCACCTCCCCCTCCCACGCTGCTGCCAGGAGGGCACGGCTGGGCGAAGCCCGGCCGGCACCGGCGCCGACGGGGCCTCCTCGTCTTCTTCCCTAGGGGTTGCTCGCGTGGGGGGGGCTCTGGGCTTGGACGTTGCTCTGGCGCCGGGAGCTTCGAGGACGGTGATGACCCACAAGTATAGGGGTGCATCATAGTAATTTTGGTAAATAGGAGTGTCGATCCCAACGAGGAGCAGAAGGTGTTGACTAGTGGTATGGAGCAGGAAATCTCTGTAAATACTTAGCAAACAGATTTTTAGGGGTTTTCTGATAAAGCAAGGAAATAAAGTTCAAGTAAAAAACATCAAACAATTGCAGCAAGTGTCCCAATCCTTTCTTAGCAAAGGAAAAGCCAGTGGAAATACTAATGAGGACCAAATGTTCTCGAGGACACATGGGAATACTATCGAGTGCTTTCGTTTCATATAGCTGAGTAGTCTTCTTTGGTTTTATAAGTGTTGTGTGGGTGAACCTATGCTAATGTACCGACCTTACTTGGAATAATACATACTTTTGATTAAACCCCTTTCAAGCATCCGCAACTACAAGAAAGCAATTAACTTATAAACCTAACCAGAGCCTTAAACTCTGAGATCCTACACTCCCTTGTGCAATGGTTTCCTAACAGGGGTTCAGGTTTCTGTCACTCTGGCAACCCCACAATTAGTAGCCAAATACACAATGCATTCCCCTGGGCCCATAAATGGTGAAGTATCATGTAGATGACGTTCACATGACACCACTAGAAGCATAGCACCACAACTTAAATACTAAACCATTGAATAATACCTCAACACAAATCCACTACTAACAACATGACTTCTCCCATTGTCCTAAAGAACTAAACTAACTACTCACGAGACATCATATGGATTGATGACCCACAAGTATAGGGGATCGCAACAGTCTCTGCGGGTAGTATTACCTAATTTATTGATTCGACACAAGGGGAGATAAAGAATACTTGCAAGCCTTAACAACTGAGTTGTCAATTCAGCTGCACCTGGAAATAGTTCTTGCTCACAGAAGTTTATCAGTAGCAACATTTTGGTAGTAGCAACAGTAAAGCAACAGCAACAGTGAAACATGAGCAATAGTAACAGTAACGGTGGGATTCGAGTGCGGTAGGCATAGGGATGGATGGACGGGCGTTGCATGGACGAGTATAAACATGTAACTTCAAGATCTAGGGCATTGCAGATAAATAATAACAAGCATCCAAGTACTAAACAATCCTAGGCATGTGCTCCAAATATAGTCATACGTGCTCGCAATGAGAACTTGCACAACATCTTCTGTCCAGCCAGCCCGTGGCAGTGGGGCCTCTAGGGAACTACTGGCAATTAAGGTGCTCCTTTTAATAGAGCACCGGAGCAAAGCATTAACACTCCATGAACACATGTGATCCTCACACCACAGCCATCCCCTCCGGTTGTCCCAGTTATTGTCACTTTGGGGCCTTTGGATCCGGACAATGATATGTGTACACAACTTGCAGATAAGATCACAAATAGTACTATCATAATGATTCAATAATAAGTTCAGATCTGAGATTATGGCACTCGGGCCCTAGTGACAAGCATTAAGCACAAAAAGTTGCAACAAAGTCAAATAGCACTAATAGAGATACTAGGCACTATGCCCTAACAGATCTTATTCGATTACATGATAGAACTCATCCAATCCCTACCATCCCCAAGCCTACAACGGAGGATTACTCACTCATGGATGAGGGAAACATCGGTGGTTGATGGAGATGCGTTGGTGATGGCGATGATCCCCTCCAAATTCCCCGTCCCGGCAGGGTGCCAGAACGGAGTTTCTGGATCCGAATCTTGGTTTTTGGTGGCGGCGGTGGAGCGGAACTCTTTCTAGAAAACTATCGAACCCCCCTCGGTTTTTAGGTCGAAAGGCAACTTATAGGCGCAGAGGGAGGCCGAGGGGGTGCCTGGGGTGGCTGCACCCCCTCCAGGCGCGACCAGTGGTGGGATCGCGCATGGGGTGGGTGTGGGCCCCCTAGGCCTCCTCTCCGTATCGTCTTCTGGCTCCGTGGATCTTCTGGTGAAATATATTTTTTGGCATAATTTCCGGGATTTTTTCTGATAGTTCATTTTCTGCACAAAAACAAGACACCAAGGTAATTCTGCTGAAAACAGCGTCAGTCTGTGTTAGTTGTATCCAAATCACACAAGTTTAGATAAGAAACAATAGCAAAGTGTTCGAGAAAGTAGATACGTTTTGGACGTATCAACTCCCCCCAAGCTTAGCTTGTTGCTTGTCCTCAAGCAATTCAGTTGAAAACTGAGTGCGATAAAAGAACTTTCACGAACACTTTGCTTCATATGATGTATATATTCTTAGCACAGGAGTAGATGCTTAGACAATTCATAATAAGGAGTATGCAACTAAGTCTACTCAATTGTCATTGCAAGCTATGAAGAGAAACCAACTCAATAATAATAAGTAGGATGAAACATAAACATAAGCAACATTGCAATGCTCATAATAAGGTATGATAGAGTGGTATCTCACTTGCCTTTGTTTGTAGAGCACAATAAAAATGCCAAGGCACCTCTGAAGTTCAAGTGAAGACTAGAGGTAAAGATGTCAGAGATACAAGCATCAAAGTCATGACATAATTAACCAAGTTTTGGAACAAACACAAGAATGACAACTATGCTCTCAAGAAGGTGCTCGTAGAATAAGTGGTGACTCAACAAAGTTGTGAAAATGGTTTGTGAGGGTTTGAAAGGCTTCCCAATGCTGAAAGGAAGGTACTCATTAGCTTTGAGCTCTCATTGCCCCTATCAGAGGCATCTTCATGTGGTTAAGGTGAAAGTGAGGTCCACTCTGAATCATATGCTTGACAGATCATAAACTGGAAATCCCAAGTGCCTTGAGTACGAGGGTCGCTCCGCATGCTACTCAACTTTGGTCACCTGAAAGTTCTTGTCATTGTAAATACATGCATATCATCGAGAACTGCTAATGGGGTACCCCTTGCACATGCTACAGGAGCTTTCCCATAACCAAAATGACAAGGCAAGAAGACAATAAGCATCTCAGCAATCTTTTTATTTACCATATGCATAGCTTTTTATTTAGTATGCTTCATAGATGCTCATTATGGTGATGCTGCAAGTTTCCACCATGATTAGGCATGGCTTAGGCTAGCGGCCCAGGAGTTTCTCTAACACAATGTATAAACTCCATGAACTCACAAGCTCCCCTTTTATTTCACATTGTCGACATCCGTAAACAAAAGAGCAAAGTATCAACTGGATAGGATATCCAAAAGGTGTTGAAAGCATTCCCCGTGATAGCACGGTTCTGCTGACTCCCAGCATATAATAAGCAAGCATATAACTTTCATGGACTAGTCACAATGTTTCAAGATTATTAAGCGCAAGGAATAAAGTGTGCCATCAAGTTCGTGAGAGCTTTACTAACTAACTTTCTCAAAACAGACAAACATTTTATTTTGGAAGAAAACATGGCATATAGAATATGCGCTTAAGTGGAAAATGATGCTAATAGGTAGGTATGGTGTACACAGCTGACAATATTGGTTTTGAGGAGTTGGAAGCACAAGTAGAGCACATACTCAGTGCAAGTGAAGGCTAGCAATAGAGGGAGCGACAAACGAGAGAGCAATAACTGTCATAATCATGCTTGCAACAAAATAGGACTAATTATGGCATGAAAGTGATACAAGAACTCTGAGGCAAAATAAATCATCGAGGCTTACTGACTATTGATTATTCATGTGCATGCGTGAGCATGTGCCAAGTCGATTCATATGAACAATCAGAGGAGGATACCACAATATCATACCAAAATATGAATAAAACAATGCAAGCAAACATTCATATGACATGCTACAAACTATTAGCAAGATGGAACTAATCACAGACAAGCAAGAACTACTAAGCATCCATAATGACATACACCTTACACAAACATGCTAAGCATGCTCACAATGATGAGTATATGTACAAAAATGAAACAAATAGAGTTCGTTACCAGCCTCTTACCACACCTCAAGTTGTCTTAATCTTCATTATTGCCCTTCACTTGTGTGGCTTGAATAATTAACATGAAACCCAAAATCCACTGAGGACGGCTGAACCCTGCAAAGAACTCACAAAACCAAAGAAGAACAACAAATATTTTTGGTGTTTTCGGTTTTTTAGAAACAAGCAAACAAACAAAAACCAAACAAAAACAAAGCAAACCAAACCAAACAAAGCAAAATCTTTTTGGATTTTTCTTTTAAGGCAAACCAAAGCAAAGAAAGAAAGAAACAAACCAAGAGAAACAACGAAAATATTTTTGGTATTTTTGTGTTTTTGAGAAAGAAGCAACAAGAATCAAAAAGAAAACGAAACAATGGATATACAAAGAACCGAACGAACATGATATAAATATGAGTGTGATGTCGGTATACCTCCCCCCAAGCTTAGGCTTTTGGCCTAAGTGGGGCTCAATAGCGTGGATAGTACCCCCATGCTGGTGGGTCATCATAGGAATGATCATAGTCAGGCACCTGCGATGAAGAAGACGCACCCCAATCAAATGAGGGTTGCTAGTATGAAGACTCTCCCAAGTTGGAGGGCTGAACCGAATTGTCTTCGGCATCCTCTTCAACATTCTCCTCTTGCTGGGAGAGTTCCGCCACATATGTGTCAACCTCCTCCTCCGTAAGCGACCATCCTTGCTTGTTATCAAAATTAAACAAAGCAGGTGCATGCAAATAAACGATTTTCTCGGTCCTACCCTTTCTCCGACCTTGCTGGGAAAAAGATAATTCATACGTTAAACTTCTCACAATAGCCCCCAAGGAAACAAAACCATGCTGAATCATGGATTCAATATCAAGCCTCTCTATGGGGAACTGAAAATCTGAATAATGAGGCTCTAAACCATGGAAAGCTAGCAACCTAGAAGCAATGAGACCTCCACAAATTCCACCCTTCTCGCGGTTGGTGGTGAGATGGTGAGCTATCAGCGCACCCAGGCTATAAGATCTATTCCTATTCAGAGCAGTTGCGATAAAAGCTAGATCAAAAGAAGATAACTTTCTAGCAAGAACACACTTGGTAATGAAATATGCATATTATATAATAGCTGGGAGCTGAATGTTCCGAATTTTACCACTTTCCTTTGATAAGTCGAAACCTTGGAAAATCTCAGCATATAAATCCATAAGTGACTTGGGCCTCTCCTTGATATTGTCACAAGATCCCTACTAAGGTACTCTAATTGCTGCACAGAAATCAACAAAAGGCAGGTCGACATGTATATTATATATTTTGTAATGGACCATGGGATTAGAAGTAGACCAAGTGAACCGGAAATCCTGCACAAAAGGCATGGTTAGCTTAACATATTGGAATGGTTCACCTTCAACAAAGTGTTCCAACCCTGCATTTGTAACCATAGTTTGGAAATCTTGGAGGATCCCCGCAGCTCTCATAAATTCATGGCATAGATGTATGGAAGGAAAAACTGCCTCCTCACGATGAACCTTCATTGGCTCATGCACCATCAAGTCATATTGATTCAGTGGATAAGCACTCATCTTCCTTGCTGAAATTTTTAGACAACCATCACACCAAGTGATTTCTAAGTTGATAGATGATGAGCAACCACTATAGGAACTTGCTAGAGGAATACACATGCATCAAAACAAAGTTTATAAGCATATAACAAGCATGCAAGCTCAAACAACCTGTCACCTATACCAGCAAAATACTCAAGATACAATCTACCAATCACAAATCTAATTGGACAAGTGGAGGAGGCACATACCAAGGAGCATTCCCTCCAAAAATCAGCACTTGAGATGAGCTGAACAAGGAGATCGAAAATCGCGAGCAAGAACAGCAAGAACTCGAGCTTGAGAAAGTTTTCTGGTGTTTTTCGGGAGAGAGAAAGAAGGTGGCTTTGAGGAGGCAGCCTGTGGGGGCAGGTGGGCCAACCCCACCCCCCTAGGCGCCACCCCTGGTAGGTCGCGCCTACCATGGGTGTGGTGGCCTAGGGTGGCCCCCTGGGTCAATTCAGGTGCCTCTCTGCCCCTTTTTCCAAGGAAAAAATTATTTTGAATTTTGTGAAATTTTTCGAGAAACTTTATTTTTGGCCAATTTTCAAGGTATGAAAATTGATTTTCTCGCATAAACAGTTTTTTCAGAAGAAGCAAAAGCAAACCAAAAGCCAAACTACAAGAGATCTAAGAAACTCAAACTAGCAAACAACTAGCAAAACTAAAGCTAAAGCAAAGACTAGGAAGGAGAAAAGTAAAAATAAATCAAGTATAACCACGGTGAATACATTATTTTGTTCATAAAAATCCTTTTGTTAACAAGGTTGATCAAGTCTTGTTACCAAAACAATCTTATATGAAACAAAACTTTACATTCCACCAGGTGATTATGTTACCTCATACTTGATAGCAATGGTCCCAATGATAATAGTTTCTAAATTTGCTTGTGGAATGGGACAATATATTTCTCCAATCTTGATGCTCTCAATATTTTTAATAGAATTCAGGCAATAGCTCTTAACAACCTTCTTGGGGAAATAGAAGTGTGCTCTTTGTAATTAATATTGAATGTTACTTTTCCTTGATTGCAATTGATGACAACACCTGTAGTATTAAGAAAAGGTTTCCCAAGAATAATAGACATATTATCATCTTCAGGCATTTCAAGCACAATAAAATCAGTTAAAACCATGCAATTATAAGCAACTTGAACAGGAACATCCTCACATATACCAACAGGAATAGTAGTTGACTTATCATCCATTTGCAAAGATATATTAGTTGGTATCAACTTTTCTAGCTGGAGTCTCTTGTAGAGAGAAAAAGGCATAACACTAACTCCAGCTCCCAAATCACATAAAGCAGTTCTAACATAATTGTTCTTAATAGAGCAGGGAATAGTTGGTATACCTGGATCACCAAGTTTCTTTGGAACCTTACCATTGAAGGAATAATTAGCAAGTAGGGTATAAATCTCATCATTAGGAATCTTCCTTTTATTAGAGACAATATCCTTCATATACTTTGAATAAGGAGGCAACTTAATAGCATCAGTCAAAGGAATTTGCAAGAATAAAGGTTTCATCCACTCACAAAACATGTTGTAGTGTTCTTCCTCCTTTGACTTGTGTTTCTTACCTGGAAAAGGCATAGGTTTCTGATATGCCCAATTGGCATCACCATTCTATACCATAATTTACCTCTATTCATTGATATTTGTCTTATTATGAGGTATTACTCATGGCTTTTCATCTGTTTATGCATGTTGGATGATTCCTGGAGGATGGACTGCCGGAGTCTGGATTCTGATGGAAAAGAAGGCGTTTCGGTGGAATTTCGCGAAGATCGGAAAAATATGGAAACATATTATTTTACCAGAAGACGAAGGAAGCCAGAAGGAGGGACGGAGATGGGCCTCAGGGGGCCCACATCCCCCTAGGCGGGGCCCCACCTAACCCCGCGCCTAGGGCAGGTGTGGCCCACTTGCTCGGCCTCCGACTCTGCCCCTTCGCCTATATATTCCCTACGAAACCCTAAGCCTCAGGGAGCAACCATAGATAGATTTCCGCCGCCTCTGGCGGCGTAAAACACCGAGAGAGAAAGATCTCTCCGGCAGACAGATTTCTGCCGGGGGAATTCCTTCCCGGAGACGGGAGACCGTCGCCATCAACACCGTCATCAAGCTAGGCTTCATCGGGATCATCATAACCATCATCCACACCATCATCATCATCATCATCAGCACCATCATCACCACTCCGGTCCCCTGTAACAATTGTGTTGGATATTGCTTTAGTTCTTAGGGGAAACTTTCCCGGTGTTGATTACTATTGTAGTTGATGCTTGTGAGTGGAACCATTGGATTATTGTTTATGTTCAGATTGTTATCCATTGCCATATCATCTTTGATCTTGATCCATACGATGTCTTGTGAGTAGTTCGTTGTGTTCTTGAGGACATGGGAGAAGTCATGTTGTTAGTAGTGAATCTGTGATGAGTTATTATTCAATTGTTTAGTATTTAAGTTGTGGTGCTATTCTTCTAGTGGTGTCATGTGAACGTCGACTACATGATACTTCACAATTTATGGGCCTAGGGGAATGCATTGTGTATTTGGATACTAATTGTGGGGTTGCCGGAGTGACAGAAACCTGAACCCCCTTTAGGACACCTTTGCACAAGGGAGCGTAGGATCTTAGAGTTTAAGGCTGTGGTTAGATTTATATCTTAATTATTTTCCTATAGTTACGGATGTTTGAAGGGGGTTTAATCACAAGTATGTATTAGTCCTAGGAAGGGCGGTATGTTAGCACAGGTTCACCCACACAACACTTACAAACACCATTGAAGAATACTCAGCTATTTGGAGCGAAAGAACTTGACATAATTCCCATGTGTCCTCGATAACGTTTGGTCCTTATAAGTATTTCCACCGGCTTGTCCTTTGCCAAGAAAGGATTGGGCCACTTGCTCCGTTTGTTCGTTACTTCTGTTACTTTCTCTTTGTTTTGTTGTCTTGTCAGAAAACCACAAAAAATACGTTTGCTAAGTATTCACAAGGATTTCCTACTCCATACCACTGTTCAGCACCTTCTGCTCCTCGTTGGGATCGACACTCCTATTTATCGAAAGTACTAAGATACACCCCCTATACTTGTGGGTCATCAGGACTATTTTCTGGCGTCGTTGCTGAGGAGTGAAGCGCTATTGAAGAGTGGAACTGGTAAGGGAAACTTTTACCGTGAGTATTGCTCTTGTTACTGCTTGTTACTTTGTTTCCAATATGGAAAAACCACTTGGCTTTTTGTTTGTGAAAACTACTACCACTGCTAGGCTAGTAGATGAACCACCAACTGTTGAGATAGATCTTTTTAAGATACCTACTAGTATTGTTAATCGTGTTATGGATAATTATTATTTTGGGGATGGAACTGTCCATCCCGGTGATCACTTGCTTTTTATCCATGAATTATATGAGTTGTTTAAGTGTCCATGTATCACAATTGAACATGTGAATAAGTTACTCTCCATATCCTTGAAAGGGAGAGCTGAAGAATGGTATAAGCTGCTGAAGAATGGACAATCCATGGAATGGGAGGAGATGTCATCTCTCTTTTACTCTAAATTGTATCCTCCCAGTGAGATCCATAAGGATAGAAATCTTATATATCTTTTGGCCTCTTGATGGAGAGAGTATAGCTCAATCTTGGGGGAGATTGAAGTTACTAATGCTTAAATGTCCTATTCATGAACTCCTAACAATATTATTCTCAATAACTTTTATGCTAGGCTGTCTCTTCATGATAAAGATTTACTAGATGCTTCTTGTGCTGGATCATTCACACGTATGAAGGAAGAAGCTAAATGGGATCTTCTAGACTGTATTCAAGAGAACACTGAATCTTAGGAGAATGATAAAGGAAGAAAGTCAGGTATAAACTATGATTATGAATGCATTAAATCTTTTATGGGAACTGATAGATTCCGTGATATTAGCAATAAGTTTGGTCTTGATTCCCAAAGTATTGCCAGCTATTTTAAGGCCTTTGCCTCTTACATTGAAATTCCCAAGAAGAAGTGGAATAAGTACCATGCTCCTTATAAAGATGTTGTTATTCATGCTCCCGTTAGAAGTACTCAAGTTTGTACTACTAATCATATTGTGCCTGAACCTCATGTTGAGAAAATGCCTTTCCCAGCTAAGGTAAAGGAGTATTCTATGATTATTAGTGCAAATAACAAAGGTACAATGAAAACTGTGGATCCTGGTAAGCATTTGAGTGATGAACCTGTGGTATCTATTGTGAAAGACACTGTCACTAGAAATATAGAGGATGAGCACATTGTCTTCTGTGAAGACGCTTCTAATATTATCTCTCATCCTGGTAAATTTAGAAAAGCTAGTTTCCCTGTGCTTTCTGTTAAAATTGGTGATCGTTGCTACTATGGTTTATGTGATATTGGTGCTAGTTCTAGTGCTATACCTTATGAGCTTTACAGGGAAATTATGCATGAGATTTGTCCTTGTGAGCTTGAGGACATTGATGTGGTTATTCACCTTTCTAACAAGGAGACCATTTGCCCCATTGGTATTGACATGGTTATACCCTACGGGTACGTGACTTTAGCATACCTAGTCCAGCCCAAGGTAGGCCCACAGAAGATATACACTGGCCCACAAAGATTTTCGGGTGGCCAAGGCCCATGACGCCTTCGGATCCTTGGAGAACAAGACTAGCGGAGATAGGAAATTCAAAGGGGTAAAACCCTAGAACTTGTAACCGACTAGGACTATGCCCGGGACCTGCCTAAGTCTATATAAAGGCCAGGAGGGCACGTCCTAGATCTCTCGACTCATACTCTCGCACACGCATCCACGCCAGATCGAATCTGCGCACCCTGTAACTTTCGGTTCGCCGTAATCAAGAGCGAGACAAGCGAGTAGGGTTTTCCCTCCGGCCTGAACACAGGTAAATCTCGTGTCCCACAGTTTGTATGCATTAACCGTTACGATCTCCAGCATCCCCATCTTCTCCAAAACCCAAGTCCATAACAATGGGCATTGACGAGATTAAACCTCGCCAATTGGCGCCGTCTGTGGAATTGGGGCTGCTTGTGCGGTCGTGGACGGTTCCGACCCGATCGATCTACAACTCCACGGCGGAGAATCACCTCCTCTTGGCGCCGACTTCACCGCCATCGCCGGCCACCATGAAGGATTTCGAGCCCGTAGGCGACGGACTCGAGATTTTGTTCGGGAGTTTCTGCTTCCAGGTGGGACAAACTGGCACCCTCCGCCTCCCTGAGCGGGTGCCCGTGCCGTCAATCAGGCCCGCCTAGTGGGCTGCACACCCTGTGCTACGCACGTCACCATCAACAGATGAGTTTTACGACATCAGCAGCTGTAACTCCGATCTATGTGATCCACCTTCGGATGAAGGGACCTACGGTTCCGGATCCGAAAGCTGCGGCAGCAGCCGACCAATCTGCAAGAGCTATCTATGCACCGCAGTCATCCAAACCGACGAGGAAACACCTAACCCGCCTCCCAACCGAAACAGCGAAAACGGCAAAAACAGAAGAAGCCAGTCCCCCCACCCAACAGGGAAAACAACGGCCACGTCATCCAACTTAGCAAAGAAGGATGGGTCCAGGCACGCCATGCAGTCGCAGGCGACATCGTCTTACCTGCAGACGCCTCATGTGACCTACTGATGGCATACCACTACCTCCTCATCGAGGAACACAAGAAACAAGTCAAGATGCAGGAGACGCTAGACAAGCGCAAGCAAGCAGCCTCCGGGTCCGGTAGCGACGAGCTGCGCTCTCATATCGCGCGGCTCTAGCACAAACGGAAACCGAAACAAGCACTCACGGGTGGAAAACATGGATCCCAAGGGCGGCGACGTGACCGAACTCTCCACACATTGTTCATGGATATGGATGCCGACGGCAACATCATCCCGAAGACGCCACAAGCTGCGATCATGGCAGCCTGCGTATCTCGCGGCTCACCCACCACCGGAGGGACGGAAAAAGGGCCATGCATAGGTCCTCACTCACGGGCTAGGACTAATCGGCTGCGCTCCACGAAGACGCTCTGCGAGCCAAGAAGAAAGCTCGCCGGCGCGGCCGGAGCCCCACACCCTCATCCGAAGAGGAAGAGGAGCACGATCTTCCTCGAAGAAGAGTTCACCGCCACAAACACGACTATGACGCGAGACAAGCTTACATAGCCAAGAAGATCGACAAAGCACGCAACGCAGCATGCTCGTCTGAATCGAGATGGATGAAGACGAAGGAGAACTCTGCGGGGCCCGATGCTTCAGCAGATCGTTCGAACGGATGCCACAACTTCAAGCTTCGCCGGATACTCCAAAGTTCAACGGCACGCAAGATCCAAAATCCTGGCTCGGTGACCATCATCATCCGTCGAGCTTCACGGAGGCAACAAAGAAACCGCCATGCAATGCCTTCATTGCGGTGACAGGCGGTATGGCCGAGCTCGGCTATCATCGGGATCCATCCGAAGGAGGAGAGCTTGCTTACAGCTTCATCCGAAATTTCAAAGGCACCAGCAAGAGGCCCACATCAATCGAAGAATTGCGAGCCTGCACTCAGAGAACGGGTGAATCTATTCGCTCGTACATACTACGCTGGTCTACAACCAAGAACTCCGCAGCACACATCTCCGAAGAGAGGGCCATCGACGCCTTCAGGGACGGCGTCAAGCGCCAAGACTTCAAGGAGGAACTTGGGCGTGTAAAGCCCAAGACACTCGACCACCTCATGGAAATCGCCAACAGTTGGGCAGACGGCGAAGATTGCATCCAGCGACCGCAATCAGATGAAGAGGACGACTACGGCCGAAGACGTGAACGCCGCAGCAAGAGGAGATCGCGCGTCTACGAGGACCGCGACGGACCCGACATGGTCGCAGCCGGCTACGCCGACCGCCGTAACAACAACAGCCGCAACAGCGGAGGATACCGCGATAGAAACTTCCGCGACAACGGACGACGCGATCGTGTAACGCCCGCGACGCGACGAACCCTCAGCATTCGACAAACTTTGGGTCCATGCACCATCCACTTCTACATCGACAAACAGATGGCAAAAGAAAGCCGACCACATGCTCAAGGACCGCGAGTTCCGAAACTCAGCGAAGGCATGGTGCGGATGAGGCAACAAGATCCAATTCTGCGTTGAACGCACTGCGCGGGTGAAATAGCACGGAGCTCCTCCACCCGCCTATTGAGGCCCAAATCAACCATCGCGGTATCAAAACAACGCCGGGTCGCATACCCCACCAAAAGGAGCACTAAATATGATCCGGAAGGGACGCCCACAAACAGGCGCGAAGAAAATCACCCGACAAATCAACTTGGCGTGGCAACTCCGCTGCAATCCTCGAGTACCTCGGCGGATCGTCTGCATCACATTCACTCGCGGATCACCCTTGCGGATCCTCGCCCGGTCATGCTGCCACGGTGCTTTGAGGCGCGGTCGGAGGCTTCGAGATGAGTCGCTTCTTCATGGACGGCGGCAAAGCATCAACCTAATGTTCATAAGCACTCTAGTGGCTATGCAGATCCGCAATGCAGCCTGGAACAATCGGACACAACGTTCCAGGCATTGTCCTGTGAAGGCATATTCCCCCTAGGCAAAATAGGGCTCGGCGTCATCTTCGGGAAGCCGGACAACTTTCGGCAGGAGCGCCTAGAATTCGAAGTGGTGGACTGGCCGTCGCAATACCACGCCATCCTGGGGCGTGTAGCATTCGCAAGATTCCTGGCCATCCCACACTACGCATACCTACTACTCAAGATGCCAGGACCAAGGGGCGTCATCACAGTCCACGGGAGCTTCACCCGATCGGACCAATGCGACAGGGATTTCAACAAAATCTCCCAGTCTTTCGGCATGCAAGACGAGCTTGTAAGGCTCCGCGAGGTGACGGACAATGGGCTACCCCCAGTCACAAGGCAGAACGCACCTGACATGTCCTTCGACTCCACGTCAACACCAAGAAAGTGCAGGTCCATCCGACGGATGCCTCCAAGACGGCCCTCATCGCCAATGACCTCAACACCGCATAGGAAGGCGCGCTCGTCGAATTCCTCCGTGAGCGCTGGGAAATCTTCGCCTGGTGTCCTACGGACATGCCAGGAGTTCCCAGGGAATTCACCGAGCATGCACTCAATGTCTTTCCAGACACCAAGCCGGTCAAGCAGTCCATCCGAAGACTGTCGGAGCCACGAGCCGAAGCTATCAGCAAGGAAATCAATAGACTGCTCGCTGTAGACTTCATCAGGTAAATCAAAGAAAGCGAGTGGCTTGCGAACACGGTGATGGTCCCGAAGGAGGACACGGACATCCTGCGGATGTGTGTGGACTTCACGTCACTAAATAAGCATTGCCCAAAGGACCACTTCCCTCTTCCACGGATCGACCAGATAATTGATTCGATTGCGGAGTTAGAAACTCTCCTTCCTCGACGCCTACTCAGGCTATAACCAGATTCGGCTCAAGGTCGAAGATCAGGAGAAAACGACGTTTATCACACCGTTCGGAGTATTCTGTTACAACACAATGCCCTTCGGGCTAAAGAACGAGGGTGCCACGTACCAGCGATGCATGCAGGCCTGCCTCAAGGACCAGATTGGTCGCAACGTCCAAGTTTATGTTGACGACATAGTCATAAAAACCAGGGAGGCAAGGACACTTATCGACGATCTCCGCGAGACGTTCGACAACCTTGATCGCTACAGAATCAAGCTCAACCCAGAAAAGTGCGCCTTCGGCGTCCCCTCGGGTCAGCTGCTCGGGTACTTCATCTCTCAACGAGGGATTGAGGCGAACCCGAAGAAAATCAGAGCCATCATGACAATGGAGAAGCCGAAAAACCTCAAGGCGTCCAAGGCTCGCAGACGAGTAGCGGCACTAAGCAGGTTCATCAGCCGTATGGGCGAGAAGGCCCTACCATTCTACTAGCTGCTGCGTAAAGCAGACAAGTTCGAGTGGACACCAGAAGCCAATGACGCATTCGAAAGCCTCAAGCGGCTCCTCTCCACCTCGCCCGTTTTGGTAACGCCAAAGGAGCGCGAACCCCTGCTGTTGTACATAGCAGCCACACACCAAGTGGTCAGCACCGTACTCGTGGTCGAACGACCCAAAGAAGGCAAGACCCATGGGGTCCAGCGCCCAATTTACTACCTCAGCGAGGTACTGACACCAACAAACCAGAGGTACCCTCACTACCAGAAGCTAGCCTACGGCGTGTTCATGACGGCTCGATGGTTGAGCCATTACTTCCAGGAGCACCAAGTGATGGTCGTCAACGAAGCACCCCTGAACAACATCCTGAATAATCCAGAGGCCACAGGACGGGTGGCCCTGTGGGGCATCGAACTATCACCCTTGGACATCGTCTACGAGAAGCGACACGCAATGAAATCTCAAGTCCTCCGGACTTCTGGTACATGGATGGAGTTGCATGCGGATACCCAGACATGTCGCAGTCTTGGACAATGCATTTCGATGGCTCGAAGCGCGAAGCCGGAGCAGGGGCAGGGGTCATACTGACCTCCCCGCAAGGTGACAAGATGAAGTACGTTCTTCGGATGAAATTCAGAGCCTCCAACAACGAAGCCGAATACGAAGCCCTCATCCATGGCATGAGGATGGAAAAAATATGCGGGGCAACGCGCCTGGTCATCTACGGTGACTCCAACCTCGCCGCCCAGACGATGAATGAGTGTGGCCTGCGCGAAAACATGATCGTGTACCGCGCGCTCTACAATGCACTCGAAGGAGAATTAGATGGCTACGAACTTCGGCACGTTGGAAGAGAGAGGAACGAGGAAGCCGATAGACTCGCCAACATCGGCTCCACTTGCGCAAAGGTGCCACCAGGTGTGTTCCTCGAACAAATCTGCGTGCCATCCATCAAGCGGAAATTCCCCAAAGGATCACCCGAAGAAGCAGAACACTCGGGGGCTACGCTACCCGAAGGACAAGAAGGACCCGAGAAACTGGACATAGAGGTCGCTATGGTCAGCCTGATGCAGGTCATGGAAGTCGAAGAAACCTGGACACGCCCATACCTTCAGTTCCTGATAAACGGAGAATTGCTCGACCTCGAAGCGGATGCGGCGCATATCTGCCGGTCAAAGCCTTCACCATCATCAACGGTGAACTGTATAAACGCAGCATCACGGGTGTACTACGGTGCGTCACCATCGACGACGCAAAGCCATACTCCAAGACATTCACGAGGGCATCTGCGGCCGCAGCGGTACCGCCTTGTCGCCAAAGCTCTGCGAGCAGGATTCTCTCGCCAACGCCATGAGCGACGAAGGACATCGTCCGAAGATGCAACGGTGCCAACGGTTCGCGACAAACCGCACCTGGGTCCGAACTTAGACCCATACCCATAGCTTGGCCTTTTGCTCAATGGGGCCTCGACATGATCGGCAAACTGCCAAACTCCTCGAAAGGGGGACACGTCTTCCTCCTGGTCGCAGTCGACAAATTCACCAAGTGGATAGAGGCCATGCCAGTCACCAACCAGAAGGGCAAAACCGCCGTAAAATTCTTCGAATCCATTGTCTACAGGTTCGGCGTACCGCACAACATCATCACCGACAACGGATCCAACTTCATCTCCGAAGAATTCCAGGACTTCTGCGAAGGCCTCGGGATCAACATCACATATGCCTCAGTGGCACACCCGCAAACAAACGGGCAAGTGGAAAAGGCCAACGGCCTCATCGGCGCCGGCATCAAGAAGCGCCTCATGAGCTCACTGGAGCTAAAAGCTGGAAACTGGACGAAAGAGCTAACGTCCGTCCTGTGGAGCTTACGGACTACGCCAAACAGCTCCACCGGCTACACACCGTTCTTCATGGTGCACGGTCGAGGCCGTGCTACCGGCAATCGCCACCAGGCCCCACGGTCGCCTCTGAAGAAGCCGAATCTACGGCTGCACTCGAAGACGCCGTCGACACACTCGACGAAGCGCGGGATATAGCAGCAGCTCGATCAACGGTGTACCAGCAGAGTCTCCGCAACTATCACAGCCGCCGGCTGCGCCCAACGTCCTTCGTCGAAGGAGACCTCGTCTTACGACTCAAGCAAAAGCAACCGAACAAATTCGAGTCACCATGGGAAGGACCCTACGTCATCACCGAAGTCATCCCAGGTGGCGCCTATCGCCTCAAACACGTGGAGTCTGGAGTCGCATACTCCAACCCATGGAACATATCGCACCTGCGACGATTCTACCCGTAGCAACCTACCCCCTTTTACTTTCAATAAGGCTTTCAGCCAAGGCTACTCAGACGAACCATGTACCTCCTCCATTACGATATAAGTAAAGCTAAGTGTCTCGCCCCAAACTACGGTTGACTCTTTTTCTGCAACTTTACTACATGCTACAAACGCACTCGGGGGCTCCCCCCACCTCACGATTTCATCGACTGAGGACCAAACGTGTACACCTGAGTAGCTGACCACGTCAGGCAAACGAAAAGAACACGTACTCAATCAGGGCACTGCATGCTCACAAACAAGAAAACCTTTACAACAAAGGGCACAAACACGCCCAGCCGAAATATACAAATTTTACATCTATCTGTTCATTTTCAGGTCCTACCTATTCTGAAGAATAACCTGAGCACGCTGCTCAAACAAATCTACATAACTGTTCGCATATCGCCTTCTGTACAGTAATGCGGACGCATGTTCCACTCGCCACCATCCGGTCAAAGAGGGCCCAGCCACACAGCCAGCCCACGTCCACGGCGGTGCACCCTCACAAGAGACAAAGCAGCCTTGACTCCTGCGACGAGCTGATGCCGCACCAGCTCCTTGACATTGCTGGCACTCCGAAATTTCGACAGAAGACCATCAAGGTTCGTCGGCACGACATCCAAAGGAAATATAACGTGCAGCACCGAGGAAAGTGATGTCTGCACCGCGAGCACCCGAAACTTGATAGACACGATCCCGCACCGCCGCCAGAACCACGCGATCGCGATCCATCCAGAAGAAGCCGCCTCCATGTCCCGCCGAGTCAAGCAATTGACCCGAACAACGACACGCTCTTTTTTTCTTCGGAGCAAGATTCGCACCGCGATAATCGCACAAGACAAGAATAAGGCCAGGCTCACCAAGAACTAAAGCTACAACCAAACAAGGATCAACTTACATTGCAATGCCGGATAGCCGACCGAGTCCGCCATCAGTACTCCTCTCCGCTGTACCACGATCCGCCTTTGGACTTACAAACGTCGCGCTGCCACGCAACCCGAGCAATTCCTCTCCAAACTGCACGCGATCCCAAGGAAAGCGAGCTGCGAGGAATCATCCAATGATGGTCGACGGGCTTTATGATGAAGTGTCACCGGTCAAGACCAAGGAACCTATAGCAGGTAAAAAAGAAGGCACGGACGTATATTTCAGCCAAGGATTGAGCACAACACGAGGAATTCATTAAATATATAAGTTACCACGCATGGCACAAGGACGGTACTACAAAATATATTTACAACAAAAGTAGACTACACACTACCCCACGCCTACTATGCCTAAGGTGCAGGACACCGAGTCGCCTCGAGCCGACACTAGCTTTGGCCTCGCCGGCCGCCGTGGCGCATTAAAGCAGCAAGTCAATGAGCTTGGGCCCATATCGCTGCGGAGTAGGCAGCGAAGGCTACCTCGGATCCATCCGCAGTCGTCGGCATCCGAGAGGTGATCTGGGGCAAGTCCAGCTCCGCTCCCGCCGCCAAGGCCATCGCCAGCCCGACGGATGCGCCGATGCCCTTCTGCTTGCGCTTGTACGCCGCAGGCTCTTTGGCTGACAGAGCCTCTGCCAGGGCATCCACATCTTCAAGGGTTGCGCCCTTCGGGAAGATCTCCTGGTAGAAGCGACCAAGGACCTCTTTCGCCTTGGCAAGGGAGTTGACGACGGTGCCGCAGCGGTCTTCGACCGCCACAGTGGCATCATCTAGAGCACTGCCGTGCTCCAGAGCATCGCGGTCGAACTCGATGCCTGCGGCATCTAAGACAAAAATGAAGAAAAGCATGAAGCAAGGCAGCATCGAAGAATACTCGTAGAAACAGAACCAAGTGAAAAAAATTAGCACTCACCCGAAATAGCCTTGGCAGCAGCCATGAGCTTCGACGCCACCCCTCTTTCACGAGCAGCCGCGGTGGCGGCTGCTCCTCATGATCTGGCCTCCTGCTGCAGACGCCTTCACTTCGCTGCCTTTTGTCACTCTAGCTCAAGGCGCTTTCACGCGGCAGCTTAGCTTCGTCATCTGACACAAGGCTCTTTTTAAGAGCGTCAACCTCACGGAGAGAGTCGTTATGCTCCTCTGCATTTCGAGACAAGCAAGTGTCAAAGAACAGGACCGATAAACAAGAGAGGTATTAACAGGCAGAGATACCTTGAAGCTGAGTTTCGCCCAGCCGCGCCCCACCACCGCTTGGCCTCTGCATAAAAAAGGCTGAGAAACAAAGCAGAAGAAAGGACTTGGGGCTACGCCCAACACAAAGGAGCAAAACAACATCAGACACGAAGACACTGGGGCTTCCCCATGACATGAAGAAAACTTACATGTTCCAACGGCGACCCCGGCCCGCTGCGAAATTCGGGAGGCGCAACCATCCGCCTCCCCGCAGAGGATCCGAGCGCGCCACCAAGTCGCCACCGCTCGAGGAGGAGGCGACGCAATGTTCGACTCCCCATCATCTCCCGCGCACCATCACTAGAGTCGTGGGAGGATTGCCTGCATACGAACCAATCAACACAGGTGCAAAAATCACGAGGGAACAAAGGACAATAGTGCAACAAGAAAACTTACGAGCCCAATGCGCTCAGGTCGAAGATAGGAGAAGCCCTTCGGGCCCTCTTCTCCTCCTTCTTCTCCTCCTTCTTTTCTTCCTTCTTCCGCTTTGCTGGCGGGTGCGGCGCGACAGACCGCACAAGAATGGCAGGAAGGGGAGAGGAAGAACCTCCATGACCATCACTATGACGGTCAAGGCCCAGAGGGTTCTTGGGAGTCGGAGGAGTCGAGGCATCCGAAGACTCGCTGGAGCTCCGTGATCGCTTGCGCGAATGGTCCTCACTCGACTCGTCGGCATCCTCCGCTGGAGATCGCGCTGACGGTAGTTCGGACACGGAATCCACCACTTCATTATCCGGGGCATTCGTATACCTTTCGGGCAACGGTGGTACCATGCCCGGCACTTTGAAGTTCTGCAAGATGAGAAGGAAATTTGTTAGAAAACAAAGGAAACAAATACACAGCCGACAAAAACAAAGGGGGAGCACTACGTGCACAAATCTACACCCTCGGTACGACCAACGCCGAAGAAAAGGGAGGAGTCAGCGACTTCCCCGGGATTTTTTCGTCGGCCTTGAACTTCAACAGCGCGCGAAGAGCCTTGTCAAGTTCCACCTCGGAGATGTTCTCACTCGAAACCCTCGTCGGATCACGGCGCCCAGAATAAAGAAACATCGGGTGCGCCCTCGCTTAGAGAGGCTGCACCCGACGTTCAAGAAACGTTCGGATGATGTCCACACCGTTCACCTCCTTCTCAGGAATCAGTTGGAGATCCTCCACCCGACGGTACAGGGCCTCTATCTCCGCCACTTCACCGTCTAAGATTTGGTTTTTCCAAGACCTTTTCTTCTCAATCATTTGGGAGGGGTCAAAGGGAACAAGACCAAAATCTTGCCCGAGCACTACGGAGTCACGGATATAAAACCACCGCCTCCGCCAGTATTGGACAGATTCGGACATGGAAAAGGAAAAGAATTGCAGATTGGGACTGAGGGAGATGATGAAACCCCCAATGGGATACACACCATCCGAACCAGATTGCCTCATCACGGAATAGATTTTCCGGAAGAGGCCAAAGTGCGGCTCAATGCCCAGCCAGCACTCGCAAAAAGTGATAAAACAAGCAATGTGGAGAAGAGAATTGAGAGACAGATGATGCAACTGAACCCCATAGAAGAAGAGCAGTCCACAAAGGAAGTCATGGACTGGATACGAAAACCCATGCAAGACGAAGGCGAGAAACATAACCCGGTACCCAGATGGGGGACGGGGGATTACCTCATTGCCGGGGAGTTTGACGGCCGTCGTATCTTGCGGGATCAGGCCCCGCTCGTGCAGTTTGCGGAGATCGCTCTCCCGCGTTTCTGATTGCCGCCAGCCACCATCGGTGACACGAGCAGCGGCGGTACCCTTCTTGCCTCCGGCGGCGCTGGTCCCAACCGCAGATGAGGACTTCTTTGTTTTCCCCATGGCGCTACGGCGGTGGTGGCGATGACAACGCAGAAAGAACGAAGGAAATGTGGAAGGAAAGCTCAGCGTGCAGCAAGAATCTCTCAAGAACAAGGAGGCGGTGAACAAATGAACTGGTGCGGTGAAAGACAAACCACGATTTCACCAAGGATTATAACAGCGAAGACAACGCACGCTGGCCGTCCATCGAGAAGACCTAACGCCAACGGTAGATCTGGCCGTACACGTGTCAACACCACAATGAACCGTCGTTACCACGCCGTCCACTACGCACGGAAATCGAGGAGACGCCAGATTATCTCACGCCCGTGACCGGTCAATTCAAAGTCGCAAGTGGGACCCATGTTCGTCCGGTCAAGTCATCTCGGCGTAGCGACGCTTGAGGTCATCAATCGTAGCACGACGTCATCAAAAGCTATACTAGCACCACTGCTCCAGCTAAAGAGTACTCACCGAATCTTCGATTCGACTAAATACTGGGCTACTATCGAGCGCCTGGGACGTGCACCCGGCTGCACAAATGAGGACAAATTACTTCCGAGTCCTTGAGTCTACGACTCCACTACGGACTCGGGGGCTACTCCCATAGGGAGGATGGATTTAAGCATCCGAAAATTTTCGAGTCTTGCGGACTTAACGACAGAAACAATGCTTGAATTAAAGTCTCCGTTCGAGTCTACGACTCGGACAGACACTTGGGGGCTACTCCCATAGGGAGCGCTGGTAGCGCACCCTATGAAATCATCGACTGCGATCCTCCGGATGAGCATGCAATTTTTTTTGGCAACTTTGCCCCAACAAAACGGCCGAGTGAGCAACAATCTCCTAGGCCACCCGAAACACCTCCATGGTGATAAATGTTCGGATGCTGCGTCTGCAACGCAAAGATAAGACCTACAGATATCATCTGATGGCCTGGCAACGCACTGACCGCTCTTCGATTTAAATCCGTCAGCAGTGCGATGAAAAATCCCGACGGACGCGTTGGGTACACCAATTAAAATCACTAGAATTCCACTCCTGTAAGTCCTCCGCGACCTGAGTTGAATTACGCCAGCATATGTTCCAGATCCGGGTTGAGGGACCCGAACCTAAAGAAGATCGTGTCGTTTCGTCCTAAGACAGTTAACTGACCCTGATCCACCGGGTGAGTCAGGCACACGCATCAACAATCCCTACACACATATACTATTAATATATAGCTGCACCCGAAAGATGGAAGAGTCCTCAGCCGAATCTACGATTCGACTGATCACTTGGGGGCTACTGACATGGTTATACCCTACGGGTACGTGACTTTAGCATACCTAGTCCAGCCCAAGGAAGGCCCACAAATATTTTCGGGTGGCCAAGGCCCATGACGCCTTCGGATCCTTGGAGAACAAGACTAGCGGAGATAGGAAATTCAAAGGGGTAAAACCCTAGAACTTGTAACTGACTAGGACTATGCACGGGACCTGCCTAAGTCTATATAAAGGCCAGAGGGCACGCCCTAGATCTCTCGACTCATACTCTGACACGCATCCACGCCAGATCGAATCAGACACCACAGAACTTTCGGTTACCAGTAATCAAGAGCGCATGCAGGAGTAGGGTTTTCCCTCCGGGGGCCTGAACCTGGGTAAATCTCGTGTCTCCTGGTTGCTTGTCTGTTAACCGTGCCACGATCTCCAGCATCCCCATCTTCTCCAAAACCCAAGTCCATAACAATGGGCATTGACGAGATTAAACCTTGTCAGGTATTGTAAGAGATGTGGAGGTTCTCTATGGTAAGATTACATATCCTACTAATTTTCTCGTGCTTAATTCAGCAGCTAGCAAAACTTGTCCTATCATTTTTGGTAGACCTTTCTTGAATACTTGTGGAGCTATTATTGATTGTAAGAAGGAAAAAGATTTAACTAAATTTGATGGAGATTTTTATGAGTTTAACTTTTCCAAATTTGATAAAGCTCCTTGTGAAAATAGTTTGCCTAATGAAGATTTCAGGATGGAACAACTTGCTTCTATTGATCTAGTCTATGATCTTGGACCTCTTTTTTTGTGACTGTAAGTATGCTTATTCTGATGATAAAGTTGTTTCCAGTGACAGTTATATTGTCAACTTTATTCAAAGTGCTACTGAAAGTTATTTTGAGAGAGGGAAACATGGTTTTATGCATCTCAATGATGTTAAGTTTCCCCGTTTTATGTTGAAGGCTTTAAAGTTGCATCTGTTTTGTCTCCCTATCCTTGTGGCCTTTTGTTTCAACAATTCGTTTTCTCATGATACCCCCATTCATAGGAAGTGGGTTAGACTCAAGTGTGTTGGTTATTTGCTTCTTGATGCTCTCTTTCACTTCAAATATATATATCCTATGTGAGCATCTTTGGAAGTTTCAAGCCTAACTTAAAGGCATTAAAGAAAAGTACTTGTTGGGAGATAACCCAAGAGTTTTGTCGAGTCTTGGAAGTTATTACCTCTGTAATAACCGCTCCTTATCCTTTTTTTTGTTTTTGTGTCAAGTTCAACTACTTTTGTGAAGTAGAGGAGTTGTGAAAAGTGGCTGTCGTGGGACAGATTTTTGTGCTGTATTGTAAAAATTCGTGAGGGAGCTCAGTACGTCGAATGGAGCAGAATTTTTTTGAGCTTGTTCTCCAAGTTGTTATCGAACTTTCATCAGTTCTACACTTTTTGATTTGAGCAACAGAAGGTCTTCCAAAAAATCAATCTTTACCTGCTGGTCTATTTTGATAGATTTCTGCCATCATTTGCATTTGCCTCTTATAGAAGCTTTTGTTTTGATGGGTTTTTAGTTGAAGTGTGCACCAAAGGTTTATTGTTTTTGCTTACACTAATGTTGTGATTGAGTTTGTGCAAAAGTCTTGTATGAAGGAAACTCGCAGGAGAAAGAGAGAAGGAATCTGCAGAGTTCGTCTTTGAATAGGTAAAAGTGGTGAAAACAGAAGGTTCGTGAAACCCCAATCTATTTATATTTTTTATGTTTAATACATAAGGGAAGTTATGAGACGAAACTGGAGAGGAAACAGGGCCCGGGGTGGACAAATCCACCCCAGGCATGGGTCCAGACTGGCCGCGCCTGGAGGGGGTTTGCCACCCTCGAACTTTGTCTCTGCTTCGTTTTCGTGTCAAAACTTTCCTTATGCATTAAAACTTCGTAATATATAACCCCCAGGATTCCCCGAGGTTCTTGCATCGTGTTCTCGTCGTGTTTTCGTTTCAATCTATTTCTGTTAGGAAATCTTCTCAAGTTTAGAGCACCATGGCCTCCGCCAACGAAAAATGCAAGAAGCCCGTGGAGATAGAGTTGGAAGAACAAACCGCCGCAGGAACAAGGGGAAGGAAACCTGCTTTTGTAGGAGCAACTAAAACTGCAGATGCTTTTTCTCGTCACATGCAGGGAATCATAGCCTTCGGTCCAGAACTTATTTACTGCCCTAAGGCAGCGGAAGCCCTTCGAACCACCAACGAGTTTTGTGATAAGTAACGTGCTTTGAGGATGAAGGTGGATATGCTTCAAGAGGAAAATAACAGGCTTCAGATATCGGAAGATTTCACCATGACAAGAGAACACCACCACCACCAAAGGAGTAATTCGTCATCAGGTTTGCCATCCCCTTGGCTTGTTCCAAGCTTGGGGTAGTGCCGCGGTATCACCACCATTATCTTTTATCTTTTACCTTTTTAGTGGATTCATATCTGTGGTAGAGGGGTTATCTTATAGTTTGTTTTGCATGTGGAAGTATCTCTCCTTTAGTTGATTATATATGTATCCCTTGGTGTGAGTGCCTTTATTGGAATATTAATGAGAAGTCTCATCTTTTACTTTTTGTACTTCTTATTTTTAGTTTGCAATCTCTATTATATGATGGATCTTGTTGTTCAGTATTGGCACCACTTTGGGATCATCAAGTGGATCTAAATTGGTTTTGGCAAACCGTGTTCTGGTCCGTGGCATTAATTTGAAAGAAAAAGAAAGAAAGAAATAAAGAAAGAAAGAAAGAAAGAAAAAGCTTACATGTATTTGATATCATTTGTTTTCTTTCTTGTTGGCTCATAAGCTTAGTATTCTTTATTTAAGATTCTTTTGTGTCTTTAAGGAATATTGCATGTTTGGCTTTATTACTTGTATGTTTGCTTGTTCCTTTCAACTCTCTTGCTTGCTACCCAATCTTGCTAGCCAAAAACCTGTTTTGAGAAAGCATACTTCTCATGTTTCCAAAATCCTTTGAACCCAAAACTTTTGCCACTTGTGTCCACCATATCTACCTAGTATCTTTTGCTATTCCTAGAAAAATTGTCAAGCTTCATCTACCTTTTGAATTAAAAAGTATTTTGTTATGTGAAAACTAGTTAGTAAAGCTCTCACGAACTTGATGGCACGCCTTATTTACTTGCCCCTAATAGACTTGAACCATTGTGAACATCAAAGTTGTATATGCTTGCGTCTATACGTTGGGATTAGCATAACCGTGCTGTCACGGGGAACGTTCCAACATTGCATTTGTACTCTGTACACAGTTGATATCGTGCTCTTTTGTCTATGGATGTCAACGGTGTGAAATAAAGAGGGAACTTGTAAGTCCATGGAGTTTGTATTTTGTGTTAGAGAAACGCCTGGGCCGCTAGCCAAAGCCATGCTTAATCATGGTGGAAACTTGCACAATCACCATAGGGAGTAATCTATGAAGCATCCTCAATAAAAAGCTATACACATAGTAAATAAAAAGATTGCTGAGATGCTCATTGTCTGCTTGCCTTGTCATTTTGGTTATGGGAAAGCTCCTGTACCATGTGTAAGGGGACCATCAAGGTTCTCAATGATATGCAAATACTTACAATGACAAGAACTTACCTGGACCCAAAGTTGAGTATGCATGAGGAGTGGCCCTCATATTCAAGGGGCATGAGATTGCCAACTTATATTTCTTCAAGCATATACTCCATCTTTGTTCACTTTAACCTTAATCATCTCAAGATGCTTATGATAGGGGCAATGAGGGCTCAAGGCTAGTAAGTACCATAATCTTTTGGAAGCTCTTTATGACTTGTAATCCCTGCTACCCTCTAAGAAGGGACCTTTCTCCTAGTTACCAGTTGAGTCAGTAAACCTACTTCCTCTCTATCTCCAGCAAGCTTTTGAGTTTTTGTGTTTCAAGCATTCATATGGTGATTTATTCAATCATGTTCTCTATCTTCCTTGTTTGCACAAAACTCTTATCTACTGAGTATTACTTTTAAAGCCTTCACTTGTGAAAAACCTTTTTGAGCAAAGAGTGCTCCTGTCTTGAAACTTCTACAAAAAAGATTTTTGTGAAACGGTTTGCCAGGTGTTATCTGACCAAGAACAAGTTTTCCAATTCCAATTATGATTTATCTTTATGCATCTCTATTATGACTGTTGTACTTGGTTGCAAGCTAAGTTATATAACGGTAAGTTGCTTTCTTATATGAGTTGTGCAATGGTAAGTGTGATGCTTCTTGTTCGTATTATTTTACCGAAACTTTACTCCATAAACCTGTGCACATGTTTACTGAGCTCAGTATTCGCTTGGGGACAAGCGAAGTCTAAGCTTGGGGGAGTTGAGACGCCCAATTTGCATCACCATTCTATACCATAATTTACCTCTATTCAATGATATTTGTCTTATTATGAGGTATTACTCATGGCTTTCATATGTTTATGCATGTTGGATGATTCATGGAGGATGGAATGTCGGAGTCTGGATTCTGATGGAAAAGAAGGCGTTTCAATGGAATTTCTCGAAGATCAGAAAAATACCAGAAAAATATGGAAACATATTATTTTACCAGAATACGAAGGAAGCCAGAAGGAGGGACGGAGATGGGCCTCAGGGGGCCCACACCCCTAGGCGCGGGCCCACCTGACCCCGTTCCTAGGGCAGGTGTGGCCCACCTGCCCGGCCTCCGACTCTGCCCCTTCGCCTATATCTTCCCTACGGAATCCTAAGCCTCGGGGAGCAACCACAGATAGATTTTCGCTGCCTCTGGGGGGCAGAAAACACCGAGAGAGAAAGATCTCTCTGGCAGACTGATTTTTGTCAGGGAATTCCTTCTCGGAGAGGGGAGACCGTTGCCATCAACACCTTCATCAAGCTAGGCTTCATCGGGATCATCATCACCATCATCCACACCATCATCATCATCAACACCATCATCACCACTCCGTTCCGCTATAACAATTGTGTTGGATATTGCTTTAGTTCTTTGTGGTGACCCAACATACCACTGCATGTGTAGTACACAATAGTCGTTGACATGACATCCACAGAACACCATTCCTTAAATATCACATCCCTCAGAGTGGTACAACAGAAACATTGCGGGTCCATATTACAAAAGTACACACATTATTATTATTACAATACCGGAAGTTCAAGACTTCCATTAGATCCAACTTGCAAACCAAAATATAAAGTGTTCAGCGGAATTTAAAAGTAACAACTCCGACTAGGAGTTGAGCTCAACAAATTATTCTATAGAGTTCATGCTGCTCGGCTCCGTTGGTTACTACTAAGTAGGGATACTTAGTTGGACTCGTTATCATTGACACCATAGCGGATTTCGTAATCCACTCCTTCAACACCTCCGGACAGATCAGGTTCCTCGTAGAACACATCTTCTTGGCATTCAGATGCATACATTGGCACGTCTTCGGAATCCTCAGAGTCTAAGCAAGGGATCAAAGGAAAGAATGAGTAACAGCGTTACCCAACAAGTTCATTATATGCAAGGTGGGAAGTTTGATGCTCTAACTACCACCTCGGATTATAAATCCTTGGAACTATGCAGTTTTTGTAAATCTTTCTTCAAAGATTGATTTTATTCTGAAAAACTATGACAATCAATCAGGCTTGACCAAAACTTTCATGGAGTTCCTTTCCGCCGCATTTGTAGCTCCTTCCGAAACAGGAGTAACAAGTTACGATTCTTACACTGCAGAGGTGCGTTACTTTACCCATGAGAGATCAACTCCTTGTTGCACAATCGGGCGATTTCCGTCCACAATTCCATGATGTGGGGCCTAGTAGTTGGTCCAAGCCAATCATTGCCCCCTTCGCGACCCCGCATGCCTCCTTGGTGTACACCATGCCCACATAATGAATTACGGCAATGGTTTGTACAAACCGTTAGATACCAAAACTGTCGTGGGACGATGAGGGTTCCCACCCATATGCTGCATATCCTCTACGAATTACCAATTAATATGCATGCTACAAGGATAACAGCCATGACCTGCACATTCGGCTTCATGCGAGAGGAAGAAGATACAGCTGACTTCTCTGCCCCATTCCAAATCTCATGGCTAACGCATAATATACGGCTCTAGAATCACTGATGTCAGGGGTTCTTAAGTCCCTACTTGATCATCATTGTTGCAATTAGAACTCTAAGTTCTATTGCTCCATTATATCATCACTTAGGATGATATCTATGATTTCTTTATTTGTGAAAATAATATTTTCTTTCTTTTATAGCATATATGATAACACACATTTTAAAAATACTTCCATAAATACTCTTCAAAGGACATGGGCAAGTGATGAACTTGCCGTGTGATGGCAAGGTAGTGAAGTCTGATGCTTGCACTGAACCTTGAGCTTCTAGTTCTAGAAAAACATCATTATTGCCCGGTAAGGACAATATTTAAAGAAGCAAAATGATTATGCAAGTAATGTAATGCATTATTTAACTTGATATGCATTCACCCCATTATTATAAAAAGTTATTTTTAATAATAAAGGATTTATAAATATTACTTTTTAATATTTATAACATATATTGGATTATTTTATTTTACTTTCCTTTTATTTGATTTTTATTCATTTAATAATTCTTTTAGGAATTATCAATTATACCTTGAAATTGTTATTAAATATTTATCTAGTATTTTTCAAAAATATTATAAAATTAATATATAATGAAAGTGATTTTTATTTATTTTTATCATCTTTCCATAATTTTGTAAAATTCCATAAGGAATATATAAATTACAAAATTCTTATAAAATTTTAAATGTCTAAAACTTTATATTTCATTTGATTTGAATAGTTTGGATTATTGTGAATCCAAAAGTATTTTATTTATAATTTTCGGATTTTTATTTTATTTTTAAAAATTTAATTAAGTCTACGGGTATTTTGGTCTTTTCCTTTTTATTAAAACAGGCCTGGAAATGTTTCTGTGTTGGTTATTCTTATTGGGCCCTGATGGCCCGTTAGTCCTAGACAAAAGAGCCACCCCGAAGGGTCTGGCCCAGCTCGGCCCACTCCTCACTGCCTCTCTCTCTCTCTCGAGTTAATCTTCTCCTCCTCTGACCCCGTCGATTCCCGCCGCCGTCGGCCATTCTGGTTGCCGCCGTGGTGCAATTGGGGGTTGTCGATGACGCTCGTTCGTTCTATCCAATTGGATTCGAGCCTAGGGCTCTTCTGCGATGGATCGATGCCGTCCCAAACCCTAGGGTTTGGGGATTGGCATGGATTCAAGTGTTGCCGTGACCGTCGTGCGTCGAGGTGATGCTCTGCACCTCCAGGCGTGATCAGGGTCGCTGCCGTGGTGCCATGCGGGTTGCAGCGCCCCCTCTAGGTTGCTCCCCGTGCCGCCATGGTCGTCGGCCCCTCTACTTCCTTTTCTATTCTTCAGCGAGGACCTCCGGTGAGTTTGATTCCTCTCCCCTGGTGCTCTCTGTGTTTACTGGTTCAATGCTAGATGCTGGCAGTGTTCTCTCTGGCTACTGTTTGATTCAGATTAAGATGATCATCCATTTAGGGCTGCTATGTGCTTGTTAATGTACTGGATGAATTGATTCATTTTTGGATGGTCTGTACACATGCTAAATGCTTATTGGCCTGAGGCTTGTTGCTTAAAATGATCTATGATGTTTCTGGTGGCTTACTAGATGATTTGATGCTTGGATTGCATCAGATTCAGATGACATAGTTACTTGGGAATCATGCTTAATTAAGTCACTGACTTGGTATATTTTCACTGTCATCTCTGGGTTTATGATTATGATTATGACATGAGGAAATCATTGTCCTGGTGCTGTTGGTGTCACATCCCAAGATTTTCCAAATCTTGCTATATGAAAAATAAATAAACAAAATAAATTATTGTTGAAATTTAGGGTGAAAAGAAACTTTTGTTTTTAAATGGAAATTAAAATCCCATCTTTAACAAACATTAATTAAGGTTTGAATTCAACAAAATCCAAATCAAGAGAAATGAATTCCTCATAAAATGCATCTGGAAATTTAAACACTTGGAAAATAAATCCAAACCCTAAACCCTAATGGAATAAGATCATTTCCAAGTTATATCCAAGCCTATGGATGTGATCCATATAAAAAATTTTCAACAAACATTTACAAAAGATCAATAAAGACAAATAGAAATATTATAAAATCATATAAATTGGTTTCACTTAATTTGGAGCCATGAATAAAATCTTATGAATTTAATAAGATAAGGAAAAGTAATTTCCAAAGTTAATAAAGCATCTATCAATAAATCCATACCAAATGGTGAGCAAATAATCCTAAAGATATTTAAAGGGATAAATAAATATTAAATAAGATTTTACAAATTGGAATCACCAAGTTTGGATCTTTAAATAAAAGATATGGATTTTATAAGATGAAGAAAGAAATATTAAGTAAAGAATATTTAAATACCAAATTAAATCTTGGCCAATACCATAAACAAATGGAATGAATCCAATCCAAATCCAAATCCAAATAAAATAAAAGGATAAAGAATTTTCCAAATAAAATGGCATTAACCATTCTATCCCTATTTTAATAAAGACAAATCTCTAATAAGAATAATTATATAATTCATGAGAAAATAGTATTTTGGAATTTACCCAAGTGGAATAAAATTTGTTCAATTAATTTAAATAAAATAAATCTTCCAAATAAAATTTAGGGAATTAAAACTATATTAAATTCCATTGGAATTAAAACATATACCCAATTCAAATGATTTATGAATCATATTAAATACATTCCAAATAATTCAAGATGAATTATTTGACACCCTATTAAACAAGTAAAAACCTACTGAAAAGATTTGGAAGGTTTGAGAATTTAAATGGAGATTTAAAAATATTATTAAATCTTATCTAATTAAAACTAGAGCCTATTTTTGAATAACTAAAAGACTTAAAAATAATAAATAAATTATTCTAAAAATGATATCAGAATGTTTTATTAATCAGTATTTAAACCTACACAAATTTTGGCAAAGGTTTGAATTCAAATGAGTGTTTGAATTACTTATTCAAAATAAAAATAGAATTAAAGAAATGGAAAAGGAAAAACAAACTGAACAAAAAAATGTGAAAAGGACCCAACCCAGCCAGCAGGCCCAATTAAGCCCAGTCCAGCCCACCTCTCTTTCTCTCCCGCAGAAAAACGATTCGCACCCACTTATAAACCCGTAAGGTCACTGACGACAGGACCCCACCTATTCTCTCTCTCTCTCACTGCCAAGTGACCCCACGCAGGTCATCTTCTTCCTTACCCCCCCGCGGTGACCACGCCCTCACCTCGCTGTTACTGGCCGTTGAATTATCGTTTCAATACGCGTTACTACCGCACTAATCCCTCCCCGTGATCACGCCCGTTAACTCACCTGCCTCTCCTTTCTCTTTCCCCTCGCGTACCCTCCCCTCTCGGCCACAAGGTTGCCTTGATTTCGCGCTTGAGCATTCTCTGCTCCGACGAACTCTCCGAGCAATTCCGGCGAGCACGAACCTCCACACTGCCCCCAGAGCACACGAGTGTGATTCCCATCATCCCCTGCATCTCCCCATACCACCCACTCACTCGTGCGCGCCTTGAAACATCGGCAACGACGACAACCGAGAATCGCCGTCGTCTGCCTCCACTCCGGCGACACCCCCTGGTAATTTCTAACCGCCCCATCCCCTCTGACCGATGCTCACGTATTCACCTATCCCGTACGCATCTAACTGCATGGTTTGTTTGGTTTGGCGTGACCCGTACTTTCGCCTCCGATGACGAACAGAGGAGCCCGACGCCAGGAGCATCTCCGGCGAGCAATCAACATCGAATCCGTGCGCCCCTGACCATCCTACGGCCACCTTGAGCATCACCATGACCCAGCGAACCCGGTGAGCTTATTCCCCAACCCCCTTGCTTCCTGTATTAGCCGGAGCACCACCGCCTGAACGCATCGCCGCCGCTCACCGTTGCTAGCGCCGCCAATCCATGACTAGACGCTTAGAGCCGTTAGATGCAGATCCAAAGGACACGATAGAAACTTAACCGAAGGGGTAAGTAACACCTCTGTGCCGTGCGATGTAACTTAAATCCAACGGCCTCAATGCATGATCCGCGCGAAACGGTACGCACGAATAGGAAAGCGCCACGTGGCCCTGACTGTTTGATTAAAACCAGAAATGATCTATGTGTTGTTCCAATTTAAAAAATTCATAACTTTCAAACCACACGTCCAAATTTTGCAAATTTTATATCAATGGATTCAGCAAGACAAGCCCTATCCAACCATGCACTTTGTTTAGTAAAAAGCTTCTGTTAAATTGATTTTTTTTGCAGAAACTTGTGTATGCATGTTTAGGATATAAAAAATGTTCTAAAATGATTTTGGGGATAAAATCTTTGGAAAATGGTTTGTTTTGAACCTACTGACCCTAAAAATAAATTTTTGGTTTCAAAAATGTATTTGGTGAAACAAAAGAATAAACTTTGGATTTAAACCATTTCTAGTCAAATAAAAATAATGTTTAATTATTAAAAATGCTTTTGGGAGAAAATCTTTGAGAAATGTTTTGGAAATAAACTCTCTGACCCTAAACACAAGGTTTTATGGTTTGAAAACATATTTTGTGAAACCCATAGAATGTTGCCTTATTAAAAGCATTTCTTCACCACATAAAATAATGACTGGGGTAAAAATGGTTTATGAAGTAAAATCTGTTGCAAATGGTTTTGCCACTTTATCAAAATGACCATTAGGTGTTTTAAATTTTTTATGAACCATTAGAAACCACTTTTACAAATAAAACAATCTTTTGCATGCTTGTATGCATTGCTTTGTTTTTATTATTCTATGTGATGTTTTGCTTGATTGGTAGATTTAAATTGTGCCTTTATTGATTGAATGGTAGTGTCTTGAATAGTGTGATTGTTGCAAGGACAAGGAGTGAACTCATACTATCTACCAAAAAGGCAAGTGATGCTTCATACTTTTGTCCCATTAGTTTCACTATGCATTAGTGATATTTCTAAGTAGGACTTGCATAGAATTTTGCTAAGTGAAAACTATGCCATGGGAAATCCTAGTAGATGAAACCTTAGTAGAATTTCCTAAGTTAAGATTCCTACTACTATCATGCTTAGCTTAACTAGTAGAAAACAAGGGTGGAATATATATTCATGCTATGGAAAAATTTCTAAGTCTGAGGACTTGTGTTTTGTTAATAAAACAACTAAGTGAATGAATCACCTGGGTGGAATGTAAGGAATGGTTTGTGTTGAGTGGTTACACAAGGCCAGGGGACTAGTGAACCTTGTGTATCTCACTTGTGGAAAGCCACTGTGGCATCCCGCAAAACCGCTACTAGAAAATCGCGTTGTTTTTGTGCATTGCATCACCATCATCTTGCATTGTTTGTCTGAACTATTTCAAAAAAACCTAGTTTTGCTTTGTACAAATACCCCCTTTATTTCAAAGGCAAAACCCCGATCGTATCGGATATTTTATTTCCCTAAAAACTAATTGCAAAGTGGCCTTGTTTTAAAATAAACAAAACCAAACAAACACATATTTACAAAACCTAAACTCTAAATCCTATATTCACCCAGACCTAACCTACCCACCAACCGCAACTCGCCACCTCACCCTCTCCCCCAATTCCTACCCACCCCGCCACCTCAGCAATCCTTGATCCAGCCCCCCCTCTCCTTCTCTCACCCCATTCCCACCTACCCATCTCTCTCCTCTCTCCCTTACAGGTTGGCCCCACCCCGAACCGCGGCCCACATCCTCTCTCTCTCCCTCTCTCTCTCCACCCCACTCTGCCCACACACACCGACACACACACCCACCCCGGCCCCACCTGGCCACAGCCCCACCCCCGCAGGCCCCACCGGCCACCAGCGATCCCGTCCTCTCTCCTCGACCCCACGTTCCCCTCTTCCTCCTCTAGCGCGCAGCCTCCTCCTCCCTCGCGTCGCCTCTCTCCGCTCCACCGCCCGCCCGAGGCGAGCCCTTGGCCGCCTCCGCCATGACCCCTCCGTCAGTCGACCCGCCGGGCGCGTCTCCTCACTCCTCCTCCCGGGCTCGACCTCCGCCTGACCCGGCCTCCTCCGGTTCGCCCGCCCGGAAGCCGCCTCCGCCAGCGCCGCCTCCTCCTCCTCCAGCGCCCTCGGGCCGGAGCTCATCACCGCCATCTCTCGCCCGCTCGCCGTTTCCCCATGGAGCCAGCCGAGCCGCAAGCGTCGCCCTCGCCCCCTCGCCGAGCTCCGCCACCTGGCCGCCACCTCCACATCGGCCAACCGCCTCGACCTCCTCAAGGCGCCAGGCCTCGCCCGTTCGCCCGCCATGACCTTCCCTCCTCCTGCACCGCCCGACCCCGCTGGCTTCTCCTAGCCACCGCCTTGCCCCATGTCGCCGCGGACCCCTCAAGCTCGCCCGAGCACCCCCGCCCGGCCTCCTTCACCGCCATGGACGCCGGGCCAGACGTTCCCGGCCTCGGCGCCACCGCCGACGTCGTCTCGTCTCTGCTAGGGCCTCCTCTGCTCCGTCTGAGCCACCACCAACCTCGCCCCTCCGTCGGCTGCTGGATGCGACGCCGAGACCTCCTGCGCCTCTGCATACCGCGATGCGGCGCTCTATCACCGCACAGCCGCTGCTGTGCCAATGGGTTCCCCCATGCGTGTTGTTCTGACAGTAGCTACCACTCACAAACACGGGTAGCACATGTGCTGTATGCGTGTGGTATATTGGTACTATGGTGGCTTTGCAAAGATGTGCTGTTTTGGAGATGAGGTGCAGTGGTGGAAGATTGGTGGAGACGATTCAGAGTTTATGCAACCCGAGAACTCCACCGCGGTACCCGGAAATCTCCTACATGGAACCATCGGGCCACGCAAGACCATCGACGCCACACCCGAGTCCGGCACCGACACCCGACAACCTCAATATAGGACGCGAAGGTCTTCCCCCCCGGAACGTCGAGTGCTTCTTTCCGGATCCGAAGCCGCCAAGTTTTCCATAGAACGACAAGCACTTCACCCCGAACGCCAAGACCGACCCGACTCGAGGACCCGACAAGATCTGCGCAACGACAAGATCGGCACCGACCAGGGCGAGTCCGATGCGCCCCGACGCCGACCAAGTCCTCCTTCCCGGAATGCCAAGATCTACCTCCGATATCCGAACTCGATCCAGCCGAGACCGAACCCCAGATCTGATCCCTGAGACCGAACCCCGAACCCCGGAACCCCAAGACCGTCGAGACCCCTCAATGTGTGAACCCCTTCCCAAAACCCTATTTTATAATATAATACAACTTGTCGCATATTAAATTGTTCATGCATGCATCCTTGTCTGTGGTTTGGGGGCCTTATGCCGATTCACCTAATAATTAAATATGTGGCCCATATGCGGGCAAATCTAGTCTCATATTGGCCTCATTTAAATTGGTGTAGCGAACCGGTGATATATCTTGCCATGTTAAAACAACATTTAAATGGCGGGGTACCTAAACAACTTGAACCTTATATTTAATTGTTGGGACCCGCGGTTCCGCTTAATATTGACCTAATTGCATTGCACCTTTGCTATGCCATACATCATACATGCATCATGCCGATCTTCTGTCGTTGTATTAAATATTGCATCCGGTGTTTACTCTAGTGTTTTGCTTCTTCGCGGATAAGGCCGTTGAGTTGATGTGAGCTTCGCCCCGATCTTCGGTTGAACCTTCGGCAATGTTTTTAGGCGAGCATCTCCCCCTTTCTACCTATCTTACTTTTATAGTATTTATTCCCTCCTGTTGATCTATTGCTATCTGTGTTGCGATGCTCTAGTTTCCGTATCCGTGATATCCCTTGCAGCCCTATATTGCCTTGGACACATCCTATTACCTGTGGTTTGGTAGCTAGTTGGACCTGCGCGTCGTAGTCGCTTGCTCAAGTGTTATTGCGTGTCGTCATGTACCACAGATGTTGGAGTGCTGCCATATGCTTTATGTTGGAGATGATCATGGATTTACTTACCGTTCACTTTATTTACTGTTTAACAACTAAAATTGGAGTAAGTAAGCAGAGGCATCGGTGGGTGATAGATAATATTTGGTTTCCGACCGCCAACTTGTGTCCCGTAGGACCCCGAGTACTTGATACCTGTTCCTTGATTTATCGCGCTATCCACATCCGGGAGGATTATGGGACCCCCCTGAGCCAGAGCTTGATTCATTCTTATTTCTTGGGCCACAAACTAGTTTGAGGTTTTATTTACGATCCTGTACTTATGCCATGCTTTACTGCTTTATTTACGATTGCGAGAGCACCTGCATCTCTTTAGGTAAGCGGAATGTTTTCGCGGTATCGACAAGCCAGTTTGGGTTCCCGATCGTTCTGACCATTGTCGAAACCTTGAGTCCGTCTCGGTCACCGGCTCCGCTATGGTCTACTCAATGGGTGGCCCCAAATAATTCTGAATCTGTGATTGCTTTGTCGTGAAGGCCTCGTTGGGTTTTGATTTGGTTTTTCCGAGGTTGATCGAGTGTGTGTTGCTATTGGTGCACCGGCCGGGTAAAACTTTCAAAGCCGTGTCCGCGTTATGGACGACTTGGAGCCTGATCTCGATCATAGACAAGCATAACTAAAGTAGTGCTATAAATTTGACTTTATAATGACTAGTAATCAGTTTCACTACAATGGAATGAATAAATAAAACTGCCCACAATTGCTTGTTTTGTACGTAAACTTGCGACAATTGTATCGACTAGTAAGTATTGCAACCAATGAATGGCTAAATAAAAGTACCAACAACTGCTGGGTTTTTGGGATATCTCATGCTAATTGTATTTGACTAGTAAGTATTGCAACTACAATGGAACGGTTAACTAAAATGGCCCACTGCTTATTTTATCCGGACGATTATATTTACCTGACTAGTAATTGCTGCAACGATAACTGCATAAATAAAAGCGCCAGCGGTGAGTTCCTCGGTTGACTTCCTCGTTTGGTCTCGAGGGGAAATACCGAGATGGGTTTGTTTGATGGTAGCATCGGTTGGTTCGAATAGGTCTTTCTTATCCTCTCGATAGCCGCCGGTTGTATCGAGTCTCTATAGGTTGTTTAGTGCATGCTTCGCTGCCGCTTGATCCACCATACCTATGTAGGCGAGACCGCCAATTCTAGCCTCGCTGTCTTGGCCTCGATCTTGACGCCTCTGTTTTCCTTTGCCCTTTGTCGGCACCCCTTTTGTTTAAGCAGGTTTTGAGATCGACGTCGTTAGCAGGGTTACCCTTCCGGCTTGGCCTAGGCAGGGTTATGGACTCCATTGGTTATTCCTCAGGGCTCTTAGCCCCATTTGCATCTTGTCCGTAGCTGGACGCTCTATCGTTTTCAAGGTGATTTGGATCTTTGTATATTATATCTGTATTCTTGACTCATGGAGTCGTGTTGTATATATATACGTGCATGGGTCCCATCGAGGTGCATTGTGTAATGTTATTACTTCGTTTTCCACCCGCACGAAAGTGCCTGGTGGGCACCTTTGAATCGTTTCTATGCGGGTTTGGTGGGAATCGCTGAAACTTGCATAGGGTCGATTCTGAGGGTGTTACAGAGTGGTATCAGAGCTCAGCAGTTGCGATACCCCACAAGTCCAGCCTGTAGGATAACCTAGTTAACGGCCGAAGTAGAGTGTCAAGACTATTTTTCAAAATCGGTTGGATAGTTCTGATTAGGTCTGATTTTACTCCTTACCCTCTGCTATTCTCCCCTTACCTCTACGTGTTTTGAATCCGCTCTCTTCTCTCTCTTCGAGTCCAGGATATCGCGTGGTTGGGTTCCGTACCTTGAGGTTTCGCTTCCTCCTCTGATAACGGTATTTCTACATCCGGTCCTCCTGCTATCTGAGTGGTCCTTTATCTGTGGTACCATACTTTGTTCCTTGTTTGTGCTTTCCGGTGTTTTTCCGACGCGACGACATCATCTACGCCGGATCCGATGCAGAGTCTGCATCACTCCTTTGTTTCCGAACCTCGTTGTGGAGATCTTCAGTCTGATTCCGAGAGTTGGTTGCATAATCCGCCTATTCGTGTGCAGAGTAATGGTTTGGGTGCGCGATGGACTGATCACCATCCGACTACTCTTATCATTCGATCGTGTACATCGAGTCAGTGGATCCAGCGATTTTACTCCGTCCACGGAAGCTAGAGGTGGCTTTATTTGTTGAAACCTCTACCTTCGACCTTTTTGTTCCTGGAGTGTTCTCTCGGCGATCACGGACAACGACCTCTTGTTAGTGGTGTCGCGAGGATCTACACGAAGCGCGAAGGATCAGATTGCCACCCTTCTTTCCGGTACCATGAGGCGGATCTCGAGGGCGAGATCCATTGTTAGTGGTGTCGAATTGTGGCATCCCGCAAAACCACTACTAGAAAATCGCGTTGTTTTTGTGCATTGCATCGCCATCATCTTGCATTGTTTGTCTGAACTATTTCAAAAAAACCTAGTTTTGCTTTGTACAAATACCCCCTTTATTTCAAAGGCAAAACCCCGATCGTATCGGATATTTTATTTCCCTAAAAACTAATTGCAAAGTGGCCTTGTTTTAAAATAAACAAAACCAAACAAACACATATTTACAAAACCTAGACTCTAAATCCTATATTCACCCAGACCTCACCTACCCACCAACCGCAACTCGCCACCTCACCCTCTCCCCCAATTCCTACCCACCCCGCCACCTCAGCAATCCTTGATCCAGCCCCCCCTCTCCTTCTCTCACCCCATTCCCACCTACCCATCTCTATCCTCTCTCCCTTACAGGTTGGCCCCACCCCGAACCGCGGCCCACATCCTCTCTCTCTCTCTCTCCCTCTCTCTATCCACCCCACTCTGCCCACACACACACACCCACCCCCTGCCCCACCTGCCAGCCCCCAGCCCCACCGGCCACCAGCGATCCCGTCCTCTCTCCTCGACCCCACGTTCCCCTCTTCCTCCTCTAGCGCGCAGCCTCCTCCCTCCTCTGCCCCGCCCTCTCTCCGCCTCCACCGCCTCGCCCCGAGGCAGCCCGGCTGCGCCCTCCTTGTGGCCTCCCTCTCTGTCAGTCGACCCTGCCGCCACCGGCCTCCTCCTCCTCCCTTGGCCCGCCTCGGCCAGCCCCGCCCGGCCTCCTCGGTCCGCCCGCCTCCGCCCGGCGTCGCCTCCTCCTCCCGCCGGAGCCCGCATCACCGCCTCGGCTGCCTGCTCCGTTCCCCAGCGGAGCCCGGCGAGCCGCCGCGCAAGGCGTCGCCTCCCCTCGCCGAGCTCCGCAACCTCGGCCGCCACCTCCACATCGGCCAACCGCCTCCGACCCTCCTCCGGCCGCGCCGCCAGCCTCTCGCCCATGACCGCCCTCCTCCTCAAGAACCGACCTCGCCGGATTCTCTCGCAAGCCACCGCTTGGCCCCATGTCGCCCCTCAAGCTCGCCCCGAGCACCCCCGCCGGCCTCGCCTCCTTCACCGCCATGGACGCGCCAGACGTTCCCCGGCCTCGAGCGCCACCGCCCCGACGTCGTCTTCGTCTCTCTGCTAGGGCCTCCTCTGCTCCGTCCGGCGGGCCACCACCAACCTCGCCCCTCCGTCGGCTGCTGGATGCGACGCCGAGACCTCCTGCGCCTCTGCATACATGCCGGCGCCTATCACCGCCCATCGCTGCTTGTACCAATGGGTTCCCAGCATGCGTGTTGTTACAAGAGCTACCTACCACTCACAGACATGGGTAGCACCTGTGCTGTATGCGTGTGGTATATTGGTACTATGGTGGCTTTGCAAAGATGTGCTGTTTTGGAGATGAGGTGCAGTGGTGGAAGATTGGTGGAGACGATTCAGAGTTTATGCAACCCGAGAACTCCGCCGCGGTACCCGGAAATCTCCTACATGGAACCATCGGGCCACGCAAGACCATCGACGCCACACCCGAGTCCGGCACCGACACCCGACAACCTCAATATAAGACGCGAAGGTCTTCCCCCCTCAGAACGTCGAGTGCTTCTTTCCGGATCCGAAGCCGCCAAGTTTTCCATAGAACGACAAGCACTTCACCCCGAACGCCAAGACCGACCCGACTCGGGGACCCGACAAGATCTGCGCAACGACAAGATCGGCACCGACCAGGGCGAGTCCGATGCGCCCCGACGCCGACCAACTCCTCCTTCCCGGAATGCCAAGATCTACCTCCGATATCCGAACTCGATCCCGCCGAGACCGAACCCCAGATCTGATCCCTGAGACCGAACCCCGAACCCCGGAACCCCAAGACCGTCGAGACCCCTCAATGTGTGAACCCCTTCCCGAAACCCTATTTTATAATATAATACAACTTGTCGCATATTAAATTGTTCATGCATGCATCCTTGTCTGTGGTTTGGGGGCCTTATGCCGATTCACCTAATAATTAAATATGTGGCCCATATGCGGGCAAATCTAGTCTCATATTGGCCTCATTTAAATTGGTGTAGCGAACCGGTGATATATCTTGCCATGTTAAAACAACATTTAAATGGCGGGGTACCTAAACAACTTGAACCTTATATTTAATTGTTGGGACCCCCGGTTCCGCTTAATGTTGACCTAATTGCATTGCACCTTTGCTATGGCATACATCATACATGCATCATGCCGATCTTCTGCCGTTGTATTAAATATTGCATCCGGTGTTTACTCTAGTGTTTTGCTTCTTCGCGGATAAGGCCGTTGAGTTGATGTGAGCTTCGCCCCGATCTTCGGTTGAACCTTCGGCAATGTTTTCAGCAGCATCTCCCTTTCTACCTATCTTACTTTTATAGTATTTATTCCTCCTGTTGATCTATTGCTATACGTGTTGCGATGCTCTAGTTTCCGATCCGTGATATCCCTTGCACCTATATTGACTTGGACACATCCTATTACCTGGTTTGGTAGCTAGTTGGACTGCGCGTCGTAGTCGCTTGCTCAAGTGTCGCTATGTCGTCATGTACCACAGATGTTGGAGTGCTGCCATATGCTTTATGTTGGATATGATCATGGCTTTACTTACCGTTCACTTTATTTACTGTTTAACAACTAAAATTGGAGTAAGTGAGCAGAGGCATCGGTGGGTGATAGATAATATTTGGTTTTCGACCGCCCACTTGTGTCCCGTAGGACCCCGAGTACTTGATACCTGTTCCTTGATTTATCGCGCTATCCACATCCGGGAGGATTATGGGACCCCCCTGAGCCAGAGCTTGATTCATTCTTATTTCTTGGGGCCACAAACTAGTTTGAGGTTTTATTTACGATCCTGTACTTATGCCATGCTTTACTGCTTTATTTACGATTGTGCGAGGAGCACACTGATCGCTTTTAGGTAAGCGGAATGTTTTCATGTATCGACAAGCCCGCTTTTGGGTTCCCAATCGTTACTGACCATTGTCGCAAACCTTGAGTCCGTCTCGAGTCACCGGCTTTGTTATGGTTCACTCAATGGGGTGGCCCCCTGAAATAATTCTGAATCCTGTGATTGCTTTGTCGTGAAGGCCTCGTTGGGTTTTGATTTGGTTTTTCCGAGGTTGATCGAGTGTGTGTTGCTATTGGTGCACCCTGGCCGGGTAAAACTTTCTGAAAGCCGTGTCCGTGGTTATGGACGACTTGGAGCACAGTATCTCGATCATAGACAAGCATAACTAAAGTAGTGCTATAAATTTGACTTTATAATGACTAGTAATCAGTTTCACTACAATGGAATGAATAAATAAAACTGCCCACAATTGCTTGTTTTGTCTGTCGCTTGCGACAATTGTATCTGACTAGTAAGTATTGCAACTACAACGGAATGGCTAAATAAAAGTACCAACAACTGCTGGGTTTTTGGGATATCTCATGCTAATTGTATTTGACTAGTAAGTATTGCAACTACAATGGAACGGTTAACTAAAATGGCCCACTGCTTATTTTATCCGGACGATTATCTTTACCTGACTAGTAATTGCTGCAACGATAACTGCATAAATAAAACTGCCAACGGTGTGAGTTCCTCGGTTGACTTCCTCGTTTGGTCTCGAGGGGGAAATACCAGGATGGGTTTGTTTGATGGTAGCATCAGGTTGGTTCCGAATAGGTCTTTCTTATCCCTCTCGATAGCCGCCATTGTATCGAGTCTCTATAGGTTGTTTAGTGCATCTGCCGCTACCGCTTGATCCACCATACCTATGTGGTAGGACCGCGAATTCTAGCCTCGCCGTGCTTCGCCTCGATCGACGCTCCTCTTTTCTTTGCCCTTTGTCGGCACCCCTTTGTTTAAGGTGTTTGAGATCGACGTCGTTAGTGGTTACCCTTCCGCTTGGCCAAGGTGGTTATGGACGCCATTGGTTATTCCTCGTGGCTCTTAGCCCCATTTGCATCTTGTCCGTATTTGGACGCCTATCGCTTTTCAAGGTGATTTGGATCTTTGTATATTATATCGTATTCTTGACTCATGGAGTCGTGTTGTATATATATCTGTACGTGGGTCCCATCGAGGTCATGTTGTGTAATGTTATTACTGCTTTCCACCCTTGCGAAAGTGCCTGGTGGGCACCTTTGAATCGTTTCTATGCGGGTTTGGCGGGAATCGCTGAAACTTGCATAGGGTCGATTCTGAGGGTGTTACAGCCACCCAGGAACAAAGAGATTTTAGAGGCCAAATGTTAAGAAGCTTCTAGTGCAGCCACTTGGCAATATGGGCTCTGCCAGGATCACATAGGTTGCTAGAACTTAGCCATTAGGACAGTTGGTGGTAGTGGGATGATAGGTTGGAACGCGTCCATTTGGTCTAAGGGAAGGCTTCTGAAAGGTTCTGTCTTGGTGAAAATCAAGGCTTGTGGGGAAAGTGCACAACCTCTGCAGATGGAAGAATCTAAGTACTTAGCCATGTCCCTAGAAAAGGACAACTTGAGCATCAAGACATGGAAGTTATCAAGAATCTCCTCATCCAAATTTCTAAGTTAAAATCTTGTGGGTGAACAAGGGATTACAGGATCACCAATTTCTATTGGGAGATGCCTTGGGAAAGATTTTGTCAAGCAAAAACTTAGTGTTTTCAAATGATAAGGATAAACTATTTTGAGCAATGCAAGCCTAGGCTCCACTTAGCCAAATGCATATAGATGATAGACTCCACTATACTACCATAGTATCACTTGCCAATACAATTCAAATGTATTGACCCTTGTGGCTGTAACTTGTTATGTTGCAGGTTTGTTTGATATTAGTGAAGTTTAATGATTAGGATTACAAGTCTACAACCAACATGTCTGCATGTGGCACTTTGAAGATGAAGGACCCCATGCTATTGTTATATTCTGCTGCATTGTAATGAGATAGCCAAATGAGCTATGTAAGATGTAATAAATTATCTTATTCCTGGTTATAAAGTTGTATTATGACCTTTGTTTCTTGATATTACATCTTAACTGTGAATGCTAGCTATTGATCCAGGGACTAGCATTGTAAACACAGGGATCTCTACCTTATTAAAGGTTGGGAACCTTACAGTTGGCTTAGAACTAGTGTAGGGTTGATCTCAAACAGTGAAGTGTATCATAGGAATATCCTAGTTACGATTCCTGTGTTAACAGGAAAATGATTAGTTAAGTTGATTGTTTGAATTAGTGATGATTAAATGTCTATCTTGATTCATAATGGATTGTTCTTGTGACACCATCATGTATGGCACACAAGTTTGATTCTAAACCATGGATTTGGTTAGTTTATGCTTAAGACAATCTTCGCTTTGAAAGATAAATAGAGATGCTCTTATCTGAATTCACTAAGACCAATGATGTTGGTCTGAGGCTTAGGGATTCAAATATTATCTTATTGGTTCATCTAGATAGTCCTGGTAGTGGTACCAGCTATTCTTTATTGAATCAAAGCTTGGAAAAAATTGATAGTGAGCTTGATCAATCTATGGATCCCAAAGATTTGTTTCTAAGGTGCTACCCTTCCTTTAGGGATGTGCCTAGAATAGATCATAGGTATATGTATGATTGAATTGTAAAATATAGTTTGACAACCAGAGAAAGGATGTTGCTCTGAGCTCTGGTTGGATCCTGGTACTTTTTTGTTTGCCTTTAGAGTTTCAGAAATCCCTATGATGGATTCACCCCACTTGGGTGCTTTCTGAGGGTTTGTTTTATAAAACAACACATGCTTCTCTCTGAATAAGATGATTAGATTATGTGAAGGTTTTATGAAACTCACCACAAAATCTGATGGTGGTGTAGTAAGTAGGTGATGATGATCTTGATCTGGTTTTGCTGGACTCCTGTGCTTGCTCTTGAGCTAGCCTGCTCCTCCTAGCTCCTGGGCTTGATCTTGATGTCCACCTGATCCATCCCCCTCCTTATGTCACCATCCTGGTGATGTTTGGTTGATCCTTAGTTGGTGTGGTTGCTGGCTGTGGTGCTTGGTTTAGCTGTTGTCTACACTAGGTGTTCTTGTGTGATGTGCAGTGGGGTGATGCACTAGTGCCTCCCACTGATGTGCTTGTGGTTTTGTGAGATTGGGCTGTTCTGTGAGGTTGACAACACACCACATGCATGCTGGTGTGTGTACTGCATGTGTGCTTGCTATGCACTTGTGGATATGTTCAGAATTTTGAACTTACTCTTACCAGTTACTTTCACCTGGCTGGTGAATTTGTCCCTCTTGGCTGTCATTTGACTTCTGGCTTTGAATTTATGAAAGATGGATTCTTTCATATTGGTGAAACTTGCCCCTTCTATAAATTTCTCAATGATGAATTTGTCAAGTGCATTTCACTGACATATCTGAGAGAAATAATACTAACTCTAACCCTCTTTTGTTTTTATTTAGTCTTTGTTTTGCAGGTACAGATATATAGATGAAGATTTAGTTTAGGTTTAGTTATAGGATAGTTATAAAATGTTCCAATGTAATTTACTTATTATTTTGTAATTTTTCATTTTATTATTTTGTAATTTTCATTTTCTTCAATTGTAATAAAGATTATATTATTATTAATAAAGAATATTCTTACTCTTTATTCTTTTGTAAATTGTAAAATTTGAAAATAGTTTTAGTAAGTTACATTCTTTGTAACTTGTATATATATATTGATAATATGAAATAAGTTTCATATTCATTATTGTTTTTCTTTGGATAGAATTTAAGTGGTAATATTTATCTCTTAATTAAATTAAGATTCAAACTTATATCTAATTCATTTGAATTATAATTCAAACATTCAAGTTTTAAAATTCAAACTCATTTCAAAACACATAACTCCTTAAAAATCATCTCAAAGTTTATAACAATCATCCTTTAAGACTAAACCTAATCTCAAAGTATGAAAGAAACATTGATCACTTAAGATTTTTATTTGGCGAAAATTTTACCCACATTTTCACAAATGAATGAATGCATGCATCATTCCATATTGCTAAATCTACCCTTCATTAGTTCCTAAATGTTGGGATGTTACAGACTTCCCCCCTTAAATTAAACTTCATCCCAAAGTTTGTGGAGATGTACCTGAATAGTTCTGGATAAGCTTTTCTTAAATCCTCTTATTTCTCCCATGTGGCTTCCCTTTCAGGGTGATGTTCCCGCTGTACCTTGCAATATTTGATTGCTTTGTTCCTTAATCTTTTCCAGTTTTCTTCCAAAATCTTACAAGGCCTTTCAATATAGGTCAGGTCTGCTTGTAGTTCTATCTCTTGATGTGTGATTGCATCATCTGGAACTTTTAAACATTTACGAAGTTGTGACACATGGAAAACATTATGCACTTGAGCCAATCTTGATGGTAACTCTAAAGCATAAGCTATAGTTCTGTTTTGACTCAGTATCTTGAACGGTCCGATATATCTTGGACTCAATTTTCCTTTAACTCCGAACCTTTTCACTCCTTTCATTGCACTTACTTTCAGATAGACCATATCTCCTACTTCTGGATGCCATGATCTGCGACTTTGATCCGCATAACTTTTACACTTTCGCCTGGGCTATTTTCCTATCCACGATCTTATCAATGATGTCTTGTCTTTCCTTGATATAATCTGGCGCAAACTCTTTCTCGCTCTGTGTTCATACCAACATATTGGTGATCTACACTTCCTTCCATACAGAACCTGATATGGAGCTGCCTTTAGACTACTCTGATAGCTATTATTATAAGAAAATTTTGCTAATGGTAGATGATCTTCCCATGTTCCTCCAAAATCTAGTGCACAAGCCCTTACCATGTCTTCTAGTATTTGATTTGTTCTTTCAGTTTGACCTCCTGGTCTCAGGATGATATGTCGTGCTGAAATCTAACTTTGAACCAAGTGCTTCATGCAATTGCTTCCAAAATGCTGAAGTAAACACTGATCCCCTATCAGTTACGATCTTTTTGGGTACTCCATGCTTACTTACTATCTCTTTGACATATACTTCAACTAACTTCTCGGCATTATCCTTTTGATTTACCGGAATAAAATGTGCACTCTTAGCGAGTCTATCCACAATTACCCATATCATATCCTTCCTTTTTGGTGTCATAGGCAATCCTGTAATGAAGTCCATAGCTATTTCCTCCCACTTCCATTCAGGAATTTCCAAGGGTTGTAATGGTCCTGCTGGACTTTGATGTTCAGCCTTCACCCTTTGACAAGTATGGCATTCCGATACATATTTAGCAATATCTCTTTTCATGTTCTTCCACCAGAATAGTTCCTTCAAATCCATATACATCTTAGTACTCCCTGGATGTATAGAATATGGTGTATCATGTGCTTCTTTGAGTATGACATTTCTAATCTCCGTCACATCTAGAACACAAAGACGGTCTTGAAACCATAAAGACCCATAATATCCAAGGTGAAAAACTGATTTTTTTCCCTTGAGATATCCTCCGAATTTCCTCAGCAATAAAAGGATCTTCTTCTTGATGCCTAAAAATTTCTTGCTTAAGATCACTGTCCTGCTCTGCAACTACTTGCATAGTAGCTAATCCTCCAAGAACCTCTGTTCTGATGAATTGAAGTTCTAATCTTTCCAAGTCCATTTGTAACTCTTTTGGTAACTCCCTATTGCTAGGCTGAGTATCTTCACTCTTTCTGCTTAAAGCATCTACCACAACATTTGCTTTCCCTGGAGTGTATTTGATTGTTAAATCATAATCCTTAATTAGTTCCAACCAACGCTTCTGTCTCATATTCAATTCCTTTTGAGTGAAGAAATATTTGAGACTTTTATGGTCAGTGTATAACTCACATCTGGCTCCATAAAGAAAATGCCTCCATCCTTTCAGTGCAAAAACTACTGCTTCTAACTCTAAATCATGAGTTGGATAGTTAACTTCATGTGGTTTCAGTTGTCTTGAACCATAAGCAATCACTTTCCGATCTTGCATTAATACACAACCCAAACCTTCCTTAGACGCATCACAATATACGGTGAAGTCCTTCCCCGTTTCAAGAACTGCTAAGATTGGAGCTATGGTTAATATAGTCTTTAACTCTTAGAAACTTTCTTCACATTTCTCATCCCACTTAAATGGTGTATTCTTCCTTAATAATTTGGTCATTGGTCCGGCTATTTTGGAGAAACCTTCAATTAATCTCCGATAATAACCAGCCATTCCTAAGAAACCTCGAATTCACATTTACTAAACTTAGCATAAAGCTTATGTTATCTTAAGGTCTGCAATGCTATTCTCAAATGATCAGCATGCTCTTCCTTATCCTTGGAATATATCAAAATATCATCAATAAAGACTATGACAAACTTGTCCAAATATGGCATGAAGATCTTGTTCATCAGATTCATAAATATTGTCGATGCATTGGTCAACCCAAATGGTACTACCAGATACTCATGGTGTCCATATCTTGAGACAAATGATGTTTTTGGAACATCTTCCGGCTTGATTTTTATTTGATGGTATCCAGATCTTAAATCGACCTTTGAAAATACTCTAGCTCCTTTCACTTGATCAAACAAATCTTGAATTCTTGGTAACAGATACTTGTTCTTGATAGTCACGTTGTTTAGGTTTCTATAATCACCACACATCTGTCTTCCACCATCCCTCTTATCCACAAAGATTCATGGTGTTCCCCATGGAGATACACTTTCCTGAATAAATCCTTTTCTAGCTAACTCATCAATTTGCTCCTTGAGTTCTTTCAACTCTTTGGGTCACATTTTATATGGTGCTTGAGCTATTGGTGCTGTACTAGGTATTAGGTCAATGGTGAACTCTATCTCCCGGTCTGGTGGCATTCCCGGTAACTCTGTTGTAAAAACATCTTGGAATTCATTAACTATATGAATATCTTCCAATTTAACTTCTTTCATTGAATTCAACTGCAGATCCACCATGATATGACTGTGTTTATCTGCTTGGTAAACTATCCTTGCTCCACTTGGATTTTTGATTGAGACAGTTTTCTCCTCACAATTTATCTGAGCTTTGTGTTCCATCATCCAATCCAGCACTACTGCAATTCCCTTCAAAGGAATCACATAAAGGTCTTCGAAATATGTACAACCACAGATCGATATAACCTGATCTTATTTTATGTGGCGTACAATCACATTCCCTCCTACCGTAACTACGGTCATAGGACTTTCTAACGTTGCCCTTATAATCCCAAACTTATCATAAAATTCTTCAGAAATGAATGAAGTAGTTGCACCAGTATCAAATAGAATTTTGCCGGGATTGGTAAGGATATTGAGCGTACCTATCACTGCATGCTCTGAATTATCCACCTCCTCGAGGGTTACACAGTTTAGTTTCCCAGTAGGTTGGTTCATCTTGCCATTTTTGTTCTTGCCATTATTTCCTCCTTTATTAGGCTGTCCATTTCCTCCACTGACTTGTCCTCCTCCCTTGGTATGCCATCCTCCAGGTGGTTTGCTCGGACAATCTGGCTTGATATGCCCCTTCTGACCACAACCGTAACAGATCACTACAGGATTTTTGCATTCCCTCTAGAAATGCCCTGGAATTCCACAATTGTTACATATAACATTCCTTCTCGGATTGGATTGATTTCCACCACTGCCCTTGTTATTGTTATTGTTGCCATAATTCCTATTCCGAGGTTTGAACTCCAGGTTGGGTTTAGGTTTGCTTGCCTGAATTCTCTTGGTCTCCTTCTTGACTCTCTTCCTTCGGTCCTCTTGGACATTCTTGTAGTCATCTTCAAAAGTAATGGCTGCATCCAACAACTGCTGATAAGTTTGCTTATTGGCTAACCTTAGCTGCATCCTCACAAATGGATTTAATCCACGCAGGAAACGCTTCTTTCGCTTCTCTTCCGTGTTAACATCCTCCTCATCATAGCGAGACAGTTGACTAAACTCCCGGATGTACTTCATGACACTAGTATATCCTTGCTGAAGCTCCTCAAATTCTCTCCACTTCAACTCCATGACACTTTTCGGAACATGATATTCACAGAATCTCTGCTTGAATTATTCCTAGGTAAACTCCCTTCCTGGTTGTTGCATGGCTAACTGATTTTCCCATCATGATGTTGCAGGTCCAGTCAAAAGATGAGTTGCATACCTCAATTTCTCCTCATCATTGCAACCTACAGTTTTCAGCTTCCTTTCAGTATCTGCTAGCTAGTCTTCTGCATCCATTGGTTCAGGAGCTGATGCAAAAGGTAATGGTCTTGCATTCTGAAAAACAGATAAACTCACTCCTCCACCTTCAGGTGCCCTCTGATTTGCTCGTCCCAGTAGCTCTTCCATGAACTTATTCTGGGTCTGTTACATCATTTGCATGCATTGCATAAATTTCTGCTCCATTAACAGCCTCATTGGTGGTGGTGGTAATGCTTCTTGGTTTGCTGCATCGGCCTTTTCCTTGGCCTCTCGCTCCATCCGCTGCTGCTCAGTTTCCATTCCTATACCCGTATCCATGACCCTCTAGTCCTGCAACATAAAGCGAATACTCATAAATACATCATGCACATGTGTTCTGATCTCGACTTTACGCACAGAACTAGTCACACAAAAGGAAGATCCAAAGAAAATCCAAATATGCGTTTCACATATTTTACATAATATCATAATGATACAAAGTCATTACCACATATACCATATAGGTATCATTACAAAACTACCTTATTACTTGGGTACAATACACGGTACTTGATACTACTAACTAATTGTCTCCTTCTAGTAGTAACTACGGTCATCGTACATGCCTGATGTCCAACCGTGATGACGTGTTGTTCGTCGCACAGTTTGTGGAACATATGGCCTTCCAGAAGGAATATATTCTATATCTGAAGTGTCAGGACTTGAGTCATTACTCAACCTGAGTGCATTGACTCCCTCCAGCTCAGCTGAAAAGTCTTCAGATACATATTCAACATTATCTCCGACCTGCATCTCCTGGGCTTCATTTCTTGAGTTGTCAACAGGATACACAGATCTTACTGCTTCACAGGTGCTCTCGTGGGCAAGATAGTTAAACACTGGATAATGTATATTCCCTGGGTTTTGAGAAGATGTTGATGATTCAAACACTCTCTCCTCAGGATCTTCTTCTTCATCCTGATTATCTATTGACATTGTATTTCTACTACTAGTATTAGGATTCATTCTTGCACCCATCCAAGTAGATTGTCCAACATTTCCGTCAGAATCATCTGTGGACATCTGGTGTTCATGAGATCCATCATATGATCCCATTCTCCATCCATCTGAATTCTCAATAGGAAGTTCTGAGTCAGAACCATCCTCTGAGCCCTGTGGTACTGCATACGCATATCCATAGTAGGGTCATGTATAGGTTCAGGTCTTGGTGAATAAGGATATGGTATAACAGATTCCAGATCTATAGGTATATCCTTAAAGATAGGTGTTGCACTACTACTTTATTCTTTCTCTAGCTGGAATGCTAACTGCTTCCTCCTTTCCGGATCAGTTAGATCCTCTAACATGTCATTTTATCTTCAACAATCACTTGATGGGTCTTATAAAAAGACGCAACGAGTGTTCAGTTTCTATCCATAAACTTGGAAGCTAACTTAGGATGCTTCTTAACCAAAGTAAGATGATCCGGTATAGGCTCTGAATCTATAGAATCATGAGGTATCACAGAGAATGTGCTACCTTCTAACTCCTTAGTTTTCTGCTCCCGGATATTAGCTATCGCCTCCACAACAGCAACATGATAGGCTGCTAAATGACTCCTACTTTCTCCTATAGGTAGATCGTGATATAATCCAAGCTTCTCTGGAAGTTGGATACTCACACGATACTTGGATAACATTCGACCATCAAGGTAAGTGATAGTGTTCACTGGAATTCTAGTTGGACAACTAAAGAGCTTTAAAAGTTGACGAAGTTGGTCTATGAATGATCCTTGATAATCATCAAGAGTCTCCTCTTTCCTTACCAAGGTCTGTTTTGGAAACTTTGGTGCCATATCTCTGTATATCAGAAAAAACAATTTTGATTAGTATCCAATGACATATTGCATCATAACAAAGAATTATCGCACTAAAATATATAGCGGAATATTCTCATTTGAATACCCATTATATTACTTTTAGAGAATTATTTATTGTTGCTAAATTTTCCTACAGTTAATACCCTTTACTAGGTTTCCAACCTAAGGTCAAAGCAATTTGCTCTGATACCAACTATGGTGACCCAGCATACCACTGCATGTGTAGTACACTATAGTCGTTGACATGACATCCACAGAACACCGTTCCGTAAATATCACATCCCTCAGAGTGGTACAACAGAAACATTGCGGGTCCATATTACAAAAGTACACACATTATTATTATTACAATACCGGAAGTTCAAGACTTCCATTAGATCCAACTTACAAACCAAAATATAAAGTGTTCAGCGGAATTTAAAAGTAACAACTCCGACTAGGAGTTGAGCTCAACAACTTATTCTATAGAGTTCATGCTGCTCGGCTCCATTGGTTACTACTAACTAGGGATACTTAGTTGGACTCGTTATCATCGACACCATAGCGGATTTCGTAATCCACTCCTTCAACACCTCCGGACAGATCAGGTTCCTCGTAGAACACATCTCCTTCGACACCATTGGCACGTCTTCGGAATCCTCAGAGTCTAAGCAAGGGATCAAAGGAAAGAATGAGTAACAGCGTTACCCATCAAGTTCATTATATGCAAGGTGGGAAGTTTGATACTCTAACTACCACCTCGGATTATAAATCCTTGGCACTATGCAGTTTTTGCAAATCTTTCTTCAAAGATTGATTTTATTCTGAAAAACTATGACAATTAGCCTTCACAGGTTGACCAGAACTTTCATGGAGTTCCTTTCCTGCCGCGTTGGTAGCTCCTTCCCGGAACAGGGAGTAACAAGTTACAGTTCTTACGCTCTACAGAGGTGCGTTACTTTACCCATGAGAGATCAACTCCTTGTTGCACAACCGGGCATACTTTTCCGTCCACAATTCCATGATGTGGGGCCTAGTAGTTGGTCCAAGCCAATCACTGCCCCCTTCGCGACCCCGCATGCCTCCTTGGTGTACACCATGCCCACATAATGAATTACGGCAATGGTTTGTACAAACCGTTAGATGCCAGAACTATCATGGGACGATGAGGGTTCCCACCCATATGCTGCATATCCTCTACGAATTACCAATTAATAAGCACGCTACGAGGATAACAGCCACGACCTGCACATCCGGCTTCATGCGATAGGAAGAAGATACAGCTGACTTCTCTGTCCCATTCCAAATATCATGGCTAACGCGTAATATACGACGCTAGAATCACTGATGTCAGGGGTTATTAAGTCCCTACTTGATCATCATTGTTGCAATTGGAACTCTAAGTTCTATTGCTCCATTATATCATCACTTAGGATGATATCTATGATATCTTTATTTGTGAAAATAATATTTTCTTTCTTTTATAGCATATATGATAACACACAATTTGCAAATACTTTGATAAAGACTCTTCAAAGGACATGAGCAAGTGATGAACTTGCCTTGTGATGGCAAGGTAGTGAAGTCTGATGCTTGCACTGAACCTTGAGCTTCTAGTTATACAAAAACATCATTATTGCCCGGTAAGGACAATATTTACAGAAGCAAAATGATTATGCAAGTAATGTAATGCATTATTTAACTTGATATGCATTCACCCCATTATTATAAAAAGTTCTTTTTAATAATAAAGGATTTATAAATACTACTTTTTAATATTTATAACATATATTGGATTATTTTATTTTATTTTCCTTTTATTTGATTTTTATTGATTTAATAATTCTTTTAGGAATTATCAGTTATACCTTAAAATTGTTATTAAATATTTATTTAGTATTTTTTAAAAATACTATAATATTAATATATAATGAAAGTGATTTTTATTTATTTTTATCATCTTTCTATAATTTTGTAAGATTCCATAAGGAATATATAAATTACAAAATTCCTATAAAATTTTAAATGTCTAAAACTTTATATTTCATTTTATTTGAATAGTATGGATTATTGTGAATACAAAAGTATTTTATTTATAATTTTTGGACTTTTATTTTATTATATAAAATTTAATTAAGTCCAGGGGTATTTTGGTCTTTTCCTTTTTATTAAAACAGGCCTGGAAATGTTTCTGGGTTGGTTATTCTTATTGGGCCCTGATGGCCCATTAGTCCTAGACAAAAGAGCCACCCCGAAGGGTCTGGCCCAGCTCGGCCCACTCCTTACTGCCTCTCTCTCTCTCTCTCGTTCATCTTCTCCTCCTCTGACCCCGACCCTATGGCCAGCGATGCCGCCACCGGCGATTCCCGCCGCCGTCGGCCGTTCTTGTCGCCGTTGTGATGCAATTGGGGGTTGTCGATAATGCTCGTTCGTTCTATCCAATTGGATTCGAGCCTAGGGTTCTCCTGCGATGGATCGATGCCGTCTCGAACCCTAGGGTTTGGGGATTGGCATGGATTCAAGTGCTGTCGTGACCGTCGTGCATCGAGGTGATGCTCTGCACCTCCAGGCGTGATTAGGGTCGTTGCCGTGGCGCCGTGCGGGTTGCAGCGCCCCCTCTGGGGTGCTCCCCGTGCCGCCATGGTCGTCGGCCCCTCTACCTACTCTTCTATTCTTCAGCGAGGACCTCCGGTGAGTTTGATTCCTCTCCCCTGGTGCTCTCTGTGTTTTCTGGTTCAATGCTAGACGCGATGTTCTCTCCGCTCTTGCCGATTGATTAAGATGATCATCCATTTAGGGCTGCTATGTGCTTGTTAATGTACTGGATGAATTGATTCATTTTTAGATGGTCTGTACACATGCTAAATTGTTATTGGCCTGAGGCTTGTTGCTTAAAATGATCTATGATGTTTCTGGTGGCTTACTAGATGATTTGATGCTTGGATTGCATCAGATTCAGATGATATAGTTACTTGGGAATCATGCTTAATTAATTCAGTGACTTGATATGTTTTCACTGTCATCTCTGGGTTTATGATTATGATTATGACATGAGGAAATCATTGTCCTGGTGTTGTTGGCTTAGAACTAGTGTATGGTTTGAGATCATCATGATCTCGAACAGTGAAGTGTATCATAGGAATATCCTAGTTATGATTCCTGTGTTAACAGGAAATGATTAGTTAAGTTGATTGTTTGAATTAGTGATGATTAAATGTCTATCATGATTCATAATGGAATGTTCTTGTGACACCATCATGTATGGCACACAAGTTTGATTCTAAACCATGGATTTGGTTAGTTTATGCTTAAGACAATCTTCGCTTTGAAAGATAAATAGAGATGCTCTTATCTGAATTCACTAAGACCAATGATGTTGGTTTGAGGCTTAGGGATTCAAATATTATCTTATTGGTTCATCTAGATAGTCCTGGTAGTGGTACCAGCTATTCTTTATTGAATCAAAGCTTGGAAAAAATTGATAGTGAGCTTGATCAATCTATGGATCCCAAAGATTTGTTTCTAAGGTGCTACCCTTCCTTTAGGGATGTGCCTAGAATAGATCATATGTATATGTATGATTGAATTGTAAAATATAGTTTGAAAACCAGAGAAAGGATGTTGCTCTGAGCTCTGGTTGGATCCTGGTACTTTTTTGTTTGCCTTTAGAGTTTCAGAAATCCCTATGATGGATTCACCCCACTTGGGTGCTTTCTGAGGGTTTGTTTTATAAAACAACACATGCTTCTCTCTGAATAAGATGATTAGATTATGTGAAGGTTTTATGAAACTCACCACAAAATCTGATGGTGGTGTAGTAAGTTGGTGATGATGATCTTGATCTGGTTTTGCTGGACTCCTGTGCTTGCTCTTGAGCTAGCCTGCTCCTCCTAGCTCCTGGGCTTGATCTTGATGTCCACCTGATCCATCCCCCTCCTTATGTCACCATCCTGGTGATGTTTGGTTGATCCTTAGTTGGTGTGGTTGCTGGCTGTGGTGCTTGGTTTAGTCTGCTACATTTGTTCTTGTGTCAGGGTGCAATGGGTGATGCACTAGTGCCTCCCACGGATGTGCTTGTGGTTTTGTGAGATTGGGTTGTTCTGTGAGGTTGACAACACACCACATGCATGCTGGTGTGTGTCCTGCCTGTGTGCTTACTATGCAGTTGTGGATATGTTCAGAATTTTGAACTTACTCTTACCAGGTTACTTTCACCTGGCTGGTGAATTTGTCCCTCTTGGCTGTCATTTGACTTCTGGCTTTGAATTTATGAAAGATGGATTCTTTCATATTGGTGAAACTTGCCCCTTCTATAAATTTCTCAATGATGAATTTATCAAGTGCATTTCATTGACATATCTGAGAGAAATAATACTAACTCTAACCCTCTTTTGTTTTTATTTAGTCTTTGTTTTGCAGGTACAGATATATAGATGAAGATTTAGTTTAGGTTTAGTTATATGATAGTTATAAAAATTTCCAATGTAATTTTCTTATTCTTTTGTAATTTTTCATTTTATTATTTTGTAATTTTCATTTTCTTCAATTGTAATAAATAGTATATTATTATTAATAAAGAATATTCTTATTTGTTATTCTTTTGTAAATTGTGAAGTTTGAAAATAGTTTCAGTAAGTTAGATTCTTTGTAACTTGTATATATTGATAATATGAAATAAGTTTCATATTCATTATTGTTTTTCTTTGGATAGAATTTAAGTGGTAATATTTATCTCTTAATTAAATTAAGATTCAAACTTATATCTAAGTTTTAAAATTCAAACTCATTTCAAAACACATAACTCCTTAAAAATCATCTCAAAGTTTATAACAATCATCCTTTAAGACTAAACCTAATCTCAAAGTATGAAAGAAACATTGATCACTTAAGATTTTTATTTGGCGAAAATTTTACCCATATTTTCACAAATGAATGCATGCATCATTCCATATTCCTAAATCTACCCTTCGTTAGTTCCTAAATGCTGGGATGTTACATTCTTATGGGAAACTTTCCCGGTGTTGATTATTATTGTAGTTGATGCTTTTGAGTGGAACCATTGGATTATTGTTTATGTTTAGTTTGTTATCCATTACCATATCATCTTTGATCTTGATCCATATGATGTCTTGTGAGTAGTTCGTTGTGTTCTTGAGGACATGGGAGAAGTCATGTTGTTAGTAGTGAATCTGTGATGAGTTACTATTTAATGGTTTAGTATTCAAGTTGTGGTGCTATTCTTCTAGTGGTGTCATGTGAACGTCGACTACATGATACTTCACCATTTATGGGCCTAGGGGAATGCATTGTGTATTTGGCTACTAATTGTGGGGTTGCCGGAGTGATAGAAACCTGAACCCCCGTTAGGACACCTTTGCACAAGGGAGCGTAGGATCTTAGAGTTTAAGTATGTGGTTAGATTTATATCTTAATTACTTTCCTGTAGTTACGAATGTTTGTAGGGGGTTTAATCACAAGTATGTATTAGTCCTAGGAAGGGCAGTATGTTAGCACAGGTTCACCCACACAACACTTACAAACACCATATAAGAATACTGGGCTATTTGAAGCGAAAGCACTTGATAGAATTCCCATGTGTCCTCGAGAACGTTTGGTCCTTATAAGTATTTCCACCGGCTTGTCCTTTGCTAAGAAAGGATTGGGCCACTTGCTTCGTTTGTTCGTTACTTCTATTACTTGCTCTTTGTTTTGTTGCCTTGTCAGAAAACCACTAAAAATCCGTTTGGTAAGTATTCACAGGGATTTCCTGCTCCATACCACTGTTCAACACCTTCTGCTCCTCGTTGGGATCGACATTCCTATTTATCGAAAGTACTATGATACACCCCTATACTTGTGCGTCATTAGTTTCTGCACCCAAGTTTCTCTCTCTTTACCATGTTTATTAGCAATAAAATCTTCCTCTATGTACCTAGTGCTCTTAGTGTGCTTCTCAGGTTCTTCCTTAACTTCCTCCTTATCAGTAGCATCATTATTATTACCACTTTCAGTTTCAGCATCAAAGACAGATATACTATTAGGATCTATAGTAGGTTCAAGTGGTTCCTCAACTACTTTATGTTTCGTTTTCTTTCTCTTACGAGGACTACCAGTACTCTCACCTTGTTGATAATCCTGCTCAATTCTTTTAGGGTGTCCTTCAGGATATAAAGGATCCTGAGTAGTTATACCACTCCTAGTTCTAATTCCATAAGCATGTTTATCTCCTGAAGGATTAACTAGCATATCCTTTTGTACCTTAGCAAGTTGATCGAGTTGAGTTTGAACCATTTGAAAGTGTTTACAAAGCATTTTAATATCATTAGAAGTTCTTTCTACAACATCTTTTAACTCATGGATAGCTCTAGAGTTTTTCAACAAATGATTCTAAACTTGTTTATTAAAATACCCTTGCTTAACAATAAATGTGTCAAGTTCCTATAAACATTGATCAGGAGGCTTACCATAAGGAATATCACCTCCATCAAAGTGTTGGAGAGAGTGTACCTCAATAGTATATGAGTAGGGAATTGGCTTACATAATTCTTCTATAGGAGGTATATTCTTCACATCTTCATCTCTAATACCTTTCTCCTTTAGACACTTCTTAGCTTCCTTCATCACTTCATCATTTAATGCAATAACTCCCCTCTTTTTTGTTGTTGGTGCTGGAATTGGTTCAGGAACAACTGGTTCAGGAGTAATAGGCTCAGGTGTATTTAGCTCAGTTGAAGTCCAATCATCATAATGCTTGCTTATCATGGTCATTAATTCTTAAGCATCTGTAGGAGTCCTTTTCCTGAAAACACAATCAGCAAAGCTATCTAGGTATGTCCTAGAATCATCAGTTAGTCCATTATAATTAATATCAAGAAGCTCGTTCTTAGGTAATGGACATCCAGGATGTGCATGAATCAAGGCACATAATCTTGTCCATGACTCGGGCAATTTATCTTCTTCTCCCTGTTTAAAATCAAAAAGTCTACAAAGCAACATGTCTAGCACTGGGAGGAAAATATTTCTGGAAGAAAGAAGCAATCAAGCAATCAGGGATATCAATGGAACTAGGAGGTAATCTATTAAACCAAGCCCTAACTTCTCCTTTTAATGAAAAAGGGAAGATCTTAGTAACAAAGTACTTGCGCATCTTAAAATCGTCAAAGAACAAAGCACTCATAGTAGAAATCTCATTCATATGAGCCACAACACTCTCATTTTCAGTCCCACAAAAAGGTTCTTTCTCAACAATATCTAAATATGACAAATCAAGAGAGAAATCATAGTATTCATCTTTAATATCTATGGGAGAAGTGGCAAACTTAGGATCAGAGGACAACTTAGGCATGATAGTACGTCTAGAAAGCAGACTCTTAATAGCGCTAGTACCATGTGTGTTTTGGCACTCTTCAACAAAATCATCAGTGAACTCAATGTAACCATCATTAATATCATAACTCTCACTAGCCTCAAGTGAGCTAACAGGTGTAACAGTGGCTTCACTAGGAGTTTCGGTATTTCCTATACTAGACATAGTAGCATCTATAAAAGGACCTAATGAACCACTCGCATCAAGCACAGTAGAAGTAACATCATGAGCATCAAAAGCAGTTTCAGACTCAGCAGTAGTAGCAGTGTGTGTAGCATGTGTATGTGGTGGTGGTGTAACAAGCTTACTTATAACAGATGGTGAATCAAGAGCAGCAGAGGTGTTTAGGACTGTACCTCTTCTTGTAGTGGATGGTAAAATAGGGAACTTTCCATCACAAGACTTCCCCATGATGAAAGGAGTAGCAGTGAACAATAATAGATCCAAGTGAACTTACAAATAAAGCTATGCTCCCCCGCAACGGCGCTAGAAAATAGATTCGACACAAGGGGAGCCAAAGAATACTTGCAAGCCTTAACAACTGAGTTGTAAATTCAGCTGCACCTGGAAATAGTTCTTTCTCACAGAAGTTTATCAGTAGCAACAGTTTGGTAGTAGCAACAAGAAGCACCAACAAAGGAAACAGAGCAATAGTAACAAGAATTGTAATGGGATTCGAGTGCGGTAGGCATAGGGATGGATGTACGGACGTTGCATGGACGAGTCTAAACATGTAAATTCAAGATCTAGGGATTGCAGATAAATAATAACAAGCATCCAAGTACTAAACAATCCTAGGCATGTGCTCCAAATATAGTCATATGTGCTCACAATGAGAACTTGCACAACATCTTCTATCCAGCCAAAGTGGCAAATGGGCCTCTAGGGCACTACTGGCAATCAAGGTGCTCCTTTTAATAGAGCACCGGAGCAAAGCATTAACACTCAGTGAACACATGTGATCCTCACACCACAGCCATCCCCTCCGGTTGTCCCAATTATTGTCACTTTGGGGCCTTTGGATCCGGACAATGATATGTGTACACAACTTGCAGATAAGATCACAAACAATATTGTCATAATGATTCAATAATAAGTTCAGATCTGATATCATGGCACTCGGGCCCTAGTGACAAGCATTAAGCACAACAAGTTGCAACAAATTCAAATAGCACTAATAGAGATACTAGGCACTATGCCCTAACAGATCTTATTCGATTACATGATAGAACTCATCCAATCCCTACCATCCCCAAGCCTACAGCGGGGAATTACTCACTCATGGATGAGAGAAACATCGGTGGTTGATGGAGATGCGTTGGTGATGACGATGGCAATGATCCTCTCCAAATTCCCGTCCGTGAGGTGCCGAGCCGGAGTTTCGATCCGAATCTTGGTTTCGTGGGTATGCGGAGCGGAACTCTTCCAAAAACTATCAAACCCCGGTTTTTAGGTCGAAAGGGAACTTATAGGCACAGAGGGAGGCCGAGGGGGTGCCTGGGGTGGCTGCATCCCCTAAAGGCGCGGCCAGTGGTGGGCCCGCGCCTAGGGTGGGTGTGGGCCCCCAGGCCTCCTCTCCGTCTCGTCTTCTGGCTCCATGGATCTTCTGGTGAAATATAATTTTTGGCATAATTTCCGGGATTTTTCCTGATAGTTCATTTTCTGCACAAAAACAAGACACCAAGTTAATTCTGCTGAAAACAACGTCAGTCTGTGTTAGTTGTATCCAAATCACACAAGTTTAGAGAAGAAACAATAGCAAAGTGTTCGAGAAAGTAGATACATTTTGGACGTATCATGGATCAAGATCAAAGATGATATGGTAATGGATAACAATCTGAACATAAACAATAATTCAATGGTTCCACTCACAAGCATCAACTACAATAGTAATCAACACCGGGAAAGTTTCCCCTAAGAACTATGCAAGATTCAACACAATTGTTACAGCGGGATGGAGTGGTTATTGTAACACCCTCAGAATCGGACCTATGCAAGTTTTAGCGAAACCCGCCAAACCCGCATAGAAACGATTCAAAGGTGCCCACCAGGCACTTTCGTGCGGGTGGAAAACGAAGTAATAACATTACACAACAGTCCTCGATGGGACCCACAGAATAGATATATACAACACGACTCCATGAGTCAAGAATACAGATATAATATACAAAGATCCAAATCACCTTGAAAATGATACAGCGTCCGACTACGGACAAGATGCAAATGGGGCTAAGAGCCCTGAAGAATAACCAATGGCGCCCATAACTCGCCCAAAGCCGGAAGGGTAACCCCGCTAACGACGTCGATCTCAAAACCTGCTTAAACAAAAGGTGCCGACAAAGGGCAAAGGAAAGAGGAGCGTCGATCGAGGCCAAGACAGCGAGGCTAGAATTCATGTCCTCGCCACATAGGTATGGTGGATCAAGCGGCAGTGCAGCACTAAACAACCTATAGAGACTCGATACAACTGGCGGTTATCAGAGAGGGGTAAGAATGACCTATCCGGATCCAACCTGAAGCTAACACCAAACAAACTCATCCTGGTGTTTCCCCCTCGAGACCAAACGAGGAAGTCAACCGAGGAACTCACACCGTTGGCAGTTTTATTTATTCAGTTATCGTTGCAGTAATTACTAGTCAGATGTAGATAATCGTCCTGATAAAAGTAAGCAGTGGGCACTTTTAGTTAATCATTCCGTTATAGTGGCGTCGCTTACTAGTCATATACATTTAACATGAGATAACCCAAAACCCAGCAGTTGTCGATACTTTTATTAAGCCATTCCGTTGTAGTTGCAACACTTACTAGTCAGATACCATTGTCGCAAGCGACAAACCAAACAAGCAATTGTGGGCAGTATTATTTAGCCATTCCATTATAGTGAAGCTGATTACTAGTCATTATAAAGTCAAATTTACAGCAATAAACTTTAGTTATGCTTGTCTATGGTCGAGATATTGTGCTCCAAGTCGTCCATAACCGCGGACACGGCTTTCAGAAAGTTTTACCCGGCCGGGGTGCACCAATAGCAACACACGCTCGATCAACCTCGGAAAAACCAAATCAAAACCCAACGAGGCTTTCACGGCTGAACAATCACAGGATTCAGAATCATTTCAGGGGCCACCCCTTAAGTAGAATCCGCAACGAAGCCGGCTCGAGACGGACTTAAGGTTTGGGACGGTGTGAACGATCGGGAACCCAAGTGGCTGGGCTTGTCGACATCATGGAATCGTGTCCCGATCCTAAATAGATAGTGTGCCTCGCACAATCGTATACATAAGTAGCATGGCATAAGCAGGATCGTAAATAAAACATCAAACTAGTTTGTGGCCCCAAGAAATAAGATGAATCAAGCTCGCTCGGGGGTCCCATATACCTCCGGATGTGGATAGCACGATAAATCAAGGAATGTATCAAGTACTCGGGGTCCCACGGGACACAAGTGGGCGTTCGGAAACCAAATATTATCTATCACCCACCGATGCCTCTGCTTATTTCAATTTTAGTTGTTAAACAGGAATTAAAGTGAACGATAAGTAAAACTATGATCATCTCCAACATCAACATACGGCAAGGCTCCAACAACTGTGGTACTTGACTACACGCAACAGCAATATAGCAGCATCACGACGCTGCAAGTCCAACTATCTACCAAACAACAGCAATAGGATGTGTCCAAGGCAATATAGGGCTGCACGAATATCACAGTACGAAACTAGAGCATCGCAACACGTATATCAATAGATCAACAGAGGAATAAATACTATAAAGTAAGATAGGTAGAAAAGGGAGATGCTCGCCTTGAAAACATTGTCGAGGTTCATCAAGATCGGCGAAGCTCACATCAACTCAACGGCCTTATCCGCGAAGAAGCAAAACACTAGAAGAAACACCGGATGCACTATTTAATACTACGGCAGAAGATCGGGCATGATGCATGTATGATGTATGACATGGCAAAGGTGCGATGCGATTAGGTCAGTATTAAGCGGAACCGGGGTTCCGATAATTAAATAGGTGGTGCATGTTGTTTAGCTACCCCGCAATTAAATGTTGTTATACAAGGCAAGATAAGATACCGGTTCGCTACACAAATTTAAATGAGGCCAATATAAGGCTAGATTTGCCCGCATATGGGCCCCATATTTAATTATTAGGTGAATCGGCATAAGGCCCCCAAACCAATGATATGCATGCGAGAATGACAATTTAATATGCATCAATTGTTATTATATTATAAAAAATAGGGTTCAAGAGTGGGGTCGCACATTAGGGTTCGGCAGAGCTTGGGGTTCCGGGGTTCGGGGTTGGTCTCAGGGTTCAGGGTTCGACGGATCGTTCTCGGCTCCGGGTTCGTTCTCGGATTACTAGGTGGATCTTGTCGCATCCGGAAGCAGGACTTGGTTTGGCGACGGGGCGCATCGGTCTCGGGGTCCAGATCTGGGGTTCGGGGTCGGCGGCTCGTTCTCGGACTCCGGGGGTTAGGGTCTTGGCGCAACCGTGTCTTCGGGTCATGTCGACGGTCACGACGTCCGGAAGATGATCTTGGCGGTTCGGTCCGGACTCGCATCCGTGAAGAAGACCTTGACATCCTGGATCGGTCTTCGGTTCCCGGGACGATCTTGCGGTATGGTGTCGTGGTCTTCGGGGAGCACCTTGTACATTCTTCGGCATCACGCCGGTCTTGTCGGTCTTGGGGCCTCAGAATTTGAACCGCTCCGAGAAGATCTTGCGGTTTGCGGTCTCCACATCCCAGCTTAGTACCAACCTGGTACTACACCGAAATCGCAATCGTTGAGGCGGAGAACTTCGCTGCGGTGAGCTCGGGTCGGCGAGGACGGCGCCGACGGGCGGCACGGGCGGCGGACAGGGCGAGGTCGGCGGGCGCAGACGGCAGGCGCCTCGAAGCCGGCGCCGCAGCGGCGGAGGAGCGGCGGCAAGCGGAGAGGAGAACAGGCTACCGACGAGAGGTGAGAGGGAGCGGGACAGCGGCGGGCTGGGACGCGGACTGCCTGGCGAGGCGAGCTCCGCCAGCACAACAAGACAGGTTAGAAGGCGGCCGGGCGCGGTCGGGAGGAGCGAGGCGGGCCAAGGGGACGGATCATGAGCGGAGGCGGGCGTGACATGAAAGCAAGGCTGTGAGGAGGGCAGGCGGTAGGCGAGCGCCGGCGGAAGGCCTCGAGGCGAGGGGCTCAAAGGGGCACATCGGGGCGAACGGGTCCAGGACGCGCCGACGGGATTCAAGGGTCCGCCGAGGAGGAGGGGGCTAGCGCGGGCGAGAGAGATCCAGGAAAGAGAAGCACGCGGCCAGGGAGGTGGGTGGTGGTGGGACCCAGGGGTGTGGGGCCACGGGGCAGAGAGCCAGGGGCGCGGGTGGGGGTGTGGGGTTGGGTGTGAGCGTGTGGTTGTGTGTGTGCTGGCAGGGTGGGGGTGGGTTTAGTTTAGGAGAGAGAGAGGGAAAAGGAGAGAGGGTGGGTTGAGTTGGCAGCGTGGGATTGGGGGGGAAGAGGGAGAGAGGTGAGGTGGCGAGAGCTGATTGGAGGGAGTGATGTGGAGGGGAGGGCTGGGTAGGTTAGTTGGTAGATGTAGGATTTGTTGGGGTGTTCAGGTGGGCCGATTTAATCTGGGGGTGGTCGTTCGGGTCGATACGGCCCGTTCGACTGCCCCCACTAAAACAATTAAACATTTTATTTAATTCCAACAAGCCTTTTGCAAACTAATAGATTTAAGTAAAATATTAAGCGACCGGTTTTGATATTCGAATAAAGATGGGGCGTTTTAGAAAACAAAACGGGCGTTGCGAAAATAGTTTTATGCAAACAATGCATGATGATGACGATGCAATGCACAAATTCAACGCGATTTTCTAGTAGTGGTTTTGCGGGATGCCACAATTATGATGGTGCTGGTGGAGATGATGGTGTGGATGATGATGATCCCGATGAAGTCTAGCTTGATGATGGTGTTGATGGCGATGATCTCCCCTCTTCGGGAAGGAATTCCCCTGACAGAAATCTGTCTGCCAGAGAGAACTTTCTCTCTCGGTGTTTTCCGCCCCGCAGAGGCGGTGGAATCTTTCTATGGTCGCCCCCGTGTAGTAGGGTTTCGAAGAGAAGATATAGGCGAGAGGGCGGAGCCAGAGGTGGGCCAGGGTGGCCACACCCCCTGTAGGCACGACCTAGGGTGGCCCGCGCCTGGGGGTGTGTGGGCCCCCTGTGGCCCAACTCTGCCTCCCCTTCCGGCTTCCTTCGTCTTCTGGGAAAATAGGATTTTCCATAGTTTTTCTGGTATTTTTTCTAATCTTAGCGAAATTGCATCAAACCACCGCTTTTTCCATCAAAATCCTGACTCCTGCAGTTCATCCTCCAAGAATTATCCAACATGCAAAAACAGATGAATAGACATAAGTAAAACCTCTTAATATGAAATATATCAATGAATAGAGGCAAATTATGATATAGAATGGTGATGCAAATTGGACGTATCAACTCCCCCAAGCTTAGACCTTCTCTTGTCCCCAAGCGAAAACCGAGCTCAGTAAACATGTCCACGGGTTTATGGAGTGAAGTGTCGATAAAAATAATATGGACAAGAAGCATCACACTTACTAATGCACAACTCATAGAAGAGAGCAACTCACCATTATATAACGTAGCTTGCAACAAGTATAGGAGTCACAATAGAGATGCATAAATATAAATCATGATTGGGATTGGAAAACTTTGTTCTTGGTCAGAGAACAGTTGGCAAACAGTTTTCAAGTAAAGCTTTTGTAAAGAGGTTTACAACAGGAGTACTCTTTGCTCAAACATAAAAGGTTTTTCAAAATAATAGCTTTCAAAATAATACTCATTTAGATAAGAGTCTTGTGCAAACAAGGAAGATACAGAACATGATTGAATAAATCATCATATGAATGCTTGAAACACAACAACTCAAATGCTTGCTGGAGATAGAGAGGAATAGGTTTACTGACTCAACTTAAAAGTAGAAGAAAGGGCCCTTCATAGAGGGAATCAGGGATTTCAAGTTCATAAAGATCTTTCAAAAGATTATGATACTTAATAGCTTTGAGCTCTCATTGCCCCTATCATAAACATCTTGAGGTGGTTAAGGTTAAAGTGAACAAAGATGGAGTATATGCTTGACAAAATATAAGTTGGAAATCTCATGTCCCTTGAGTACGAGGGCCACTCCTCATGCTACTCAACTTTAGTTACCGGTAAGTTCTTGTCATTGTAAGTACATGTGTATCATAAAGAACCGCCAATGGGGTACCCCTTGCACATGATACAGGAGCTATCCCATAATCAAAATGACAAGGCTAGCAGACAGTGAGCATCTCAATGATCTTTTTATTTGCTATTTGCATAGGTTTTTATTGATGATGCTTCACAGATTGCTCACTATGGTTGTGCTGCAAGTTTCCACCATGATTACGCATGGCTTAGGCTAGCAGCCCAGGCGTTTCTCTAACACACATACATAACTCCATGGACTTACAAGCTCCCCTTTTATTTCACACCGACGACATACGCAAACAAAAGAGCATGATATCTAATGTACAGGTGCAATGTTGAAAGCATTCCCCGTGACAGCACGGTTCTGCTAATTCCAACGTATAGGTGCAAGCATATACAATTTCGATGACACAATGGTTCAAGTTTATTAGGGGCAAGAAAATAAGGCGTGCCATCAAGTTCGTGAGAGCTTTACTAACTAGTTTTCACATAACAAAATATTTTTTAATTCAAAAGATAGATGAAGCTTGAGAATTTGCTTGGAATAGCAATAATGCTAATAGGTAGATATGGTGGACACAAATGGCATATGTTTTAGTTTAAAGGGGTTGGATGCATGAGAAGTATGCCTTCTCAAAACAGGTTTTTGGCTAGCAAGGCTGGGTAGTAAGCAAAGGAGTTGAAGGAAACAATCAAACATACAAGTAATAAAGCCAAACATGCAATCTTCCTTGAAGACACAAAAGATCTTAAATAAATAATACTAAGCTTATGATCCAATCAAGAAAGAAAATAAATGATACAAAATACCTGTAAGCTTTTTCTCTTTTCCTTTCAAACCTCAAAATGTGTTGCTACTGACCAGAGCTCGGTTTTCCAAAACTAATTTAGATCTACTTGATGCTCCCAAAGTGATACCAATATTGATCAACAAGATCAATCATATAATAGAGATTGCAATCTAGAATAAGAAGTGTCAAAAGTAAAAGATGAGACTTCTCATTAATATTCCATAAAGGCACTCACACCAAGGGATACATAGATAACCAACTAAAGGACCATAATGCACGCCAACCTATAAGATAACTTCTCTACCCAATATATGAATCTACTAAAAAGGTAAAAAGATAAAATATAATGATGTGATACCGCGACACTCACCCAAGCTTGGAACAAGCCAAGGGGATGCCAAACCTGATGATGAATTACTCCTTCGGTGGTGGTGGTGCTCCCTTGTTTAGGGTGAGAAAACCCTCCAGCATCTTACGAAGTCTGTTATTCTCCTCTTGAAGTATATCCACCTTCATCCTTAGAGCACAGTACTTATCACAAAACTCATCAGTGGTTCGAAGGGCTTCCACTGCCTCAGGGCAAGATCTGAAGTCTGGAACGGAGGTCATGATACCCTGCATATTACGAGAAAAAGCACGTCTAGTGTTAATTGCCCCTACAAAAGTAGGTTTCCTTGCCCTTGATCCTGTGGCAGCTTGTCCCTTCATGCCTTCCGACATGTCCTTTACTTTCTTCTCGATGCTCCAACCCATGTCTTCGTCATCCCCAAGCAAGATCTCCTCCTCTTTGGGGTTTTTAGGATCATCTTCCATGGGCTTATTGCCTTTGTCGTTGGTGGAGACCATGGTGCTCTAAACTTGAGGAGATTTCCTGACAGAAACATATCAAAATGAAAACACTATGAGAAGACTATATACGAACCTCGGGGGATCTGGGGGTTATATATTACAAAGTTTCAATGCATAAGGAAGGTATCAGGCAAACGAGGAGAGACTCAGGGGCACACCCCCTATAGGCGCGACTAGCTGGGGCCCGCGCCTAGGGTAGGTGTGGCCCCTCTGGCCTCCGTTTCCTCCTCTATTTCATCTCGTAACCTTCTATGTGTAATAAAAACATCAAAAATATAAAAATATAAGGTTTTCACGAACCTTCAGTTTGCATCATTTTTACCTATTCAAAGATGGACTCTGCAGATTCCTTCTCTTCTTCTCCTGAAAATTTCTTTCATACAAGGCCTCACACAAACCTCATTGGCAAGATTAGTGTGTGCAAAAACAATAAACCTTTAGTTTCAAACTTCAACTAAAATCCATCAAAACAAAATCTACTGTAGCAACTCCTTTCCAAAAGCCCAAAAAGAATCCGAAAGGGAATCAATATAAGAAGCAAATGCAAATGATGGCAGAAATCTATCAAAACAGACCAACAGGTAAAGATTGATTTTTTTCAAAAAACTTCTGTTGCTCAAATCAAAAAGTGCAAAACTAATGAAAGTTGGATACCAACTTGGAGAATAATCACAAAAAATTACAGCTCCATCCGTTGTATTGAGATCCTTCATGAATTTTTACAATGCAGCACAAAAATCTGTCCCAGGATATCCACTTTTCACAACTCCTCTACTTCTCAAAAGTAGTTGATCTTGACACAAAAACCAAAACAAAAAGGATAAGGAGTGGTTATTACTGAGGTAACAACTTCCAAGACTCAACAAAACTATTGGGTTATCTCCCAATAAGTACTTTTCTTTATTGCCTTTAAGTTAGGCTTGATAATTTCAAAGATGCTCACATAGGAGATATAGATTTGAAGTGAAAGAGAGCATCAAGAAGCAAATATCCAACACATTTGAGTCTAACCCACTTCCTATGCAAAGGAGTCTCATGATAAAACAAATTATTGAAACAAAAGGCCACTAGCATAGGAAGACAAAACAAATGCAACTTCAAAGCTTTCAACATAAAATGGGGAAACTTAATATTATTGAGATGCATAAAACCATGTTTCCCTCTCTCATAATAACTTTCAGTAGCACTTTGAATAAAGTTGTCAATATAAATGTCACAAGAAACAACTTTACCATCAGAATGAGCATACTTACAATCATGAAAAAGAGGTCCAAGGTCATAAACTGGATCAATAGAAGCAATTTGTTCCACCCTGAAATCTTCATTAGGCAAACTATTTTCATAAGGAGCTTTAGCAAATTTGGAAAAGTTAAACTCATAAGAATCTCCATCAAACTTAGTAAAAACTTTCTCCTTTTTACAATCGGTAATAGCTCCACAAGTGTTCAAGAAAGGTCTACCAAAAATGATAGGACAAGTTTTACTAGCTGCTGAACCAAGCACTAGAAAATCAGCAGGATACTTAATCTTACCGCAAAGGACTTCCACATCCCTTACAAATACCAATAGGGCAAATGGTTTCCTTATTATCAAGTTGAATAACCACATCAATGTCCTCAAGTTCACAAGGACCAATTTCATGCATAATTTCATTGTAAATCTCATAAGGAATAGCACTAGAACTAGCACCAATGTCACATAAACCATAACAGCAATGATCACCAATTCTAACAGAAAGCACAGGGACACTAGCTTTTCTAGCTTTTCTAGGATGATAAACAATACTAGAAGCATCTTCAGAGAAGACAATGTGTTCATCCTCTATATTTTTAGTAACAAGATCTTTCACAAGGGCTACTACAGGTTCAATGTTTATTTGCTCATCAGGTTCCACAGTTTTCTTTGTACCTTTGTTATTCGCACTAATTATCATATAATACTCCTTTACCTTAGCTGGGAAAGGTGTTTTCTCAACATAAGATTTAGGCAAAGTATGATTAATGGTACAAACTTCAGTATTTCTAACAGGAACATGATTAGCAACATCTTTATAAGGTGCATGGTACTTATTCCAATTTTTTTAGGAATTTATATATAAGAGGCAAAAGCCTTAAAACAATTGACAATACTTTGAGAGTCAAGACCATACTCAGTACTAATATCACAAAACTCATCAGTTCCCATAAAGGATTTAATGCATTCATAATCATAATTTATACCTGACTTTCTTCCTTTGTCATTCTCCCATTCTTCAGTGTTTTCTTGAATACGGTATAGGAGATCCCATTTAGATTCTTCCTTCATACATGTGAATGACCCAGCACAAGAAGCATCTAGTAAATCTTTATCATGAAGAGAAAGCCTAGCATAAAAGTTATTAATAATAATATTGTTAGGGCGTTCATAAATAGGACATTTAAGCATTAGTAACTTCAATCTCCCCCAAGCTTGAGCTGTACTCTCTCCATCACGAGGCCAAAAGTTATATATTAGATTCCTATCCTTATGAATATCACTGGGAGGATAGAATTTAGAATAAAAGAGAGGTATTTTTTCCTCCCATTCCATGGATTATCAATTCTTCAGCAGCTTATACCATTCTTTATCTCTTCCTTTCAATGATATAGAGAGTAACTTCTTATTCACCTGTTCAGTTGTGATACCTACACACTTAAAGAACCCACATAATTCATGGATCAAAAGCAAGTGATCACCAGGATAGACAGTTCCATCCCCTAAATAATATTTATCCATAACACGAGCAACAATACTTGTAGGTATCTTAAAAGGATCTATCTCAACAGGCGATGATTTATCTACTACTCTAACAGTGGTAGTAGTTTTCTCAAACAGAAAACCAAGTGGGTTATCCATATTGGAAACAAAGTAACAAACACAAATAAAAAGCAATACTCACAGTAGAAGTTTCCTTTACCAGCTCCACTCTTCAATAGCGCTTCACTCCCCGGTAACGGCACCAGAAAATAGTCTTGATGACCCACAAGTATAATGGGTGTATTGTAGTACTTTCGATAAATAGGAATGTCGATCCCAAGGAGGAGCAGAAGGTGTTGACTAGTGGTATGGAGCAGGAAATCTCTATAAATACTTAGTAAACGGATTTTTAGGTTTTTTTGATAAAGCAAGGAAATAAAGTGCAAGTAAATAAAACAACAAAAAATTGCAGCAAGTTTCCCAATCCTTTCTTAGCAAAGGACAAGCCGGTGGAAATACTAATGAGGACCAAACATTCTCGAGGACATATGAAAATACTGTCAAGTGCTTTCGATTCATATAGCTGAGTAGTCTTCTTTGGTTTTATAAGTGTTGTGTGGATGAACCTGTGCTAATGTATTGACCTTACTTGGACTAATACATACTTGTGATTAAACCCCTTGCAAGCATCCGCAACTACAAGAAAGCAATTAAGATATAAACCTAACCACAGCCTTAAACTCTGAGATCCTACACTCCCTTATGCAATGGTTTCCTAACGGGGGTTCAGGTTTCTGTCACTCTGGCAACCCCACAATTAGTAGCCAAATACACAATGCATTCCCCCAGGCCCATAAATGGTGAAGTATCATGTAGTCGACGTTCACATGACACCACTAGAAGAATAGCACCACAACTTAAATACTAAACCATTGAATAATACCTCAACACAAATCCACTACTAACAACATGACTTCTCCCATGTCCTCAAGAACTAAACGAACTACTCACGAGACATCATATGGATCAAGATCAAAGATGATATGGTAATGGATAACAATCTGAACATAAACAATAATTCAATGGTTCCACTCACAAGCATCAACTACAATAGTAATCAACACCGAGAAAGTTTCCCCTAAGAACTATGCAAGATTCAACACAATTGTTACAGCAGGATGGAGTGGTGATGATGGTGCTGGTGGAGATGATGGTGTTGATGATGATCCCGATGAAGTCTAGCTTGATGATGGTGTTGATGGCGACGATCTCCCCTTTCCGGAAAGGAATTCCCCCGGCAGAAATCTGTCTACCGGAGAGCTCTTTCTCTCTCTGTGTTTTCCGCCCCGTAGAGGCGGCAGAATCTTTCTATGGTCGCCCTGTGTATTGGGGTTTTGAGAAGAAGATATAGGCGAGAGGGAGGATCAAGAGGTGGGCCAGGGTGGCCACACCACCTATAGGCGCGACCTAGGGTGGCTCGCGCCTGGGGGGTGTGGGCCCCTGTGGCCCAACTCCGCCTCCCCTTCTGGCTTCCTTCGTCTTCTGGAAAAATAGGATTTTCCATAGTTTTTCTGGTATTTTTCTGATCTTCGCGAAATTGCATCAAAACACCGCTTTTTCCATCAGAATCGTGACTCCGGCAGTTCATCCTCCAAGAATCATCCAACATACAAAAACAAATGAAAATACATAAGTAACACCTCTTAATATGAAATATATCAATGAATAGAGGCAAATTATGATATAGAATGGTGATGCAAATTAGACGTATCGGACGGTGTGGGGTCTTGACCTACTGTGGGTTGCGGCGGATGGTGTGGTGGTGGCCGCGCCAGTGGCCGCCGGTGCTGGTTCCGGACGGCTGAAAGACCATTTCCTATCCCTAGTGATTTTGGTGTTTTATAACAACACACATATCAGACTAATTATTTGCCAAGTGTATCGCATGTGCATTGAAAAGTTTTGCAATGTTCAAAAACTGTCTGCCTGGCGCGGTACCAAAAAGCGGTAGTAGCGCTTTTTGCTACCGGATGCGACAGAAGGCTTAGACTAACTGTCAAAAATCCTCTGTCGGGCTAGGTACTAAAAATCGGTAGTACCGCATTTTAGTACCTAGCGCGACAGTAGCTTTTTGACCACTTGTCAAAAGCTTCTGCCTGCTCCGGTACTAAAATGCGGTAGTACCTCATTTTAGTACCGCTCGGGGCAGAGACTTTTTGTATGTTGGCAAAAAGCTTTTGTCTGCCTAGGTAGCAAAATGCGGTACTACCTGGCGTGACAGAGAGTTTTTTCGTCTAAAGCTGCTGATTCCACTACGTCCGATAGTACCGGTTGCCACTTGCGGTACTACCGCTTTACGGTAGCATCAATAGTAGTACCGATGTGGGCAGGGCTTTATGAAGTTTGAAAGAGGGTGGTCCGGTACCAGGTCTGGTAGTACCGGAGTTCTCCGGTAGTACCGCTTGAACTTCCGGTACTACCGCTGCAGTAAAAGCTCCAACGGCCAGATTTCGTGGAGGGGTATAAATACCCCTCCACCTACCTGGGCTTGTAGCTCCTATGCGACGTCTTTACGTGGAATTGGAAGGAAAGCGACATCGTTGCTGAAAGTACCGACTTGATACGACTAGAGGGGGGTGAATAGGCGTCTACCAATTTTAATTTGTTTCACACTTTTAGGCTCAACGAGAAAAGAGGTTATCTAGAGATGCAACTAAGTGAGCAACCTAAATGCAAGAAAGCGAACACAAACCACAAAAACAGTAAATAGCGAGGAATAAAGGAAGGGAAGTAACCAATGAGGGACACGGAGATGTAATTCCGTAGTTCACTCCCAAGGAGCTACGTCACGTTGGAGAGGTGTCGGGCCACACAAGGTCACCCGAGCGCCACAAAGGCCTCACCTTCTTCTCCGTGAGCTCCCCACAAAGGAGGCCTCACAATCCACTAACCGTGACCTTGAAGGCGCCAACCAAACCTTTACACCAAGGTTGAGGGGAGGCTCCACAACTTAATTGGAGGCCCTCAACGACACCTCAAGCTTTACAACACATGCCTCAGCCGAGGATGCCCTACACCGCCTAGGGTTCCAAGAAACCCAAGAGTAACAAGATCCACAAAGGATGGTGGGGAAATCAAATCTTCTTTGGTGGAAGTGTAGATCTAGATCTCCTCCTCACCTCTCAACAGATCAGGTTTGAGTGGCTAGAGAGAGAGATCTAGTGAGGTGAAGCTCAAGCATTAATGGAGGAGAGAAAAATTCGAGACAGTGGGAGGAAGAAGAGGGTGCCTTAAATAGGCCCCTCGTGACCGAACTGACCCGCGACCTCACCGGAAGTTCGGTGAGAGGAAGTTCCTTGAGCACGGCTCCAACGGTCATCGACCGTTGACTCGCCTGTAAGCGCAACCGGAAGTTCCAAAGCGAACGGAAGTTCCGGTGAACTTCGAGCAAGTTCGATCAAGTTCAAATAGCACGCTTCAAATAAACTTCGAGCCTTCACCGGAACTTGGGCGGAACAGGCGGAACTTCGCTGGTTGCGAAGTCGACCGGAAGTTCCTTGGGAAGTGAGTTCGCTCAAGAACTTTTGCCAGAAAGTTCGAGCAGTCGGTGAAGTCGGCCAAGTTCCGCAAATAGCATACTTCAATCTGAAGGTTCTTTGAACTTGGGCGAACTAGCTGAACAAACCGCAGAACAGTCCATAGAAAAGGTTTGAGGAACTTCCGCCTATGACCTAAGTTCCGGTGAGACTAAAAGGCCCCAACAGCACAGAAAAAGCTCTCTCACGGAATAATGGGATGGTTGTGGCGGTGCATATAGGTTTGTGCAAAAACAAGTGATTTCCCACAGCCCTCCAACATGGACCCCCTCTTAATAGTACGGTGACCTAAAAACATCAACCAGAAAGAAACTAGGAGAAGACTAAAAAAGGCCACCGTCTTCAAAAGATCACAAGAGAGCATCCATCACAATACAATGAGACAACAACGACGTTTCCCCTGAAACTCAAGAGCACAGTTAAAAACAAGGTTGGGATTGTCATTTAACACCAAAAAACATCATGGGAAGATACAGTCCTTTCAATCTCCCCCTTTTTGGTGTTAGATGACAATCCCACAGATTTGCATAAAAACAAAGCAATCTTTGCAATGGGCGGAACAAGCTCCCCCTGTATGTGTGCAAGGTAGAGAGAAGACCCCTAAGGATTGAACTAGCACACATACACGGAGGCTTCCCCCAACAATTGTAAAGATAGCACAAATACAAAAGGGATAGAGATCATACCAGAACCAACTAAAAGTGGTGGAGACAAACGGAGTAATAACAATAACAAGATCAATGAGGCTCCACCACCATAGCAACAGCCCAAGAGATGTCAATAATATACCACACTCACGGCAAAGTATAAGATACCACAAAGATATCACATAGAGATACCACATAGTCTCAAACATACCACATGGTCCACAAGTACACATAAGTTCACGGACATAAAACCACAAGCACACTAATAAACTAGAGAGTTCATGAAAGAAAAGTCAAAGGCAAGAACAGGCTCGCGACTCAACCCATGCAAATCCCGTAGACAACCTAATAGACATCTTTCTCCCCCTTTGGCATCGAGACACCAAAAAGGGAGAAGAGATCAAACTACTCGTCCCAAGCATGAGAAGGGGAAGGAGGAGACTCATGCGGACCAGTGACTTCCTCCTCAGACTCATCTTCAGACCAGTTGCAGTTGGTGAGAACCCAATCCTCCTTGGGAGAAGTGACAGAGCTAGAGACCGATGAGCAAGGAATATTGAGGGTTGTCATGATGGCCTTCTGGCGCTGAACATTGTGACGCTGATCAACATAAGCCTGATACTCGCGGTCCTGCAGAAAGCAGAAAGTCTTCTTCACTTTCCCAAGCAGCTTCTTTGCCCAAGATGACTGCCTTTGAAGAGAAGGACCACCAGCACTAGAGCCAACCGGAGCAGAGGAGAGACCACTAGCAACACCTTGAGTCTTCTTAAGAGCAGCTTCCTTTTCTTCCTGAGTACGAGGCTTCTGGTGCTTACTCACACGGAGCCTTATCTCTTCATGAATGGTGATGTTGTCTTGAGGAAAGTGAGTGCCAGTCTTCTCGAGCCACTTGTGATTGATGAGAGTTTGAATGTAGGGAGCATAGATGCAGGAGCGCTTTTCGATGAGAGCCCCCCACAACTCTGAGTGAATGAAGTGCATAACATCCATTGGCCTGTCAGTGTCTCGCCAAGATGGGTCGATGCATGAGGTCAACCGATATCCATGAAACTGATCAAAGTTGCCAGCTTTTGGAGAGATGGTGTTCAAGTACACCTAGCATAATGTCATAAGTCGGCAGATGATTCACAAACCCAACACTTCCCCATCCTTCAATGTAGAGAGGCTCCAGAACCTCAGGATCAGCAGCAGTAGGACCATGAACACGCCAACCATTCGCCCCGCGTCCAGGCTGAATGGGGTAGCCCAGAAGCTCAGCAAACTTAGCCCAAGTAGCGGTAAGGTACACATCCCTGGTCATCCACTTCATCTCACCTTCAGTAGAGGACTGCATGTGAAGGAACATAGTAGAGTAGAACTGAGCAATAGCAGTTACATCAAAGTTCTGACGGTGCTCCATGAGGGGAATCAGTCCAAACTTCTTGCAGATATCAAGAGCCTCCCCAAAGTAGACTTGCTTCTCTTCCATGTGAGGCACATTGATGTACTTCTGAGGAGCAACCACGAACTTCTTCTTTGATGCATAGATTTCTTCATAAATCTGTTCCTGACGGCAGGTGTGAAAATGAGGATCCAAGCAGAGACGATCACGAGGCACGAGGTAGGGATCTGTAGCCCTGAATGCAGCATAAGCCTTCTGAGACCACCTGGAAATCTTGGCTTTGGTCATATATTGGCCCTGCAGCAGTGTCCTTCTGAGAAAGAGCAGGCCTCTTCCCTGCAGCAGCAGCAGCACGGCGAGCAGCAGCAGCCTTCTGACGAGAGGTCTGTGTGGTTGGACGCACAACTTCAGCATCTTCCTCGTCAATCTCAGGAGGAATGTCAGCGGATGGTCTGTGGGCACGCTTGCCTTGGCGAGTCTCTCCTTCCCCTGAGAAGAAAGAACAATAATAGGGAGGGAAGTTGGGATAAGTGCACAAGTTCGGAAGAGGAAACAAAAGAGTTAGATTGGAGAAATACAAACAGGAAAAGAAAATGCAGTGTAGCCGGAACATCCGCTGAAACATCGGAACTTCCGGTCTAGACCGGAAGTTCCGGTCGTGGCTCACCGGAAGTTTCGATGAGGCCACGAACTGACAATTTCAACAGGAGTTCCCTAGATGTAGATCTAAAGACCACCAATGCACAAAATTTTCCAAGGATGTATTGGACCAATCTACTCTAGCATGATACCCTAGGCCTACCAAGATCTCCCAACAAGTTCTAGCCAAAGAACTAGCCTAGACAAGGTGTGCCCTAACTCAAGCCATGGTGAGAGCAAGATCTCCATTAATGGAGGGAGTTAAGGGAAAATACCGGAGTCCATGGCGGGAGATCGAGGTGGGGAAGGATCCCACGGAGCAGATCTGGAGAGGAGCGGTTGGAGAAGAGGAGGCCGAGCGCCTCTTGGAGACGCCTGGCGGCGCTCGATAGAAGATGGGTCTTGGGGAAAAAGGAAGAAGATCCTGCTTTTGGCCCAACTTATATAGGACAGGAGCACCATCGAAGTTCCAGGACCGGAAGTTCCGGTGGAACTTCCGGGTCGATCGGGAAGTTCGCCGACACCGTAGGAACATCTCGTGAAAGGATAACAAGGAGGAACTTGTACAGGAATAGAGAGGGCTTGAGGTAAGGAAAGGCTTAGGATAGATAGCTCAAACTGTGAAGAACCAAAAACACCAAAACGAGAAAACACAAATAAACACGAAATAAAAAACGAACCAAATAAAAAGAAGTCGATGGCCGAAGCCACCTTATATAAGAGTAAATGGCTTGACACCGCGAAGATATATCTTGGGTTCATTACCAACACTCAACATGAAGCTCAAATGGTCTCCTTTAGAGACAATAGAGTATGCAAACTTTAATGTGCGCATAATAGGGATAGTGTTTGTTCATAAGAGGAACTACACTCCCCCTAAATCCATGCCTACATCCGAACAAGATACACATTGAGACACGGGTAGGTGTGCAAGGGCTCAAGCAACATTGCTCGAATCAATGATATTTAGCTCATGCCTTAAATCTCAGAACCGTGCTTCATCAAGAGGCTTCGTGAAAAGATCCGCAAGATTTGCCTTGGTGGGAACATACTCCAAAGAAATGTCTCCTCTAGCAACATGGTCCCGAATGAAATGATGACGAATCTCAATGTGCTTGGTCCGGTTCAAGCACGGATTGTGAGCAATAGCAATTGCACTCTCATTGTCACAAAGAAGAGGCACCTTGTCAAAAGATAGTCCAAGATCCTTCAAGGTTTGCTTCATCCATAGCAATTGAGCACAGCTTATGCAGAGATATACTCAGCTTAAGAGACATAGACACACAATTTTGCTTCTTCGATGACCAAAAACCAAAGATCTTCCGAGAAACCGACAAGCTCCGGAGGTTGACTTTCTTCCCACTTTGTCACCAGCACCGAGTCCGTAACCAATCGGATCAAAGTCGGCTCCTTGGGGTACCACAACCCAAAGTTTGGGGTATGAACTAAATATCGAAGATCCTCTTGACAGCCACCATGTGGCTTTCCTTTGGCGTGCTTGAAATCTTGCACACATACCCACACTCAACATAATATCCGCCGGATGCACAAAGATAGAGCAAAGAACCAATCATCGAACGATAGAGTTTTGATCCACCTCCTTACCCTTGGGATCGAGATCAAGATTAACCTTAGTTGGCATGGGAGTCTTGGCACCTTTAACTTGATCAAAATTGAACTTCTTGAGCATGTCTTGGATGTATTTGGCTTGATGAAAGTCCTTTCCTCAATTGTTTGACTTCAAATCCAAGGAAAAACTTCAACTCCCCATCATGGACATCTCAAGCGGTCGGTCATGAGCTTGGCAAAATCCTCATTAAAAGTTTTGTTAATAGACCCAAAGATAATTTCATCAACATAGATTTGGCATACGAACAAGTGGCCTCCAACTTTCTTAGTAAAAAGAGTTGGATCAATGAGACCCACTTGGCCACGGCCTAACAAGAGCTCCCTAAGGCAATCATACCACGACGTGGGGCTTGCTTAAGGCCATAGAGTGCCTTATTGAGCTTGTAGACATGGTTCGGAAAAGTGGATCCTCAAAGCCCGGAGGTTGCTTGACGATACCAACTCTTTCAAAGGACCATTAAGAAAATCACTCTTAACATCCATTTGATACAATTTAAAGTTATGATGGGTAGCAAAGGCAAGGAGCATGCGAATGGATTCAAGAGCAACGGGGCATAAGTCTCACCGTAGTCGATGCCCTCAACTTGTGAGTATCCTTGGGCAACTAACCTTGCCTTGTTGCGCATTTACAATTCCATTCGCATCGCACTTGTTCTTGAAGACCCACTTGGTTCCAATGACGTTTGACAATCTTTGGGCGATCAACCAATGTCCAAACATTGTTCCTCTTGAAGTTGTGAAGTTCCTCGCTCATAGCATCAAGCCAATCGTCATCTTCAAGGGCTTCGAAGACTTTCTGTGGTTCCACAAGAGAGATAAACGCATGGTGAGAGCAAAAGGAAGCTAGTTGCCTCCTAGTAGTGGAACCTTTATTGAAATCTCCATAGACATTATCAAGGATATGGCCATATCGAACAAGCTTGAGACGATAGGCTCGACGCAGCTTGTGCTTCAATTCGAGATTCTTGAGCTACCACTTGGTCATTTCCACCAATTGAGCCGCCTTGACTATAAGCACGAACACGAGGGTCATCTTCATCAATTTCCACTTCGGGAGAGTCATCACTTGGAGAGGATCCTTGAGGATCATTGACTTGATCTTGATCTCGACGATCTTGACCTTGGGGAGAAACATGACCTTGAGGAGGAGCCCCATCTTGGGGAGGATGATGAGGTTGATGAAGAGCTTGTCCGTGAGAGGTGCTTTGAGGATGAGCCCCATCGAGGGGAGGTTGATGTTGTTGATGAAGATCTTGTTCTTTAGAGCTTGGAGAGTCATGAGCATCGGAAGCTTCGGAAGAGCTTGAGGGAGCTTGTGCCAAGAAGGTAGGTCCTTGAGGTGCAAGATGATCTTGTGAGAGTGAGGGCTCCACTTGAGTAGATCTTGGTCCTTCTCCTTCGTCCATAAGGGGATCCTCAATGGGGAGGTGGAAACCCACACCCATTCTTCCTATGGCCTTGGGAGGAATTTCATCACTTGGATCACAAACACCATCTTGCCTAACAAGAGACTCATGATTTTCATCAAACTTCACGTTGCTCGTCTCTTCAACTCTTCCATTGGCTTTATTGTAGACTCTATAAGCATGGGACTGATTTGAGTAACCAACGAAAATTCCTTCTTGAGCCTTGGATTCAAACTTTGACAACCGAACTCCTTTCTTGAGTATGTAGCACTTGCACCCAAACACCCAAAAGTATCTAACATTAGGCTTTTTCCCGGTGAGAAGTTCATAGGGGGTCTTGTTCTTATTCTTGCGGAGATAAAGCCGGTTGGTTGCATGGCAAGCGTGGAGATGGCCTCGCCCAAAAGTTGTATGGAGACTTGAACTCAGCTAGCATAGAGCCGCATCCATCAAAGTGCGATTCTTCCTTTCAGCAACACCGTTTTGTTGAGGGGTGTAGGGAGTGGAGTATTCATGCTTGATTCCTTCATCACTGAGAAACTCATCCAAGGTATAGTTTTTGAACTCGGTGCCATTGTCACTTCGAATAGAGAGAATAGTTGCATTGTGCTTCCGTTGAACCTCATTTGCAAAGTCAATGACGGTTTGTTGAGTCTCACTTTTGTACTTGAAAAAGAACACCCAAGTGTATCTTGAGAAACCATCCACAATAACCAAGCAATACTTCTTGCCTCCAAGACTATCATGAGAGGGAGGACCAAAGAGATCCATATGCAAGAGCTCCAAACATCTCTCGGTTTTGTGATTTGATTGAGCGCTTTGTGAGTAGTTTCATGCATCTTCCCTTCAATACAAGCCCTGCAAACACGATCTTTGGAAAAAGAAACATCGTTAATTCCAAGGATGTGGCGCTCGGAGTGAAGTCTTTGCAAAGTTCTCATGTTAACATGGGCTAGGCGGCGATGCCACAACCAGCCCTTGTCGGCTTTAGCATAGAGACATAGAGCATGAGGAGTAGTGGTCCCTGAAAAGTCCACCACGTACAATTCATGTTCTACATACCCTACAAAAGCCACCTTGAGAGACTTGCTCCACATGAGGACCACGGAATGAGAATTAAAGAAAGAAGAAAGACCCATAAGAGCAAGAGCACGAACTGAGAGTAAGTTGTAACCAAGAGTTTTGACAAGCATGACGTCAACCAAGGATACATCCGGGGTTACCACCACTTTGCCAAAACCCAAAACCTGAGAGCTTGTTTTGTCACCGTAGGAGACCATGGTGTTGGCAATATTGGGTCTCAACTCGGTCATGATAGACTTGCTTCCGGTCATATGACTAGTGGCACCACTATCGAGCACCCATTTTGAACCGCCGGAAGCATAGTCCTACAAGAAAATCAAGCCTTGGTTTTAGGTACCCATTTTGCAATGGGTCCCCTTTTGTTAGTGACAAGAACCTTTGGCACCCAAATGGACCAATGATAATCATGCGTGTAAGATGTCCCTACATATCTACAATATACATGACCATCATAAGATTTGCAAAGAATATAAGAGGGATTGTTCTTTCCGGCAAAGTTGTCACTTTGCAAGAGGGTTAGGCCATTTGGAACTCCTTGGGCCATGCCCTTATTCTTTTTCTTCTTCTTGTTCTTCTTCTTCTTCTTCTTAGTCTTGGCAAGTTGATCCTTAAAAACCTTGACCTCCTCTATGAGATGCTCATGCTTGCAACAAGGGTTAGGAGAGCTAGACAAGTCTATAATTTGCACAGCGGAAGACTTAGAAAGATCACAAGTTGACTGAGTTTGAAGCTGTTCATGAGCCTCAAAAAGACTTGAGAATTTACTCTCCAAGGCTTTGTGTTCCCTTTTGAGTTTCTCAAGCTCCTCTTGAGTCTTATCATGACCACATACGAACTCAGCATTTTCTTTCTTGAGAACCTTGATCAAAGCAAGAGCATGGTCACGTTCTTTAATAGTAGAGGTCAAAGTGTTGTTATGATCATCTACAAGCTTAGACACATTTTCTTCAAGATTAATTCTCATATTTTGTTCATCCTCAAGACTTTGAGTGAGAGAGGCAATTTCATCGGCGGCATCTCTTTCATTCTTACTTAGCAAGTCAAGAAGTTCTTCCTTTTCATCTAAGGCATCTCTAGCATTTTCAAGTTGTGCAAGTAAGGACTCAAAGCAGTTTTTAGTTTCTTCATCTAAGGTAGCAACAAATTCACACATGTCAATCATCTCTTTCTTCACTTCTAGACCAACAAGATCAAGAGAGGAAGGCTCACTAGAGATGGGTTGAGGAGTGGGTTTCGGTGATACCTCGGTGGCCTTGGCCATGAAGCACTTTTGGTTGGAGGAGATGACATTTTCATTTGGCGAGTCGAAGAGGGATAGACGTGGAGTTGAGGTAGTGGCAATAGCAGCAACCCCCACAATCTCTCCACCATGACCTTCATCATCATCATCATCTTCATCCGTGCCCGAAAGATATTCTTCATGGACCACAATTGCTCGTTCCTTGTTGGTGGCGTTCTTGACGGTGTAGTTCTTATTTATGGGATGAGGAGATCTTGACTTGACCTTGCGAATGAGACGACCACCATTGTCTTCACGGTTCTCAAAGGGACACTTGGCCACAAAGTGACTCTTGTCATTGCAATTGTAGCATGATCTTGCTTTGGGAGACTTGTGGGGTGAGTTGAATCTTGAGTTGTCCCTTGATCTTGACTTGAATCCGGACTTGTTCCAAAAGGCCCTTGAAGCGAGAGCAAGATGTTCGTTGAAGGCACATTTGAGATCTTCTTGATACCACTCACTTGATGTATCATCATCATCAACTTCAATAGCCTTGGCCTTCAAAGCAAGGTTCACTTTTGTTGATCCAATGGCTCTAGCTCGAGCGGACTCCGCATTCTTCTTAGCAATAGTCATGGCAATAACTTCACTCAAGACTTCTTGGGAGGTCATTAAGTGAAAGTTGGTTCTTCCCTTGATAGAGTTAAGCTTTTGTTCTTCAAATGGGAGAAGAGCTTGAATGAACTTTCTCTTCATAAACTTGTCATCAACATAGTGAGCCCCAAGGTCCCTCATAGTGGAACAAAGGACCTTAAGGCGCCTATACATGTCCTCGGGGGTCTCATCATCTTGCATTGTGAAACCATCGCACTCGTTGTTGATATCGTCAAACTTGGAGCTTTGGATGCTAGCATTCCCAACGAAGAGCTCGGTGAGTTGATCCCAAGCTCCCTTGGCAGTGTCAAATTGGCGAATGTGAGCAAAATCCTTTGGAGTCAAGGCCTTTTGAATCATTCCCAAAGCCGTAGCATTGAGTTGCTTGTCCACCACTTCACCTCGTGTCAACTTCTTTGGGTCAAATGGAGAGAATCCATCCTCCACAATCCTCATTAACTCAATGGAAGAGCTGGAAATATGTGAGCGCATTAGATATTGCCAATTGGCGAAATTAGACGTATCTAGCATAGGTGGTGCTCCTTGAGGGATAATGTGGCATGGGAATGGGTGGATCCGGAGTGTACTTGGTGGGGGTACCGCCGAGTAGTCCTTTCCTCCATTCTCCCTTTGAAGTTGGGTTCTCGGGCTCCTCGATGTTCTCACTTGGAACCTTGGTAGAGGTTTGAGCAACAAAACCAAGTCCCAAATGAGTGGTGGCACCATGGAGTTACCCGGGGCCGACCAGAATCTGGAGGAACCTCGTTGGATTGGGGTGTCAATAGCAACCATGGGGTTTGGCTTGAGGGATGCAAGAGAGTCATCATTTCCTCGAACTTGGACATCATGGATGACTCCAATTGCTTGAGGTCATCCATAGTGGCCAAGTTCTTGGCTTTTTTCACTACCCCTTCGCCATATAGTCTCTTAGGCGGTAAAGCCCAAATAAGAGCCTGTGCTCGATACCAATTGAAAGTACCGACTTGATACGACTAGAGGGGGTGAATAGGCGTCTACCAATTTTAATTTGTTTCACACTTTAGGCTCAACGAGAAAAGAGGTTATCTAGAGATGCAACTAAGTGAGCAACCTAAATGCAAGAAAGCGAACACAAACCACAAAAACAGTAAATAGCGAGGAATAAAGGAAGGAACGCAACGGCGAGGGGACACGAGATGTAATTCCGTAGTTCACTCCCAAGGAGCTACGTCCACGTTGGAGAGGTGTCGGGCCACACAAGGTCACCCGAGCGCCACAAAGGCCTCACCTTCTTCTCCGTGAGCTCCCCACAAAGGAGGCCTCACAATCCACTAACCAGTGACCTTGAAGGCGCCAACCAAACCTTTACACCAAGGTTGAGGGGAGGCTCCACAACTGAATTGAGGCCCTCAACGACACCTCAAGCTTTACGACATGCCTCACCGAGGATGACCTACACCGTCTAGGGTTCCAAGAAACCCAAGAGTAACAAGATCCACAAAGGATGGGTGGGGGAAATCAAATCTTCTTTGGTGGAAGTGTAGATCTAGATCTCCTCCCTCACCTCTCAACAGATCAGGTCGTTTGAGTGGCTAGAGAGAGAGAGATCTAGTGAGGTGAAGCTCAAGCATTAATGGAGGAGAGAGAAAAATTCGAGAGACAGTGGGAGGAAGAAGAGGGGTGCCTTAAATAGGCCCCCCTCGCCGAATCACATAGCCCATGACCACCGGAAGTTCGGTGAGAGGTCGGAAGTTCCGCTCGAGCGCTCCAACGGTCATCAGACCGTTGACGCCCGCTCCAGAAGCGCAATCAGAAGTTCCAGTCAAAGCAGAACGGAAGTTCCGGTGAACTTCCGAGCAAGTTCCGATCAAGTTCCGGAAAATAGCACGTTTCAAAACAGAAACTTTCTGAGCCTCCACCGGAACTTGGGGCGGAACAGGCGAACTGGTCATGATAGTCCGGAAGTTCCGGCCTTCAGGCGGAAGTTCCGCTCAAGAACTTTTGCCAGGAAAAGTTCCGAGCAAGTTTCGGTAAAGTTCCGGCAAATAGCATACTTCAAATACGTGGTCATCAACTGCCACGAACTTGGGGAACTAGCGTCGGAACAAACCGCAGAAAACATGTAAAAAATGTTTGAGGAACTTCCGGCCTATGACCGGAAGTTCGTGAGACACAAAAGGCCCCAATACAGGAAAAAGCTCTCTCTCACGGAGTAATGGGATGGCTGTGGCGGTGCATATAGGTTTGTGCAAAAACAAGTGATTTCCCACAGCCCTCCAACATGGACCCCCTCTTAATAGTACGGTGACCTAAAAAACATCAACCAGAAAGAAACTAGGAGAAGACTAAAAAAGGCCACCGTCTTCAAAAGATCACAAGAGAGCATCCATCACAATACAATGAGACAACAACGACGTTTCCCCTGAAAATCAAGAGCACAGTTAAAAACAAGATTGGGATTGTCATTTAACACCAAAAAACATCATGGGAAGATATAGTCCTTTCAGTTGCAAACAATAGCTTGCATGCGACACTTCTGAAGCGGCAAATAGCTCCCGTGCGACTTCTACTTAACCCCACGAGACCGTCAACGAATTCGAATCAGCTGAGCATAGTACGACCCACAGCCTCTCCACGTCACGACGGAACTCACCTGATGTCCACCTCATATCATGGGACCCACCCTGTGGTCGAAGAGAGCCATTGGCCCCGATCCTTCCCCGCACCCGAGCACTCCCGCCACCGTTCCAGCATCTCATCTCCTTCCGTTTTCTTCTCCGACGAGCAACTGCGGCAACGCCGGCGAGGGATGTCGAGCTCTGCTTCCTCCCACCGCTCATGGCCTCGGTATGGTGCGGTGCCGATGAGGAGGTGCCCCGATTGCCCGCATCGCGCCCTGGCGGCTTGTCACATCCACCGACAAGAACGACAACATTGGCCGGGAATTTGTGAAGTGTGAGAGCAAGCCCGAGCCGGGAAAGGTGAGATCTGAGTGTTTCGAGCGCCAATTTCTCGATTTTCTTTCAAAATTTCATGCATTTCATCGAATTTGGGATTTAGGGTTCATCTCTGCGATTTCAGGAACTGCCAAAAAGTGGGCATTTTGAGTGGCTTGATGAGTACATCAAGCGAATTGGGGTGGAGGTAGCATCCCGGGAGCTCGAAAACCCGTCCGTGGTGGAGAAATTGGGATGTGGCAACCCCATTTCCGCTGGTACTACGGTGGATGCGGAAGTGAAGGCCGAGCTGAATAAGATGAACAAGCAGCTAAGGCAAATCATCGAATTGAAGAAGCAGGACAATCAGATGGCCGGATTTTTTATTTTTGTGTAATTTCTCTCGGATTAGTTTATCTCCTCATCGTTAGTCATTAGACAGCGCAGGCAGTGTTCGAGTGATGCTTTATAATGGATGTAATGGTCTATGTCTTTGGCTTGAATAAAATGCAACACAAATTCGGGCTAATTTTGAGCTGCTCTGTTTTCGAAATCAGTGTTCCTTCAGTTTCGTCAGTTTTGTCAGTGTTCCTTTTATCAATGTGCAGGGGGCGCCCGTGTGCAGGGGGGAGGGGTTGAAAAGTAAAAAAAACAATTGACGAGGATTGAAAAAGGCCAGGCCCAAATAGAACTTAGCCAGGCCAAAATGGACGTATCCAGGCCCAATAGTAACTATATGTTGATTGGGCAAAAAAAATGGTACTCACGTTACAATCTAAATAGGGACGTGTGGATCTGCAGATACTCGTGCTCAGGTCGCAATCTTTTTTTTTGCGAAAGTAAATATATAAATGAATTTCAAGGACATCTATTTAACTAACATAACTTGGGTGCTCCTTTAACTTATGTAAATATGTAAATGTCTTATTTGAAAATGAACCATGTGTTTTATGAACTTGTTTTTGTGTCTTTTGTTTTTATACACTTGTAAATATATAAATATTGCACGAGTATTATATGAACTTGTTTTTGTGTCTTTTGTTTTATACACTTGTAAATATATAAATATTGCACGAGTATTATATGAACTTGTTTTTGTGTCTTTTGTTTTATACACTTGTTGTTTTGGGTGTTTTGACAAATGAAAATACAATAAAACACAGATTACAATAAAACAAGGGAATAGATAATATTGGGATAACATTACTTATATTAGATAGGAGGGATCGATAACATTACAATAAAAAGAAAAAAGTACAATAATATAGAAGGGAATAGGCGCCCCGCCTAAACCCTGGGCTAGCCCCTAAACCCTAACCCTAGCTACCCTACTCCATCGGCGGTGGAGGCGGTGTCGGTGCAGCCACCTTCGCGGCATTCCACGCCGCCAGCCTCTCCCGCTGCTCCCGCTTCCGCTGCTCCTCCTGGAAGGCCCAGCCATTGGCCTTCCGTTGCTTCTCGTCCTCCCGTCTGCACCTTTTCTTCAAGGCGCGCTGGGCCTGCTTCTCCTTCCACCTGGCGATAGCAGCCTCCTGCTTTGCCTCGTCCTTTGCCGTCTTAGCCCTATAGGCTTCGGAGGGGAGGTCGCCGCCGCCGGGGAGGTTGGGGACTGGGTTGGTGACGATGGGGCCCTGCTCCCCCTAGGGGCAGGGCGCGGACTTCTTCTTCTTGCCACGCTTGGGGCGCGTGGGCGCCTCCTGCTCCCATCACTGCTTATGGTCCGGGTGGTTGTCCTTGTCGCTTACTTCGGTGTCAGAATGGAAGCGGAAGGGGGAGGTCGCCATGGTCGCCGGAGTGTTTGGGGGCTGGGAGGAGGCAAAGGGACGGGCTCGAGGTTGAAGATGAGGGGCAAGATGAGATGAGGAGGCAAAGGCGTTTCGCCTATTTAGGGAGGCGTGAAGGCGTGGGAATCCAGCGTCACAGCGCCAGATACCGAGACGCATTGCGTTGCGTGTGGGAAGCGTGATCAATGCGAAAGAGAGAAAAATAGCTAGGATGCGACGTGTGTAACCCCCGCCTTCGCCTACTGCATGCATGCATGCATTAATGCGAAGAGAGAAAAACGTTCAAGGTAGTTGTTCATTGGCAGTGAAAATAAAAGGAAAATATAATTTGGCCTTGATTTACTTGATAATAAATGCGTGAATCTAGTACCAAGGTACTGCTCGTTACACACCGCATGCAACAAACTCGTTCTTTTTACACACGCAAGAAAAATCGGTGAGAGTAGTATTGACTTTTGAATGGCATGAACCGATGGGAGTAAGTTTGATCAAGAAAGTTGTTTGACGACACTTATTTAATGGGGCAGCGTTGTTACGCATAAAATAGATCATGACGCTAGGGGCAGCTGCATGCATGGTGCAGCCCGCCCCGCCTAGCGCCCTCGCATGCCACGCTCGGTCCAACGGTCAATGGAGTGTGCCACGCTGTACGTTATATTTATTATATATTTTAGATTTTGATATTTTTTTTAGGCTGGTCATAGGGACATGCATACTCCCTCTGTCTACAAATAAGTGTACGTTTGGCTTCAAAATTTATCCATAAAAAGTGTACTTCTACCTTTCCAATGCACTTAGATCTGGTATCATGCATATGTTACTAGTCTAAGTTACTACTCCATAGTGCAAAATAACATAGATGTGGTATCATGCAAAGTCTCATTTATTAAAATGAACCTGAGGGGAGTAAGTTTGACTGAAGAAAGTTGTTACACGTACACTTATTTAATGCAACGGAGGGAGTAAATACGCTGCAGCACTATTGCACGTAAAATAGCTAGATTGCGACGCTAGGGGCAGCTGCATGCATGGTGCAGCCCGCCCCGCCCAGCGCCCTCGCATGTCACGCTTGGTCCAACGGTCAATGGAGTGTGCCACGCTCGCATGCCACGTTGTTGCACGTAAAAATGATGAAGCCAATCATATTCCAGAATCATCCATCCCACGGATCGCCAAGAGCTAGCCACGAAATCCTTCTAAGAGACGCCAACCAATCAGGTTGCAGAACAAGCCCTTCCACGGATCGCCCAGAGCCACCCGCAGAATCCTTCTAGAAGACGCGATCGGACGGCCATAGTGTCACACTAGGGTTAGATCTATGTTCCTCATTCAGCCTTAGGGTTAGCGGGGTTTAGGATGTAGTCAACGGGGTTTCACAAGTTTGACCAGACATTCAAATGTGCATAACTAATTCAAAAAAAATCAAAAAAAATACAAAACCTTCGCATGGTGTCATGTTATGTGACATAGTTCTGAGGAAAAATATCAAACTTGGTCTATTGATCATATTTCAAAAAACCCTTCACAAAATGACCTATCTCCTCCGAGGTTTTCTGGCTTTCGGGTCAAATGACCAATGATATGGCTAGAATCAAGGCATACTTCGTGATAATGTGCCCATATTTGGCATACATGTCTATAATGGGATTACTAACAATGTTGTAGCACAAATTTTTCCTTTTCGACGCACATAAAATCCATTTTCTGTTTTCTGAGTGCCGAAAGAGGGGGGGATTTGTGAAGCAACCACAAAATTGAAGTTTCAAAATGGTAACATCCTATTTTTCAAAAATACTAGACCACCTAGAATATACAATTTCCCAACTTGAGTATCTCAAACCTTTTATTCCATCCCTGGTGAAAAAGACAAATCCTGCCGAATCGGTTGGAAGTGGGTAAGATATGAACTACAGGTACATGATTTCATGCTGATGATTTTTTGTAAAAATCATTTTTAGGTTCACAACATGCTATTTCATTAGAGATCCAATGCTAGTTTTGTGATCCTGAGCCCCTAGCTAAGAATATTTATGAAAACCCTTCAAGTTTGACCAGACATTCAAATGTGCATAACTAATTCAAAAAAATCAAAAAATACAAAACCTTCGCATGGTGTCATGTTATGTGACATAGTTCTGAGGAAAAATATCAAACTTGGTTTTAGAAATGGTCGATAAGAAACTTGCTTAGAAATGGTGTAGTTTACCCTAGCTTTGGAGCCCATTTCTACCCCATTTTGGGTGAGGGTGAGTTGTACTTCACAAAAGGGATCAGGGTGAGGATTAGTTGTATTGTACATATGAGAAAAACGTTGGAAGCTCATACAAACATAGAAAAGTGACATAGCTACATTTTTTGAAATTCAAATTTACCATCATATTTGAATTTTGTCCAAATTATCAACAGGTGACAAATTATTATAATAACAAATGTTTACAACAAGTGCCAAATTATTATAATAACAAATGTTTAAAACAATAACAAATGTTTACAATAACAAATGTTTACAATAACAAATGTCTATTTCTTTTGTCTCTTCTTACCCCTCGTTTTCTTCTCCTTCACAAGTTTCACACCACACAACAGGTTTATGCTCTTCTTTTTCTTACCATTACCATCTGGCCTCCCCACAGCACGTCCAAGAGTCTCCTTCACCTCCTGCACCTCCTCAACAACCTCATGATCATGATCCAGAGCCTCATCAACATGGTCACTTTGCACCAGAGCCTCAACAACATGGTCAGTTTGCACCAGAGCCTCAACAACAGGCTCATTTTGCACCAGAGCCTCAACAACAGGATCATTTTGCACTAGAGCCTCAACAACAGGCTCATTTCCCCCTTCATTTTGCACCAGAGATTCCAAATCAGAAACGGTGTGCCCTAAAGCCTCAACAGTTTGCACATCATCCTCCAAAACAAGTTCAGATTGCACCTCAGCAGCACCAAACATGATCTGGTTAGTTCTCTTCTTTCTTTGGCCATTGATTCTTGCCCTTTTCATCGGCCAAAGATCGTCAACAACAAGAGGTGGGCCTTTTCTCCACGCTTCCTCGAAAACAAGCAAGTTAGCTGGGGAGAAAATTCATCAACAAGAAATGGGATAGATTTTGGATGAACATACTTTGGCTTTTCAGAAGGTCTCTACACTTGGTAGAGCCACGGTCCAAGTTCTTCATAGAGTTTGCATATATTCTTGTTACCTTTTGGGCCCTTTTGGCTTGGCATCTTTCTTTCCCTTCTTCTTGCTCCCACCTTTCTCAAACCAAGCCTTGAATCTACTCGCTTGGGCACCCTTTCTTTTCATCAAAGGAGGACACAAGGAGAATCGAATGTCCACTTCAGGCCACCGAGACTGATCTGTAAGTCTTGGAATTGGTGTTCCATATGCAGCCTTGAATTTTGCTACAGAATAATACTCATGCAAATATGGGTGCATATTTAGCTTGTGTTTGAGGCCAAGAAAAGTATGGCATGCTCACAAGGCTTCCCAGGTGTTGCAACTCAAGGCATGTGCATTCATGCAATTGAGTGTCAACAACATGCCTCTGCCAGATCTTTGTATCTCGACTTCAAGACCCCACAATGAGGATTTCTCAACACGCAAATGTGCAAGATTTCGCCTCGTTGACCACCACGCACAACATTAGGAATCTTATCTCCTTGAAGAACATCACCAAGCCTTCTTCTCAATTCCCACAACCTCATGATCATGATCACGATCAGTCAACCATGTCATGGACAGCAAGTCTTTTAACTCCTTCACTTTGTTGTTGAAACTTTCGCCAAATTATTGTTGATATGATCACATTTGATGGCAGTGTTAAATGACCTGTACCATAAAAGAGAATGGTAGGTTTCAACCATGTACAAAACTTGACCCTATCCTCCTGAGCATGCCGCCTTAATCTTCTCAAGGTGATATGAATGTGTCTTTGGTGTAAGATCTTGTTCTGCCACATGCGTCCAAAATCATCTCCTCTGAATTCTTTGATCAAATTCATCCACATATGGACAAGCACTCCCTCTCAAAGATGAGGGAAAACAATCTTCACTGCATTTTCTAAACCTTTACATGCATCTGTGCACCGCCAATGGAGAGATCGCCCTATGCATCTTTTCAAGCTGCATCATGAACCATGTCCATGATGCCTCATCTCAGACTAAAACATGCCAATAGCTACAGGAACATCCAATTGTGTCCATCTAAAGCATTGCATGTTGCTAGTTGACCATTCCACTTTCCGGTCAAGAAAGATGAGTCTATACTCAAATATGGATTTGCACCACCTTTGAAGCCATCGATGCAAGGCTTTAAAGCCATGAAGAATTTAGAGAAGAAGACTTTCCCATCACCGTTACCTCGGTATATATCTCCACAACCTTTGCGGTGACCTCTTCTCTACTTCTGCTTTAAAGTTATAAAGCATTCGAAAGGTATTTGCCCAATCACCATATAGCTCTTTCATTGCCCTTTGCTTTGCCTTCCACACTATAGTATAATTCAGCTTAATGGGGTATTGCTTTTCCAAGTCTATTTTCAGTCTCTTTGTAGTGATGTTTGGTGTTGTGGCTAAAATGGGCTTGATCTTTTCTGAAACCCATAATTGTGATGTCATCTTTGTAACTGTTTGAGAACTTGTAATGCAAGTATGAGGTTTTGGAATTTGATTCACTCTTATTGTCCTTCCATCAGGTTGGCGTCTAGCAGATATATAGCACTTGCAAGGCTTGGCACCACCATCATAACCTATGCATTTTGCATAGAACTTCTTTTTATCAGTCCACATAGTCTTGGTAGCAAACTCATGTTTGACTGCATATGTCCTGAAACACATCCTGAATTCATCCATGCTTGGAAACAATCTCCCAACTTCAATAACTGGGTCCTCTTTGTCATAAACTGTTACTAGCTCATCATCATGTGCATCATCTACATGAACTGCAGCATTTTCCAACAACTCTAGATCTATATCTGCCTCTTCATCTCTTAAATGGTTGTCACCATTATTTGAAGCTTCATCCCTCTTCTTCTCCTTGTCTCTGTCATCTATAGGAATGCCAAAAATCTTTTCCATTTCAATGTCATCTATTGGTGAAATGACCAAATCAGTCCGGTCATGTATCTCAATTGAATTCCAATCAACAGTTACAATCATTTGTGCATTACCATCTGCAGCCTCCCCTTGTGCATTAGCATCATCATCCTCCACTGTTAACAATTCCAACTCAGTAAGTATAGGCATTACTTGCCTTTGTGCAGCCCAATCATCCTCGACCATCTGAGCAGCCAGCTTTGAGGTCACATATCCAACCCTCGAATCAGGTTTCAGATCAATGAGCTCTGCTAAAAACAGAACAGTTTAGCTTGTCCAACCGTTTCGCTCATTGATTTCATCAACTATATGTTCCCCTGTCTCAACCCTAACATAGTCACATTTGCAATCATCAAATCGTAACAAAGAAACTTCTTGCTCTGGCCCCCAAACCACACTATCCCCAATTTTTCCACCATTTTCCTCACCGCCTCCTCTCCCATGTTTATTAGCTCTTGGGGATCAACATGTTCTAATTCCACCTCCCATTTAACAACCGTGTCTCTCTCAATGATCTGCGTGCTGCCATCAACTAAAACAACCCTAGAGGAAAGAAATTGATCTAAATTGAAGGTTTGGCGCAACATTGTCTCCCCTGCTTTTGGTGGGCCTTTGTGAGCTAGAGGAAGCGAACAAAGAGCTCAACCTTAGAGAAATTAAGTGCGAGATACGGGATATACCGATTAAGTCCCTCTCCATGCTCCATATCGCCCCTCGCCTGCTCAAACACCCTCGCCTCCACAATCTAGCATCAATGGGCACGCTCAGATCTCGAATTGAGAAGAATGGGAGAGGAATTAGCTTTCAAATGGCACTCACCACCTTCGCCGTCGAGCAGCGCCGCCTAAATTAATTGCCGTCTGCCAAATACGAGAACGATGGGTGAGGTCTGCCGCCGCCGTCGGGGAAGCTACAGTCAGTGTGACGCGCGCTCTCGGTCGGAAGAGGTTGGTTTGACTGGCTGTCCCAACCAACCGGTTTGGCTTAACCCTAATCTTGGAACAAAGTTAAATGTGTCCTTATGGCCGTTTTAAGGCCCGTGTGGCCCTGGGATATTAGCTGCCTCACAACCGTCGCATGCGAGCTATTCTTTTCAACGATGTCGCTTTCCTTCCAATTCCATGTAAAGACGTCGCATAGGATCTATAAGCCCCCACCTACCTTGGGACACTATGCTCAGCCACATTAAAGTCAATACCACCATTGGAGCCACTCAATCTTCAAGATCTCCTCATTCCACCACCCAAAGTCCTTGATCTTTGGGGAATCGAAGGAGGAGGCCCCGATCTACTACTTCACCAAAAGAGATCTTCATTTCCCCCTCATTTCATTGAGGGCCCCTTTGCTCTAGTGTTTTCTTGGAAACCCTAGTTCTTGTTTTGGTTCTTACAAGTTTGTCTTTGATTGCTTTGACAGATTTCTTTTATTTGGGAGCCTCCGATTAAGTTGTGGATGTGTGCCCCAAACTTGTAGCGGTGCCGGCTTCCACCTTGAAGGTTGCCGATATAGTGGAAGGTGAATCGATCCCGTTGGGGTGAGATTCATCGGAGAACAAGGGAGGCCTTTTATGCGAGTGGTTTGAAACCACCCCCTCTACAAACATATACGTACTTCCCCTCAAAAGGAAGGAACTACGGGAAACAAATCCTTGTGTCTCCGCGTCCACCTTTTGGTTACTTCTATCCTTTACCGCTGTCACATCCCAAGATTTTCCAAATCTTGTTATGTGAAAAATAAATAAACAAAATAATTTTTTGTTGAAAAATCAGGGTGAAAAGAAACTTTTGTTTCTAAATGAAAACTTAAAATCCCATCTTGAACAAACTTTAATTAAAGTTTGAATTCAACAAAATCCAAATCAAGTGAATTGCATTCCTCAATGAATGTATCTGGAAATTTAAACACTTGGAAAATAAATCCAAACCCTAAACCGTAATGGGATAAAAATCATTTCCAAGTTATCTCCAAGTCTATGGATTTGATCCATATAAAAATTTGTCAAGAAACATTCACAAATGATCAAAAATGACAAAACCATATAAATTGATTTCACTTAATTTGGAACCATGGATAAAATCTTATGAATATAATAAGATAAGGAATTAAATTCCCAAAGTTAATAAAGCCTTATCTAAAATCCCTACAAAATGGTGAGCAAATAATCTTAAAATTATTTAAAAGGATAAACAAATATTAAACAAGATTTTACAAATTGGAATCACCAAGATTTGATCTCTAAATAAAAAGATAAGGATTTTATAAGATAAAGAAAGAAATTTTAAATAAAGAATATTTTAAGACCAAATCAAATCTTGGACCAAACCCATAAACAAGTGGAATAGGTTATAATCCAAATCCAAATAAAGATATTGGTTAAAGAATTGCCAAAATAAAATAAAAAGGCTTGGACCAAATCCTATTAGAATAAACACAAAATCCAAATTTTAAATGATTAATAAATCATATTAAAAACCTTTCCAAATAATTCAAGATGAATTATTTGACACCCAAATAACCAAATAAAAACCTACTAAAAAGAATTGGAAGGTTTTGGAAAATCAAATAGTTATTAAATCCTATTTAAATTAAAAACTAGAGCCTATTTGGAATAATTAAAAGACCTTAAAAAGAATAAATAAATTATTCTAAAATGAATTCAGAATGTTTTATTAATCAATACTTAAACCTACACAAATTTTGGAAATTATTTGAATTCAAATGAATGATTGAATTGCTTGTTTAAAATCAAAACAGAAAATAAAATCAGAAAAGAGAAAAAGTTTCAAAAAGAAAAAAATAAGAAAAGAAAACAGCCCAGCTAAACCTACCCAGACCAAAGAATCCCCAAATCAAGCCCACCGGCTCCTCTCTTTTCTCTTCGTTCTTTTTCTCATTGAGTCCGCACCCCTCCCTCGCCGCAAGCTGGACCCACTCTTCCTCTCTCTATCTCCTTTGTCAAAGAGGACCCACCGCCACGATGGCATCAATCTTCAAACCGTGACCAATTCTTTCCCTCACTCCGTTTCCGGCATCGATTACTCTTGTTCAATTCGCCTAAATGACGACTAATCCGCCTAGTGATGATGCTCGTGAAATCGCCTCCTCTCTCTCCCTTTCCTTCCGGTCATCACACCACCCGGAGCCCAGTGTCCATAATTTTTGCTCGAAACCTCACTACCACCGACGAGTCCCTGTCAAATTCCGGCAAGCCCCGACCCTCTCCTACCTCCTAGCTCACACCAGCTTGATCCCCATCATCTCACGCACCTGCCCGTGGTCTCCATTCGCCCACGCATGCTCCACAGCCTCGCCTCCGTCTTCGTTTGAGCGCCACCGACAGCTAGATCAACTCCGATGAGCTCCCCTGGTATTCCCTGACCGCCCCCTCCTCTCTGGTTGACACTAGCATACTCTTCTCTCTCGCGCGTGTCTAACGCACCTATTTACATGGCGTGCCTTGTAGCCTCGTCCCGACAACGGCGGCGTGCCGAAGAGCAGGGACTCGGTGAGCAATTGTCGTCACCCGTGCGCCACGACCTGTGGAGACCACGTCGAGAATCAAGCGCAGCGCAAACTCGGTGATACCCCACTCCTCCTCTAGCTCCCTGCATGAGTACCACCCTCGTCCGAAAGCCGCTTTGCTGCCGCCCTTGATCTTTGGTCGAGCAAGGTTGCCCGTTAGATCTTGATCCCACGGCCACGATAGAATCATTAAACGAAGCGTTATGGGCTAATCTGATCCGTGCGATGTAACTTGATCTAACGTCTCATAGCGCGTGATCCAGACGAATCGGTACCAGCGTATTAGATCAAGACACGTGTCCCTGCTGATTTGTTTAAAAACAGAATAGTTCTGTTAGATGTTCCATTTTGTAAAATCTATAACTTTTAATCTACACGTCCAAATTTTGCAAACTTTATATCAATGGATTCAGAAAAACAAGCCCTAGCCAACCATGTACTTTTTTTAGTAAAAAGCTTCTGGTAAAATGATTGTTTTTACAGAAACTTATGTATGCTTGTTTAGGTTATAAAAATTATTCTAAAATGATTTTGGGGATAAAATCTTTTGCAAATGGTGAGTTTTGAACCTACTGGCCATAAGAAACACTTTGTGGTATCAAAAATGTATTTGGTGAAATAAAAGAATGAATCTTGGATTTAAACCATTCCTAGTCAAATAAAAATATGATTTATTTATTAAAAATGGTTTTGGAAGAAAACCTTTGAGAAATGTTTTGGAAATAAACTCACTGACCCTAAACACAATGTTATATGGTTTGAAAACATATTTTGTGAAACCTATAGAATTTTGTCTTATTAAAAGCATTTCTACACCACATAAAATAATGACTTGATTTAAAAATGGTTTATGAAGTAAAATATTTTGCAAATGGTTTTGCCACTTTATAAAATGACCATTAGGTGTTTTCAAATGTTTATGAACCATTAGAAACCACTTTTACAAATAAAACAATCTTTTGCATGCTTGCATGCATTACTTTGATTTTATCATTTTATGTGATGAATTGCTTGAATGGTAGATTGAAATATTGTTTGCTTGATTGATTTGTAGTGAATTGAAGTGAGTGAACATTGCAAAGATCAAGGATTGAACTTATACTCTCTACCAAAAAGGCAAGTGATGCTACATACTTTTGTCCCATTATTTTCACTATGCATTAGTGATGTTTCTAAGTAGGACTTGCATGGAATTTTTGCTAAGTATAAACTATGCTATGGGAAATCCTAGTAGATGAAACCTTAGTAGAAATTTCCTAAGTTAGGATTCCTACTACTATCATGCTTAGCTTAGCTAATAGAAAACAAGGGTGGAATATATATTCATACTATGGAAAAATTTCTAAGTCTGAGGACTTGTGTTTTGTTTAATAAAACAACTAAGTAAATGAATCACCTGGGTGGAATGGAAGGAATGGTTTACCTTGTGTATCTCACTTGTGGATGGACACCCAGGAACAAAGAGATTTGAGATGTCAAATGTTAAGAAGCTTCAAGTGCAGCCACTTGGCATTATGGGCTCTGCCTGGATCATATAGGTTGCAATAACTTAGCCAAATGGACAGTTGGTGGTAGGGGTTTGATAGCTTGGAACACGTCCATTCTGGTCTAAGGGAAGGCTTCTGAAAGATCTTGTCTTGGTGAAACCAAGTCTTGTGGGGAAAGTTCACCACCTCCGGAGAGTGAAATATCTAAGTACTTAGCCATGTCCCTAGTAAAGGACAAATTGAGCATCAAGACATGGAAGCTATCAAGAATCTCATCATCCAAATTTCTAAGTTAAAATCTTGTGGTTGAACAAGGGTTGAAAGGATCACCAATTTCTATTGGGGATGCCTTGGGAAAGATTTTTGTCAAACAAAAACTTAGTGTTCTCAAATGATAAGGAAAATCTATTTTGAGCAAAGCAAGCCTAAGCTCCACTTAGACAAATGCATATAGATGATAGACTCCACAATATTACCATATTATCACTTGCCAATACAATTCAAATGTATTGACCCTTGTGGCTTTAACTTGTTATGTTGCAGGTTTGTTTGATATTAGTGAAGTTTAATGATTAGGATTACAAGTTTACAACCAACATGTCTGTCTGTGGCACTTTGCAGATGAAGGACCCCATGCTATTGTTATATTCTGCTGCATTGTAATAAGATAGCCAAATGAGCTATGTAAGATGTAATAAATTATTTTATTCCTGGTTATAAAGTTGTATTATGACCTATGTTTCTTGATATTACATCTTAACTGTGGATGCTAGCTATTGATCCAGGGACTAGCATTGTAAACACAGGGATCTCTACCTTATTAAAGGTTGGGAACCTTACAACCGCACCTTACTTACTTGTTACTACTTTGTGTTGTGGTAGCTCTTGCATAATTGTCATATAGTAAATTCACCGTAGTTGCATTATCTAGAGAATTTACCTTATCGTCAAACCTTAATTTGAAAAAGAAGAAAATTTGAAGTAGCACCTATTCACCCCCCCCCCTCTAGGTTCCCATACGATCCTTTCAATTGGTATCAGAGCCTCGGCTCTTTATTCGGGATTTACCGCCTAAGAGAATATGGGTAGCAACGAAGGGGATGGTGGTAGTCAGCCGACACCGGTGACCATGGAAGATCTCAAAAACTTGGAAACAAGATTGAGCTCTTCCTTGGTCAACGAAGTTAAGAAGATGCTCGATAAACTTCTTAAAGACAAAGAAGGCTCATCACCCCCATCTTCTCAAGAGGATCAACCATCCATTTTACCTAAAGGGAATACGTCGATATCCCCCGAGGTTATGGTGGTGGGGGGTAAACTAGACAACGTTAATTCCTCCACACACAATGATGGTGGGAAGGGTGAGCACCATGATTCATGGTAATCTCCCGACCCTCCAATCCCTCACCCTCATGTATACAATAGAGGTGACCCACCTAAGCTTGAAGAATCTGCTACTTTTGCTCAATGGCAATCACTAATGAGAACTCATATGCGCAGCTCTTGCATTGAACTTTGGATCATCATCGAGCATGGACTCTTTATTGGGGATCCAAACAACATGACAAGAAGAGAGATTGTTAATAGTCAATTCAATGCCATTGCTTTGCATATGATTCAACAAGGTTTGGGGACAAAGTATTATCCACACATTGAGCACTTTAGCATTGCCAAGGAAGCTTGGGATGCTCTCACTTTGTTGTTTGTTGGAAATGAGAGTATGAGGAGGAACCGATATGATGCTCTAAGCAATGAAGCCGAAGGCTTCTACATGAAATAAGGTGAAGATCACAAAGACATGTACCGAAGGCTCAAGACCACCGCCACCGCTTTTAGGAATGTGGGTGCCTCACATGTGGATGATGCTTGGATAAAAAGGAAATATGTGAGTGCACTCATGCCTTTTGAGCCCACCACTTGAAGATCTTACAAGGAAGACATAACTACCACCTCATGACCTCAAATGAAGTTATGCAAGAGATTCCGCTTTCAAGGTTGCCACCAAAAATGGCAAAGATGCCCGTGCTCGTGCCCTAGGTATGAGCAATGTTGCTTTGAAGGCCAAAGTTGTGGACCATGGGGATGAAGATGATAGTGATGAAGGGCTTTCCATGGACCATCCCGATGAAGTCAAGATTGCTCATGGACAATATATGGCTTTCACTAGTGGAAACGAGGTCTTTTGTTGATCCCGAAAAAGGGCTTTAACACCGGTTCTTTAAAGGGGGGTCGTACCAGCGTGGCCCCTGCGGCAAAAAAGGAGCCCCCCTTTAACACCGGTTCATGCCACGAACCGGTGTTAAAGGACCACCTGCTTGATGTGCTAGCCCTTTACCATCGGTGCGTGGCATGAACCGGTGTTAAAGGGGGGCTATATAAGACACCACCCCAGCCCACACACACCCCACTCTTCCATTCTTTCACATTTTGGAGCCTAGCAAAGAGGGTGTGAAGAGTGCTAGTTTTTTTTTCATATGCACAAGAGGTGTTCGATGAAATGCCCGAGAGCTCAAAATAAGTTTTCTTGTTGCTCTTTCCGTCTCGGTCGAGGTCGGAAACTATCCTTTCATGTGTCATTGATGTATTATATATATAAATGGTCATCTCCCTATTATTTTTTGATATATACTACATATTAATGCAGATGAAAGCAATGGATGTCACGGTGACCGCACTTCCGAGTACATTACGGGCCTCCAAAATTTCATCGTTGTGGCTAATGCAAACCGTGGTCACAATGGTTTTATGTGTTGTCCGTGTGTTCACCGTCGAACAAGAAAGACTACTCAAATACAGAACCATTCACGCCCACCGCTTTGATCGGTTTCATGCCCAGCTATAATTGTTGGACCAAGCATGGAGAAAAGGGGTTGTGATGGAAGACAACGAAGAAGAAGAGGATGATGACAACTATCATAATATGTATCCTGAATATGATGATAATGCAACGGGGTAGATAATGAAGATCGGGAGGAGGCGGATGGGCCCGATGATAGCGATCTTAGTCGGGCCATTCTTGATGCAAAGGAAGAATGTGAAACGAAAAGGAGAAGGAGAAGCTGGAGCAGATGTTAAGGATCACAAAACATTGTTGTATCCAACTTGCGAAGATGGCCACAAAAAGCTAGGTGCCACATGGATTTCTGCAATGGAAGGCGGAGAATGGTGTGATTGACGCATTTTCAAAGTTGTTGGTAAAATGAAGAATCTTCTTCCAAGAAATAATGAGTTGCCCAAGTACATACCAAGCAAAGAAGGTTGTGCGCCTCTAGGATTAGATGTGCGAAGATACATGCCTGCATTAATGATGCATCCTCTACCGCGGTGAAGTGCGAGAATTTGTATGCATGCGGTATACCTTTGCTGCTGTATAAGATCGAGCGAGGCGATCTGGCGATGTTGAGGCGAGGCCCCTAGGAAGAAGGTTCCGCCAAGGTTATGTGGTATGCTCCTATAATACCACGGTTAAAACGTCTCTTCAAAAATAAAGAGCATGCCAAGTTGTTGCGATGGCACATGGAAGATCGTAAGAAATACGCGATGTTGAGACACCCGCCGATGGGTCACAGTGGAGAAAAGTCGGCGAGTACGGACTTCAGACGTGACGCAAGGAACTTAAGGTTTGGTCTAAATGCAGACGACATGAATCCTTTTGGTGAGATCTGCGATCATAGCACCTGGCCTGACCCTATGTATCTATAACCTTCCTCCTTGGTTGTGTATGAAGAGGAAGTTCATTATGATGCCATGCTCATCCAAGGCCGAGGCAACTTCTAAGCGACATTGATGTGTACCTAAGGCCATTAGTTGAAGAACTTTTTACAGTGTGGGCCAAACCAGGTGTACGTATGTGGGATGAGCACAAAGGGGAGCCATTTGACCTACGAGCATTGCTTTTCGTAACCATCAATGATTGGCCTGCTCTTAGTAACATTTTAGGACAGACAAACAAGGGATACAATGCATGCACACACTGTTTAGATGATACTGAAAGTGTATATTTGGATAAATGTAAGAAGGTTGTGTACCTAGGGTATCGCCGATTTCTTCCGAACCTGCATCTAGTAAGAAAGAAAGGCAAGCATTTCAAACGTCTGGCAGAACCCCAGAGGAAGCCTATACTCCGTACCGGTGAGGAGGTATTTGGTATGGTCAAGGACCTAGAAGTAATCTTTGGAAAAGGTCCTATCAGTCTATATGTTCCGAATGACGATGCCGGACACGCGCCCATGTGGAAGAAGCAATCTATATTTTGGGACCTACCCTATTGGAAAGTCTTAGAGGTCCGCTCTTCAATCGACGTGATGCACGTGACGAAGAATGTTTGCGTGAGCCTGCTAGGCTTTCTAGGAGTGTATGGGAAGACAAAAGATACACCGGAAGCACGGCAGGACCAGCAACGTCTGAAAGCCCCTGAAGAGCCTATGAATCCTGAGAACGAGAAGGGTAAACGATGCCACTTAACTCCCCGCCACTACGCTCTTACCAAAGCAGAGAAGGAAATCTTTTTGAATGTCGAGCGTATCAAGGTCCCGTCGGCTTCTCGAATATAAAGGGAATAATAAATATGGCGGAGAAAAATTCCAAAACCTGAAGTCTCATGATCGCCACGTGATTATGACACAATTGCTTCCGATTGCATTGAGGGGCTTCTACGAAAATGTTGAGTACCCATTGTGAAGCTATGTGCATTCCTCAATGCAATATCTCGGAAGGTAATCAATCCAGAAAGCCTACGAGGTTACAAGCAGATGTGGCCCAATGTCTTGTCGACTTTGAGTTGGTGTTCCCACCATCCTTCTTCAATATTATGACGCATCTCTGGTTCACCTAGTAGAAGAGATTGCCATTCTCGGTCTATTTCTACACAATATGTTCCCCTTTGAGAGGTACATGGAGTCTTAAAGAAATATGTTCATAACCGTGCTAGGCGGAAGGAAGCATCTCCAAGGGCTATGTAATGAGAGGAGGTCATTGAGTTACGTTGATTTTATTCCGGCCTTAAGGCGATTGGTGTTCGAATAACTACATGAGGGAGGCTGCGTGGAAAAGTCACCCTAGGATGTAAAGCAATGATATGTAGGCGGGCATTCTCTCAATAAAGCACACTACGGTTTTACAAAGATCTATCTTGGTTGACCCATATATCAATGAACACAAGAATTTAATCGCCTCAAACACAGGGCGGTCGATGAATGGGTTATAAGTGAACACATGGCGAGTTTTGGCGGTGGTGCAAAGACTTCTCACGAATAACACCAATGTTGGGGATCAATTTGTACTTGTTGGCAGGACACCATCTTCGATGTATGTACTTTCCAAGTGCGAGATAAATGGGAATACATTTTTACGATAGGCCAAGATAAAAAGAGCACCAACCAAAAGTGGTGTCCGCTTCGATGCAGCAGAAGACAATGGGCAGAAGACCACGTATTATGGGTTCATAGAGGAGATATGGGAACTTGACTATGGACCTAATTTTAAGGTCCCCTTGTTTCGATGCAAATGGGTCAAGCTAACAGGAGGAGGGGTTGAGGTAGACAAGAAGTACGGAATGACAACGGTGGATCTCAACAATCTTATGAAGGTAGACAAGAACTTAGACGAACCATTCGTCCTAGCCAATGATGTGGCTCAGGTTTTCTATGTGAAGGACATGTCCTCCAGACCAAAAAAAAGAAAAAATATGCAAATGAATACATCATATGATGAGCCAAAGCGTCACATAGTTCTTTCAGGGAAAAGAAACATCGTGGGAATCGAGGACAAGACAGACATGTCAGAAGATTATAATAAGTTTGATGAAATTCCGCCCTTCACAGTGAAAAGCCCAAGCATTCTTAAGTAAAGAAGATGCTCCATGGTTACGTCAAGCGATCATAAGAAAGGACATATGCCAAGAAGTTCATGCTCATATTATGTAACTCTAGTTCATGTTTTTAATATTAATACATGTCTTGAGTGTTAGTCATGTTTGTGGATGGACCGGGACTATGAGAAGAAGTTGTCGATTCGTACTTACCATTAAGATCGATCTCCAAACGCAGTCACATATTAGGAGTGCCTCTATGACGGTTTCTTGGAATCTTGGGAGGACTAGGCTCCATCGGCATCTCCACAAACGGGCCGTAGTGTCCCTGCTCTCAAAAAACATCTTGCAGCTTTGTAACTTCTCTAACTAGATCAATACACTGGAGCTAACTAATTTCACATATTAGAGTGCCTCTATGACGATTTCGGAGATGGGAGGAGGGATCCGTCGGCATCTCCACAGGCCGTAGTGGTGTCCCTGCTCTCGAAAGGAGGTAAGGCATAGCCTCAAACTGGCTGGAGGACTGGACTCACAAGGATGCCTATTTATAGTACAAGCAGCTCGACATAGTGTCGACACTTACGAAATAATGTCGAAACTCACCCCTATTATTAGTGCTGACTCGTGTTTAGTCCCGGTTGGTGTCTCCAACCGGGACTAAAGGTTCATCTTTAGTCCCGGTTGGTGTCACCATCCGGGACAAGGTACACGCCGCACGACATATGTAACACCCTCAGAATCGGACCTATGCAAGCTTTAGCGAAACTCGCCAAACCCGCATAGAAACGATTCGAAGGTGCCCACCAGGCACTTTCGTGCGGGTGGAAAGCAAAGTAATAACATTACACAACAGTCCTCGATGGGACCCCGCGAGCGATTATATACAAATGACTCGAAGAGTCAAGAATACAAATATAATATACAAAGATCCAAATCACCTTGAAAGCGATAGGCGTCCAGCTACGGACAAGATGCAAATGGGGCTAGCCGAAGAATAACCAATGGCGTCCATAACCTGCCCGTGGCCAAGCGGAAGGGTAACCACCTAACGGCGTCGATCTCAAAACTGCTTAAACAAAGGGGTGCGACAAAGGGCAAAGGAAAAGAAGGAGGCGTCGATCGAGGCCAAGCACGGCGAGACTATCGGCGGTCTCGCCTACATAGGTATGGTGGGTGCGGCAGCATGCACTAAACAACCTATAGAGACTCGATACAAGGCGGTTATCGAGAGAGATAAGAAAGACCTATTCGGATCCAACTGGTACTATCATCAAACAAACCCATCACGGTGTTTCCCCTCGAGACCAAACGAGAAGTCAACCGAGGAACTCACACGGTTGCATTTTACTTGTTCGGTTATAGTTGGCACTTTACTAGTCGGTTTAGATAATCGTCACGATAAAGTAGCGGTGGGCACCTTTAGTTAATCATTCGTTATAGTGGAATCACTTACTAGTCGATTTCAATTGGCATGAGATAACGAAACCAGCATTGTTGGTACTTTTATTTAGCCATTCCGTTGTGGTGAAGCGATTCTTGGTCAAATCGGATACAAGTCAATTTAAAGCAGTTAACTTTAGTTATAGTTGTCTATGATCAAGCATCGTCCAAGTCGTCCATAACATGGACACGGCTTCTCGAAAAGATTTAACCTGCGGGGTGCACCAAAGTATCCACAGCACTTGACCCTTTTGCGGATCGGTTAACATACACCCATCGGTATGTCGGCGGGGCCTAAGTCACGACGTTCCCGGACCAAAGCAAGTACATGGGGCCACCCCAGTCGACACCGCAACGAGTCGGCGGTCTCGAACGGACTCGGGGTTTGGGTAGGCACGTGCCTGACAAAGAATCCCCAATCGGGACTGTCGGCGCGAGAATCGTCCCGATCCTAAGCAGTACACGTGCTATCTCAGCACAATTTAAATAAAAGAAGCATGGCATAAGTACAGGATAGTAAATAAAACCTCAAACTAGTTGTGGCCCCAACAATACTTTGAAATCGGTAATAATCAATGGGGCCCATATCTCCCCACTGTGGTTAGCGCTCGATCTCGGAACAGGTGTCAAGAACTCGGGTCCTACGGGACACAAGTGGGCGGTCGGAAACCAAAACTTACCTATCACCCACCGATGCCTCTGCTTAATTCAATTTTAGTTGTTAAACAGGAATTAAAGTGAATAATAATTAAAGCCATGATCATCTCCAACGTCAACATGCGGCAAGCCTCCAACAATTGTGGTACTTGACGACAAGCAAAACACTTGAGCAAGCGACTACGACACGCGGGTCCAACTATCTACCAAACACAGGTAATAGGATGTGTCCAAGGCTATTTATGGTTGCAAGGGATATCACATTACGAAACTAGAGCATCGCAACCACGGATAGCAAAGATCAAGGAGGGAATAAATACTAGAAAAGTAAGATAGGTAGAAAGGGGATGCTGCTTTGAAAACATTGTCGAAGGTTCATCCAAGAACGGGTGACTCACATCAACTCAACGGCCTTATCCGCGAAGAACCAAAACACTAGAAGAAAACCGGATGCACTATTTAATACAACGACAGAAGATCGGCATGATGCATGTATGTTTTATGGCATGGCAAAGATGCGATGCAATTAGGTCATATTAAGCGGGGCCGGGGTCCCGACAATTAATTGAATGGTTCAAGTTATTTAGAACCCCCGCAATTTAAATGTTGTTTAACATGGCAGAAGATAGTACCGGGTTCGCTACACCAATTTAAATGAGGCCAATATAAGGCTAGATTTGCCCGCATATGGGCCCCATATTTAATTATTAGGTGAATCGGCATAAGGCCCCCAAACCACATGACATGCATGCGAGATGACAATTTAATATGCAACAAGTTGTTATTTCATTTATAAACAAGGCTCGAGAAAAGGGTTCACACATTAGGGTTCGATGATCTTGGGGTTCCGGGGTGTGGGGTTCGACAGAGTCCAGGGTCCGGTCTCGGGGTCCAGGGTTCGACGGAACGTTCTCGGCTCCGGGGTTAGGGTCTCGGATCGGGGTAGATCTTGGTGTGGCGTCGGCCGCATCGGACTCGTCCTGATCGGTGTCGTTCTTGTCGTCGCGAAAACCTGGTCGGTTCCGTGTATCGGTCGGTCTGGGCATCCGGGAGGGAGAACTTGGCGCTCCAGGGCGAAGTGCTTGTCGTACCGGTGGCGTTCTTGGCGGTCTTTGGGTTCGGGCCTTGGCGCTTCGGTCCGGTCTTCAGGGGTCCAGGAAGGCGATCTTGGCGCTCGGGTTCGGCGGTATCGGTCCTCGGACTCCGTGAACGGGGCATCGGAGTACTCAAGTCCGTGTGGCGATCTTGTCGTTCCGGGGGTCTCTCCGAGTCCGAGACGCTTCCGTGTGGCAGACCTTGTCGGCTCCCTGTCGGAGGCCTGCGGGGACGGGGTCTCGGCGACCTGGCGCTTCGGTTTGAGGTCGTCCTCTCCCGCATGACTCGGTGATGTCGTTGACGGGTTGGAGCAGAGAGCAGGTTCTGCAGCCATGGGTTTGGCGTTGCCTTGGTACATCACCCAAGCACCGACACATGCAGGAGCACACACGTCGAGGTTGGGCGAGGCTGCCACGGCCAAGCGGAGGAGGCTCGGCGGCGAGGTTCGACGAGCTGTGACAACCGCGCCAGTCGCCTGGTGGCGTCAGGAGAAGCCCGTGGGAGGAGGAGAAAGCGGGCTTGAGGAAGGCGGGACAGCGGGCGCAATGGCCAGGCAAGCGCCCGAGCTGAGGCGAGCAAGCAGGGCGGGCCCAGGCAGACGGAGAAGGTCGGAGGAGGCGGAGCTGAAGGCGGGCTGCGGAGCTCAGCGGAAGGGCCGGGAGGCGCGGTGAGCAGTGCGAGCTTGAGGGTCGGAGGGGCAGAGCACAGGCGGGAGGCCTTGGCGGCCATGGCAGGAAAGGCGGGAGGCACAGAGCCTGGCTGACAGCGATTTGGGCAGGCCCGAGGCGGAGAGGTCAGCGGAGAGGAGGAGGTCTTTGGCGTGAGGTCAATGGCGAGGGTGGAAGGAGCGGGAAGGAGAAGGAAGAACGTGGGAGGAGGGGGCTGGTGGGCGGTGAGGTCATGAAGTGATGAGCCAAGGCGCCGGTGGAAGGTGGCGTGCTCGTCTTGATGGGGGTTGGCGTGTCTGTGGCCTGGGGTGGGGACGGGCTGGGGGGAGGCTGTGTGGTGGAGTGTGGTGAGGATAGGTGGCAGGTGGGGATTGGGTAGAGGGGAGAGGGGAGGTGAGGTGGCGTTTCAGGATTGGGTGGGGTGATGTGGAGAGGGGTGAGGGTAGAATATTTGGTAGGTTTAGGATTAGAGACGGACCGTTTTAGTTTTTCTGGGGTGGTCGTTCGGGTCATATCGGCCCATTCGACTGCCCCGCTAAAATAATTTAATATTTTATTTATTTTCAAATATCTTTGTAACTAGTTTTAGACAAACAAAATATCCGGAACATCCGGGGGTTGGCGTTTGAATTAAGATGAGGCATTTGGAAAACAAATCGGGCGTTGCGAAAATAGTTTTATGCAAACAATGCCTGATGATGACGATGCGATGCATAAATTCAACGCGATTTTCTAGTAGTGGTTTTTGCGGGATGCCACAACATAATGTCGACACTCACCCCTATTATTAGTGTTGACTCGTGTTTTGTCCCGGTTGGTGTCTCCAACCGGGACTAAAGGTTCATCCCGCCATTTTTTCCCGCCATTTTTCTTACCGCCATTTTTCTTCCCGCCAGTTCTTCTTCCCGCCATTTTTATTCCCGCCATTTTTCTTCCCGCCAGTTCTTCCCTCCAGTTCTTCCCGCTAGTTCACTATATATATGTAGGGTTGGCCTCCATTGTCATTTCACATCTCTAGACTCATATCTGCAACCTCATCACTCTTTCCCATGGCTTCCACCGTAGCACTAACCCCGGGAGGCGGGCGCTTTGCCTCGAACTACCCCTTGGCCTCTTGTGTCCCCGTCAATTTGGATCTTGAGCATCGGAGGCGTGTCGGTTCCTCCTGTCCCTCTAGGTGTGGCGCGCCGGATGGCCATCACGAACCACTACTACTTCGAGCTCACGCCGGAGCAGCGGAGGAATCCTAGATGGCATCCCGACTATTTCCCTACTTGGGAAGCCTTCTTCGTGGATCGGCGTGAGAGGGAGCTCGCCAGGCACGAGGAGGACGGCCCACCTCCTCCTAACTTCAACGAGGCCGGCCATCGGCTATGGTGGAGCGGTCGGAATCTCCAGAGCGTCATGGCCTATGACACTGCCGCCGACTCTAACCCCCGTCTGCGCTACCCTCAAGTCCAGCCCACGCGCTACCCTCAAGTCCAGCCCACGCGTACTCTCCAGAGGTTCAATTACGGAGACCCCGACGATGACAGCGATGACGGCGGCGGCGAGTACGACGACTACAGTGCCGAGTATTACAAGTGTAGGCAGGAGCATGACTGAATCACTCCAACATTCCGAAACAAGTTCGTCCGATTGTTACTTAATCTGGCCATGTATCTTAATTTTCAGTTCTTTTATGTATCTTAATTTTCAGTTCCAGTTCGGCTTTATGTAACTTACTATTAGTTGCATTCTCATTCGAGGTTGACAATATGCTATTTTATCAAAAAAACAATGCAAGTTGAGCGAGGCTTGGCCCCGAGCTAAGAATCATCATGCCCGTTGTTCGACAAAGTTTGTCGATAGTTTAAAATGGGGATAAAAAAAGATCGAAACAGTGCGAAACCTTCGTGTGGTGTTATATTATGTGACATAGTTAGAAGGAAAAATCTCAAACTTGGTATATTGATTATGTCTCGAAAAAACCTTCACAAAATGACCTGTCTCATTCGAGGTTTCTTGGCTTTTGGGTCAAATGACCAATGTTATGGCTAGAATCAAGGCATAGTTTGTGATAATATGGCCATATTGTGCATACATGTGCATCATGGCATGGCAACCAATGTTGCAAGAGGAAGTTTTCCTTTTTATCGCACCAAAAAGGCATTTTCCATTTTTCGAGCATAAAAACGGACGGTTTTGTGAAGCAACCACCAAATGGCTAATTCAAAAAACCACCAACACATTTTACAAAAATACTAGACCACCTTATATGCACAATGTACCAATAGGGGGATCTGAAACCTTTCCGTCCACCTCTGGTGAAAAACACAAATTCCTACCGAATTGGTAGGAACTGGGTCAGATATGAACTACAGGTACATGATATGATGCTCATGATTTTTTACAAAAATCATTTTTAGGTTCACAATATGCTATTTTATCAAAAAAAACAATGCAAGTTGAGCGAGGCTTGGTGATATTCAAGTGTATACAAAAGATGCGACATTTAAATATCCAATCAATTCAAAAATGTTAATACAAAAGATGCGGCATTAAAATATGATTTGATCTAATAAAATAGGGTTAGATTTATTTTTAGATGCTTAATATTTCTTATGTTCAAAGTTTTAGGATTTAACAATTTATTTTTGTTTGAATTGAATAATCAAAATTTATATGTAAGTGTTTTAATTATTTTGAAAATTTTCATGTAAAGTAAATATAAAATGATTTACATGAATGGATAGATATTATTTTTCTGAAAATTATGATATATTATTCATATTTTTCTGAGTTGAAATGAAAAAGATATGAATTTTCTAAATTTGTATCATATTTTTGAATTAAAATGCCCTTTAATGCATGAAATAAATGCCCTCCTTTAACACGGTTCAGAACAACGGTGTTAAAGAAAGCGCATTATTCGTTGTATACCCCTTTAACACGGTTCTGGCGAACCGGTGTTAAAGTCTTGTAATCTCCTTTAACACTGGTTCGTGTCTGGAACCGGTGTTAAAGAATAAATGCCTCCCTTCCTTCCCGTGCGGATCGAACATGAGAGAGCGGCCGCCCTCACGTCGGAGCTAGGCCTAAGACCGCCACCGCCACCGGCCAGCGCATGCCTTGAAGGCTCGCCCGCCCTCGCCTCCGCCTCGTGGCGCGTCTCGTCCTCGCCCTCGCCCAGCCGCGTCCTCGCCCTCGTCGGCCAGCTGCGTCCTCGCCGCCTCGCCCTCGCCATGAGCCGCGTCCTCGCCCTCGTCCTCGCCGGAGCAGCCGTACGTCGGAGCCATATGATGCACACTTGGTTCATAAACAAGTTTTGTCTAGTGTTCTTTTAAATCTTTGCCCACCGAAATTCATAAACACACTTGGTTGGTTGTGAAATTCATATGTATATATTTGTATCAAAATAATACCAATTTAATTAGGTTTTATTATTATATTGTTTAACAAGTTAATTATCATAGATGTAGTATTTTAGGAAAATGTACCGTTGTCCAAGTTGTGAAATTCATATGTATATATTTGTATGCTTAAATATTGCTAGCAATATGTCGGTGATTATTTTACATGCGCGCTCTCATCGTTGCTAATATATGTAATCTTGAACTTTTGTCTTCATATTTAGTATTTACAGTATTAAGAACTTTATTGAAATCAACACCAAACTATTACAAAGCTTTCTCATCTTATTAAAACCAGTTGGTGCGAATGCGTCGAAATTGAAGATGATCTTCATCCTAAGAACACACCGACGTGGTCATCTAAGCGTCTGAAGTAGTTCCCCATGTGCGAAATCGTCCAACAGGAGCAACCATTTCCCCACCAGTCATGCTTGTCTTTTTTAATATAGTGTATCATATCCCCTTGTCCGAACAACATCCTCATCAGGAAACTCGAAACTAAGATGGAATGTAATTATGGAGGGAGTAGTAGTATAGATAGGGTGTCAAGCGGAAGGGTTCGGGCAACATAGTTTCATCTGATTAGGGTTTGGACCCCTGAACTCGTTTAAAATGATCAAGTATCCTTAGGGTTTTAATTTCATTTGTGTATTTTGTATGAATAATATGTATATTTGTGTATGAATCCAAGTCCACTTGAATGTTTACACTCTTACTCTAGATAATATTATTGTTTTAGAAACTATGGATCCACTTAGTAGAAACCTTGAAAAAGAAGAAATAATGGAGAACATTATTGATGAGGACACCTCACAATATCTCGAACTTGGAGGGACATGATGATGACAGCTCAAGTACTAGTCATGGAGAAGATGAAGACTCGGTGAGCGCAATTTAGTGGTTACAAAGTCCGGAGGTATATGCATTGATTAAGCCTCTGCTGACTTCCACCAACAATCTTCTTCTACATGTATTAATTAACGCTTCTTTCTTCTTTTAGCCCTCTGGATCGACCAGCCGGCAACCATCTTATTCTGAAAAGAGCAAGGGAGGCTCGAGCCCGGTTGAAAGATCGTGCAAAGTTCACGATCGAAGCGATCTGTGTTGATGGCGGCGATGGAGCCCAAGAAGGCCGAGACAAATTTGTACGTCATTTGGAGTTCTTGTTAGGGACCAAATCCCAATCATAATTGAAAATTGGAATAAGCCAAAGAAGGGCGGTACCTTTGTTGATGACAGATCCAAAAGCGCTTTGGAATTCGTTGTTGGTAAATTTCACCCTTAGCGAGAGGATGAAAACAACCGGTTATAAAGGAAAAGGTCAAAGTGGACTCTAAAGAAGATGGTGGCGCTTTCAATGGAAGAAGACAAATTGAACAAATTTGTCAAATGGCGAGACTCAAATTTGAAGCGCATATTATGCGAAGATAAGACCTCAATGGCCCGAATTTGAGACATATAAAAAAGTGCTATAGCTAAAAAGAATTGATACCAATACGCTTAATGCCTCAAGAAGGAATATCACGGAGGGTCGGTGGCTACATATCTCGGAGGCCTAAGTGGGAGGAAGCTGAAGGCCTGCAGCTAGAGGATCACACCCAGACGGATGGGTGGGACCTACGTGCAAAGACTTGGTTCTATGGAATCGGGGCAAGGTTGGACCCAGAAACAGGATTGTGTATCTTCCCAACCCTCCTTGCCAAACCCATCACTGAACTCATCACGGCATACGAGGAAACATCCGCCAGGACCTTCCATCCTGACAGAGAGAATGACCGGCTCACACGCCATCGGTAAAAAGAACACCACGGACATGCACGAGGCACGGGGGTATGGCGTGGAAGGATGGGTTTGCATTGGGCGACTCTTACAGATGTGGCGAGAAAATAAAAGAGCGTCTGAGCGGATGACACAGATAGAACATGCACTTGCGGCGCTACAGGCGCAAGTGAATGAACAATGAAACCATCAAGCTACCGGCCCATCTCAGCGGCACGAAGAGCTGCATTGGAAGCTGCCGTCAGACTCTGCGGAAGCGGTGTGGCTTCCACGGAGAACGTGCAGCCCACACTTGAAATGGCGGGTCCTCGATACCCGTGGATGAGATCACGAAGGCGAACACGCTGAGCTGCATGTGAGATTAATGGGCTTATCCATTAAGGTGGTATCGGCTATGCCTTACCTCCACAGCTGGTGGAACTTACCACTGCCGACCGATTCGGATGGCTATGCTATTGTCGGGGTGGATGAGGTTGTGAAGGAATATGAGGAAGCACACTTGACCATGCTACGGTGAAGGAAACTCAACTCAAATTTGCGGTGAAAACAACCATTCTTTGGAAGAAGGAACACATTGTGCTTCCAAATTGGAGGTCACTTGGCACCCCGCCGTCTCATGGCGTCGGCGATCGAGCGCTTGACTATCTCTGTGGCGACCATCTCCGGCGCTTGCCATCTCTGTGGCAGCCATCTCGACCCGTCGGCCATCTCGGTGCTTCAACCATCTCCTCGGCATAAGCGGAAGAGCACGCCACGAAGAGCATCGATGCACTGCCACAAAGAAATCCATGAAACCGTCGCCAAAGAGTTCAAAAACTACGTCCATGACCTTCCGCCAAGCCATTGCGGTTTCCGTGGAATCGCATGACGAGGAGACCAATAGGATCTCGGAAGAACAGGTCAAGAAATTCTTTGCACCTAGGCGGAGCCAAAGGAGAAAATAGATCCGGTGGTGGTGGAAGTTTTACAAAATCTTTTGAAACACGAAACCCCACTTGTGCGGACTACAGCGCCAGATTTTGAAGGCGGATGCAAGGCCGTGGGGACTGAAAGTAGCGATCGTGAGGCACCCGAAAAACAGTTCCCATGCTCGGAGAGCGGAAAACCAATCATCGCCCCGCTCAAATGTTCGACACGAGGCGCTCCTCCGTAAATGATTACGAGCTACAAAGAAAGGCCAATGAGATGGGGATGACTTACATTGCATACTTGAACGTCATGGGAGACAACTTGTCCAAATGCGATGCCAACCCCATACGACCATGGAAGTATGGGAAGAATCTCGTCAAGAAAGAGGAGCTCAAGAATCTACCAACAAAGATCGAAAATTGCACAAGTGGTACCTTGATTTCGCAAGGCGAGAAAGGTAGAATGGATCAGGCGCATATAAGAGATGAGATTTTCTTCTGCGGAGGCAGCGATCGACTTCAACATTCAAGACTTGCATTTTCTATTCAATCGGAAGGAACTCGACAAAGCCATCGGCCTTTATTGTGTGTAAGTACTATTTACGTAATTTATATCTCATCTCATTCACTTCATTAATTGCATGTATATATATGCTCACCATATATGTATATACTATTATGCAGGAAAAAGGTTATGGAATGCAGGAAAGGAGGCCCTTTTGACATTGGGTTCGTTGACCCAAATAGAGTTCATGAAGAAGTGGTAAAAACCAAACCGGGCAAGCAGAAGATTACTTGCTAACATATTTCTTGAGACAACAAACCAAAGGAAATACTATTGCCTTACAACTTCTCATGAATCTTATCCTCTCTCTTGTACACATTCTATTTCACTTACTCGATGTTAAGTGTAGCGATGATGAGTTATCGTGTGTAGGTTCCACTTTATTCGCTAGTCATTCAACCCGGAAAAGTCCTTGTCATGGACTCGTTACGAAAAGAAAAAGAGATATGGGCAGACTTTAGAGATGCTCGAGGTAATTTCAATCATATTATCGCACTAGATCGGCAACTTCGTGACAACAAGTAATTAATTACTCCTTTATCCATTTTCTTTGTCGGACGGGGTTTGGAAAAGGTTCAGGCGGGGCCGTGGGTGAATGGTCAGAAGAACTAAAATTTGTAGACCAAAATGTAAGTAATACTAGCTAGCTAGTGCGTATCTCTTTGATTCTGCTTCTAATTCCATTATATCATGCTTTATTGATTATTATTTTGATTGAACTCTCTATTCTCGTAAAGTACGATCGAGGACACGGCAATAACTTATGTGGGTACTATGTTTGCAGTTCATTCAACCACGATATGTGCGATGGGCCAAGCCGCACTAGAACAACTTAGAGTAAGTAAACAAAGTCCACAACATTATTTTATTACCATCAATTGTGTTGATTTTTATTCTTATATATATATTGACGGCCCATTCTTCATATATATTCAGATCGAACGGATGCGGGACCAACTCCTACCATTTCAACGCATACGAGCCATTCAAGAGGAATTGGCGGGGTTCATACTTGATGAGGTCGTCACGCCTGGCGGAGAACTCTTTAGATATCCACCAAAATTAACGATGACGATGTATGTGCCGATGACGATGTATATGTGCCTATGACGATGTATGTGTCGATGACGATGTTTGTGTATAATAATAGTTGCTTAATTATTCATGTACTCGTATGTACCGATGACGATTTATGTGTATACCGCTCCCGATCGATTCCCCTCCCTCCAGCAAATCGCCCGAGCAGGCGGGCGGTCTACCGTGGTAGAGATTTAGGTTGTTTTCTGCTGGCAGAGTTACTGCACAGAAGCAGCCTAAATCTCTGCCGCGGCAGAAGAACCTTAACACCGGTTCCAGCCCCGAACCGGTGTTAAAGGGGGGGCTGAGGCCTGCGGCAGCCCCATGTGCGCCACCCTTTAACACCGGTTTGTATAAGAATCGGTGTTAAAGGGGCCCCCCTCTAACACCGAACCCTCAACAGCGGTTGAGGAACCGCTGTTAGAGGGCCCTCCCAACCGGAGTTAAAGGGGGGGCTCTGCACTAGTGTTTCTATGCAAAGAACTTTTGGAAGAACCCCGGCAAGGCCAAGATGGAAATGCAACGGAGAAGCAATCCAAATGGGAAATGAGAGAATACCACTAGGTTGAGAACTTGCTTCAATTGTGGTGACCGCTATCACTTTGTACCAAGTTGCCCCTATGAGAAGAGAGAAGATCATGGTGGCAAGCTTGTGTTGAAGAAGACTCTCAAGGCACCTTACAAGAAACCTTTCATCAAAAAGAATCCCATCAACAAGAAGTCGGGAGAAATTGTCTTGATCACTCATGAAGAATACTCCTCCGACAATGAAGATGATGAAGATGACGAAGAAACTTCTCATGGTGTGGCTGCTCTAGCCACCACCTCTACTCCGACATTCTCACTCTTGATTCTCCAAATGAGAACTCTTCCACCAAGAGCGTCACTTGCCTTATGGCAAGAGGACGGAGTATCCTCATCATCCCGCTCTACTCACTTAGATAATGATGAAATTGATGATGAGATGTCTCTTGATGTTAAAAGGAATTAATTGCCTTTGATGAGTTTATGACTAACCTAGAAGGTGATGCTAAGCTACATTTTGGAAACATCTTAGATCAACTCTCACATACTCAAGAGCTTCTAGATGTAAGATGTAAACTTGGGCATGAACATATGATTGAGCTAGAGGCTTTAAACAATGCTCTAGAAGAAGAAGAAACTAGGTTGTCACTTGAATTAAAACTTGAAGGGCTTGATGAGGCCAATGACATTATTGTTAACAAACTCATCAAAGAGCGTGATCATGCTATTGCTAAATACAAAAGGGCTAAAAGGACAAGATTGAGTTTGGTGTGGTTCATGAAAAACTTGAGGACTTTAGTTTGCTTAACAAGGCTCACAAGGTCTTGGAGAGTGAAATCTTGTCACTCACAAAGTCCCATGAAATGCTTCAAACTCAATTGGCCAATATTCCTTCACCTAGTAACTTCATTCCATCTAGTAGCACAACTATTCTTGAAGAGAATGCTAGGTTGAAGGGGGAGCTTGCTAAGGCCACATTTCCACAAGGCAACAAGTCCATTGATGATCTTTTGAGCAAGCAAAGGCGTAGTGGTGATAAAGGGGGCATTGGTTTTGTTTCCAAAACAAAGAAGAAGAACAATAAGAACAAGAAGGAAAAGCCCGCACAAGACACCAACAAGACCATTGTGGAGAGTAAGACCACAAGTGGTAAAACTATGTCTCATGATGATTTTGTGGGAAGTGCTAACCCTCACTATGTTCTAATGCGTGATTATTATGGTGATGTGTATGCACAATATGTTGGTCCTTATGATGGTTATATTGCTTGGTATATTTGGGTTCCCAAGACCCTTGTTGCTAACAAAAGAGGACCCATTGAAAAATGGGTACCTAAAAATTAGCTTGATCTTTTGTAGACTTATGCTTCCAGAGGGTCAAAGTGGGTGCTTGATAGTGGTTGCACAAGTCATATGACCAGAAGCTCGTCTATTGTCAAGGACTTAAAGCCAAATGATGATCTAATCACTGTGACATATGCCGACAAGTCAAAGTCTAAGGTAATGGGTTTTGGCAAAGTTGTGGTTGCTCACGACATTACACTCGTGAACGTCATGCTTGTTGAGACCCTTGGGTACAATTTACTTTCGATCATGCTCTTGGAAAGATGGGTTTTTCCGTCTTTATACATAATGATCTTGTGGTCCTCATGTGGAGCAAGTCTCTCAAGGTCGCTTTCATTGGGTATGTCGAACATGACTTGTATGTGGTGGATTTTTCGGGGCAAGCCACTACAAGTACGATGTTCTTATTCGTAAAGGCCGATGTGGGTTGGTTATGGCATCGCCAACTGGACCATGTCAATATGAGAACTTTGCAAAGTCTCCACAAGGAGGGCCATATTGTTGGACTAAAAGAAAATGTTTCCTTTGCCAAAGATCGTGTTTGCAGGGCATGTGTTCTAGGGAAGATGCATGATGCTCCTCATAAGCCTAAGAACCGCATCAAGTCCACCAAGATCTTGGAGCTCCTTCACGTGGACCTCTTTGGTCCTCCATCTCATGCAAGTCTTGGTGGGAAGAAATATTGCTTGGTGATTGTTGATGACTTTTCAAGATACTCTTGGGTTTATTTTTCAAGTTGAAGAGTGAGACTCAAAAGACTTTTATCGACTTCATCAACTTGGTTCAACGGCAATACAATGTTCCCATGTTGATCATAAGAAGTGACAACGGCACCGAGTTCAAGAACTACACCTTGAATGATTTCCTTAGTGATGAGGATTAAACATCAATATTATTTGCATACACCCTCAACAAAATGGTGTGGCCGAAAGGAAGAACCGGACTCTTATTGAGATGGCTAGGACCAAGTTGGTGGAGTTTAAATCTCCATACAACTTTTGGGCCGAAGCCATCTCCACCGCTTGCCATGCTTCAAACCAGCTTTATCTCCGCAAATAAATCAACAAGACTCCATATGAAATACTTACCGGTAACAAGCCCAACATATCTTACTTCTGGGTGTTCGGTTGTAAGTGTTTCTATCTCATAAAAGGTGTTCGTTTGTCTAAATTCGAGTCTAAAGCATTAGAGGGTATTTTTGTTGGCCATGGTCTCGAATCTCACACTTATAGAATCCATGATAAGCTCTCCGGAGCCGTCATAGAATCTTGTAGTGTGACCTTCGAAGAATATGATGGTCCCGAAGGGTGGCGTGTTGATGCTTGTGATGCAGATGATGAAATGCCTCAGGATGCCATAGGAAGAATGGGTGTGGGATATATCCGCCCCATTGAGGAACCCCTTATGGCGGATCGAGAAGAACTATGCTCCACTCAAGTGGAGCCATCATCTTCACAACCTCAACATGCTCCATCCACCGAAGAGGACATTGACTCAAGCCAAAGACAAGATGTGGACCCTCAACATGGTGATCAAAGTGTCAACTCCAGTCAAGGGGAGCTTGGTCCATTCGACGGATTGTCAAGTGGTGCCAAGTCAATTTGTCAAGGAAGATCCGTACAAGCTACTTTGAGACAAGCTCAAATTGACGCTAGAAGTGCACTTGATCAAGACCAAGGTCAATCTTTGCCTCCCAATGTAGAGGATGACTCCAATAATGATCAAGGTCAAGTTGATGGTCAAGACGAGGATCAAAATGATGAAGAGGGTCCTCAAAGAAACAACACGGAGATCCACGCTCGTCGCGAGGCCAGAAAGGAAAGAATGTTGGAAATAAGAGATCACACTCTACAAAATGTAGTTGGTGATCTAAGGAAAGGTATTTCCACAAGAGCACAATTGAAGAGGTTCAGTGAACACCAAGATCACATCTCCATGATTGAACCAAAGAAAGTGTGGGAAGCTCTTGAAGATTCGGATTGGTTAGAGGCTATGCATAAAGAGCTCAACAACTTTGAGAGAAACAAAGTATGGAAGTTATTTGAGAAGCCAAAGGATTGCCGCAATGTTATTGGAACAAAGTGGATATTCAAGAACAAGCAAGATGAGCATGGAATTATTGTAAGGAACAAGGCTAGATTGGTTGCACAAGGGTATTCTCGAATTGAAGGCATTGATTATGGAGAGACTTATGCGCCCGTGGCTCGCCTTGAGTCCATCCGTATCCTTCTTGCTTATGTGGCACATCATAAATTTAAGTTGCAACAAATGGATGTAGAAAGTGCATTTCTTTATGGTCCTTTAAATGAATTGGTATATGTTAAGCAACCCCCGGGATTTGAGGACCCCAACTACCCAAACCATGTCTACAAACTTGATAAGGCGCTCTATGGGCTCAAGCAAGCCCCACGCACGTGGTATGAGCACCTTAGAGAGTTATTGTTTGACCGTGTCTTTGAGGTTGGGAAAATCGATCCCACTCTTTTTACTAAGAGGGTCAATGGGGAGCTTTTTGTATGCCAAATATATGTTGATGATATTATCTTTGGCTCATCTAACAAATCTTTTAATGATGAATTCTCAAAGCTTATGACTAGTAGGTTCCGGATGTCTTTGATGGGGGAGTTGAGAGTATTTCTTGGCTTTGAGATCAAGCAAGTTAGAGGAGGGACATTCTTCAATCAAGCCAAGTATACTCAAGATATGCTCAAGAGATTCAAAATGCAAGATTTAAATGGAGCCCCTACTCCCATGGCTACAAAGACTCATCTAGAACAAAATCCAAATGGTAAAGATGTGGATCAAAAGGTATACCGGTCTATGATTGGTTCTTTGCTTTACCTTTGTGCATCTAGACCCGATATTGTGTTGAGTGTAGGTGTGTGTGCAAGATATCAAGCGGCTCCTAAATAAAGCCAGTTAATGGCGGTCAAGAGAATCTTTCGATATTTAGTTCATACCCCATTTTATGGTCTTTGGTATCCTCAAGGCTCAACATTTGCTCTTTGTGGATACACGGATTCGGATTGGGCGGGGGACAAGTATGATAGAAAATCAACATCCGGGGCTTGCCAATTCCTTGGTAGGTCCTTGGTATGTTGGTCTTCTAAGAAGCAAAATTGTATATCTCTCTCCACCGCCGAAGCCGAGTATGTTGTTGCCGCTAGTGCTTGCACTCAATTGCTATGGATGAGGCAAACTTTAAAGGAATACGGTGTCCATTGTGACAAAGTGCCTCCTCTATGTGACAATCAAAGTGCCATCAAAATTGCATACAACCTGGTGGATCACACAAGGACAAAGCATATTGAGATTCGTCATCACTTCATTTGAGATCATGTTGCCCGAGGTGATATTGATCTATCCTATGTTTCTACCAAAGATCAACTTGCCGATATATTCACGAAGCCACTTGATGAAGCAAGGTTTTGCTACTTGAGGAATGAACTAAATATCGTAGATTCAAGGAGCTTGACTTGATTATCTTGCACTCTCACCTAATACTCGATCCATATTTGGTTTAGGTGTAGGCATGGACATAGGGGAGTGCGGTCCTAATTGATTGGACCATCCCTCCCCCCATTATGCGCAAAGTAAAACAAAATCATTTCTCTTAATATCATTTTGTGATATGTGAGCTTAATGATGAGTTTCGGTAATGGACCCAAGATATATCTTCGTGGTGCCAAGCCGAGTATACTCAAACATGGTGGCCTAGGCCACCGCCCCCTCTCAATGGAGAGGTTGATGTGCTTACTCGTGTTTGTCACTTTTTAATTGATTCTTACTCATGTTTTTCATCCTCTAGTTGGTTTTGTTCTTTTGGTCGTGCACTCACATTTGGCTCTTCATATGTTTTTAGTAATTTTTGAGTGCATTGGCCCATATAAGTGTGACTCTCTAAACCCATACCATTCTTATCCCCCAACAAAACTCATCTACTCTGCACAAGAACCTTTCATTTTATGTATCTTGGCTCTCTGTCCTGATGGTTACGGTACTACTGGGTCCCATAAAATTACTACCGTAAGCGGTACTACCGGATAATGCTAGCGGTACTACCGCCTGGTTCGATTTCGGTCTGTGGAAACTCCCAGTCTTGATACTACCGGTTGGTATTTACGGTACTACCGCATAACTCTACGCCTTGACACAGATTACCGCTTATGCGTGTCGGTTAAGATTGGAGGCGTGGGAGGCACCCCTCGCCTCATTCATCCCTCGTCTTCACTCCTCACGCGCCACCAGGAGCAAGAGGACGCCTTGGGAGCCCGCTCTTCTCCTTCTCCCGGATCCACACGGATCCGGCCTCCCATGAGGCTCCTCCTTTCCCACCGTCATGGACACCAGATTCACGCCCTCCTCATCTTCTCACTTGTTTTCTCCATTGAATCTAGGGTAACTTTGATTCTTGGTTAAAACTCGTATTCTTGAGGTTGTATCGTGTGCTATTTACCAGATCTACCACTTTGTCCGATGGAAATCGTGTTTTACAACAAATTTACTGCCCGTTCATGGATTTCTAGTCCAGATCTGCACTATGGTTGCGGGCCGGTAGTACCAGGAATCTTTTTCCGGTACTACCGCTTGGCGTTACTATGGCCAGTGCATATCCGGTACTACCGCCCTGTACTGGCAGCAATTTTTTTTCAACACCAAGTTCCATCCTCTGTTTGTCTCAGGTTCTTGTGCCCTTATCCCTATGCTATCTCCCTCATTCTTTCACAGGTGCAGGGGGTTCCCGGGGATCGTGCAAACGCTCCAAAGATCACTATGAGATCGAGGACTATGAGTCAGAATCAGAGACTGAGTCAGAAGAGGAGGTCATGCCTCAACCTAGTGCCCGTCTAAAACTGCCAACAACTCGTGTTCGTCGGGGTGGGGGAGTCAAGCAAAGTGCTGGTCATGGTAAAGCTCCTCCACCTCCTCCTCCCTCCGGTCCTCACAAGAGCCATAGTTCCGGGCCATCTGGGCCAAAGCTGTTGTCTGATTTGTCTGAGACAGAATTTCATGCCCTTTGGGTGGTTAGTCCATATGGGACAGCTCGCTCTCATGCTCGGTAAAATAGCCTCTTCTTTACGGATTTCCAGGAGCGGGTGTTCCATGAGATACTCATGAAAGATGACAAAACTGTGGTTCCTCAAAAATGGATCGAGATGAATCATGTGAGGAAGAATCTGAACTACTTTGGTGAGGCCCTTGACATTTGCACCAACATTGGCTTGCTTCCCATTATGGAGTTCCGGTGCAAATATGATCCAATGCTCATTTCTCAGTTCTATGCAACCGTTCACTTTGCCAAGAATGATACTCGGACTCTCACCTGGATGACCGAGGGTGTTGTCAAGCAATCAACGTTGGCTGAGTTTGGGGCTATCCTCGGGTACGAAGACCGTGTCAAGGACACTCCCGTTGGCTTTCGGTGCCACGCCAAAGATCGTCCCATGAAGAAGGATGTTCTTGCACCACTGTACATCCGGGGGCGCGGAATCTCTGGAAAGATCAAAGGGCTTCTCCCTAAATATGACATCTTGCATCGCATCTTTCGTGAGACCGTCGCCCCTCGTGCTGGGAATGTTGATGAGATACATGCCTTCATGGTAGATATTATGATGGCCACCTATCACCACCGTGACTCTGGCCTACCTATGGATGTGATGGATGTCATTTGGAATGAAATGGTCTGTGCCACTTTTCAAAGGAGGGTGCCTCATTTTGCTCCGTACATCATGGCTCTCATTATTCGCAAGTGCCCTGTGATTGCCCGTGACTTGCCTTCTCTTCGTCTTGCCACTCACCGCCACAAGAATCTGTTGATCAAGACCCATCTCAAAGAACGCAATGCTGATGGTCAGATTGTTGATGAGGATGGGAACCCTGTTGTGGAGGAATCAGGTGATGCTGCTGATGTGCAGCAGGATGCTGCCTTTGTGGTCTCATGTCGCCATTCCACTCAGCCATCTTGGGCTAAGAGGTTTGAGGCCAAACTCAAGAAGATATTCTGCTTCCAAGTGGACAATCAGAAACGCATGTACGAGGCCCATGTCTATGCCAAGAAGTCATGTGCTCGTTAGAAGGAAATGATGGAGGTTCAAGGCTTGACCGTTTCCAAGGGCTCCGAGAACAACATTACCCCAGAAGACCAATGGATCTCCAAGCACAGCAACTGGGAAGATGATGCCACCTCCTCCTTTCGTGCCCCGCCACCTCATGATGATGCATGGGAAGACTGGGTTGATGATGATGACGAGTGATCTCCGAGACGTTAGTGTTGCTCTTGTCCCTTTTTGGCATCTTGATGCCAAAGGGGGAGAAGTTGCACATTAGGTATGCGGGATTTGCGAGGGAAAAGTCACAAGCTCGTTTTTGCCATTGATTTTATTCGCTTGTGAACTTTATTTGCTTGCCTCTTATTATGTGTGACTTACTATGTGTGAACTAACTATTTGTGCTATGTATGGTGAGACTATGTGGTTATCGTATGGATCCATATTGTGTGTAATATGGCTATTATCATTTGGATCCATCCTATGTGACGACCTTTCCCATTCCTAATCAATATTGGTCATCACATGTTATTTAGCAAAGGTATGTGCTCTATGTGCGACTTCTACTCCCAAGTAACTTGTTTGAGTGTATGGGGCTTGTTTCTACATATCAAGGGGGAGCCCCATCTATATCTTCTCATCACTAGATTTCCCTGCAAAATGTGTGTTGTCATCAAACACCAAAAAGGGGGAGATTCAAAGAGCATTTCCTATCCCTAGTGATTTTGGTGTTTTATAAAAACACACATATCGTACTAATTATTTGCCAAGTGTATCGCAGGTGCATTGAAAAGTTTTGCAATGTTCAAAAACTGTCTGCCTGGCGCTGTACCAAAAAGCGGTAGTACCGTTTTTTGCTACCGGATGCGACAGAAGGCTTAGACTAACTGTCAAAAAGCCTCTGCCGGGCTAGGTACTAAAAAGCGGTAAGCCCGGTACTAAAAAGCGGTAAGCCCGGTACTAAAAAGCGGTAGTACCGCATTTTAGTACCTAGCGCGACAGTAGCTTTTTGACCACTTGTCAAAATCTTCTGCCTGCTCCGGTACTAAAATGCGGTAGTACATCATTTTAGTACCGCTCAGGGCAGAGACTTTTTGTATGTTGGCAAAAAGCTTCTGTCTGGTACCGCATTTTACTACCTAGCGTGACAGAGAGTTTTTTCGTCTAAAGCTGCTGATTCCACTACGTCCGGTAGTACCGGTTGCCACTTGCGGTACTACCGCTTTACGGTAGCATCAATAGTAGTACCGCTGTGGGCTGGGCTTTATGAAGTTTGAAAGAGGGTGGTCCGGAACCAGGTCCGTAGTCTGGGAGTTCTCCTGCAGCTACGCTTGAACTTCCAGACTACGATAAAAGCTCCAACGGCCAGATTTCGTGGAGGGGTATAAATACCCCTCCACCTACCTTGGGACAAGATGCTCAGCCACTTTAAAGTCAAGACCACCATTGGAGCCACTCAATCTTCAAGATCTCCCCATTCCACCACCCAAAGTCCTTGATCTTTGGGGAATCGAAGGAGGAGACCCCGATCTACTATTTCACCAAAAGAGATCTTCATTTCCCCCTCATTTCATTGAGGGCCCCTTTGCTCTAGTGTTTTCTTGGAAACCCTAGTTCTTGTTTTGGTTCTTACAAGTTTGTCTTTGATTGCTTTGACAGCTTACTTGTATTTGGGAGCCTCCGATTAAGTTGTGGATGTGTGCCCCAAACTTGTAACGGTGCCGGCTTCCACCTTGAAGGTTGCCAATATAGTGGAAGGTGAATCGATCCCGTTGGGGTGAGATTCATCGGAGAACAAGGGAGGCCTTTCGTGGCGTTGGTGGTTTGAAACCACCCCCTCTCCAAACGTAGACGTACTTCCCCTCAAAAGGAAGGAACTACGGGAAACAAATCCTTGTGTCTCCGTGTCCACCTTTTGGTTACTTCTATCCTTTACCGCACCTTACTTACTTGTTACTACTTTGTGTTGTGGTAGCTCTTGCATAATTGTCATATAGGTAAATTCACCATAGTTGCATTATCTAGAGAATTTACCTTATTGTCAAACCTTAATTTGAAAAAGAAGAAAATTTGAAGTAGAACCTATTCACCCCCCTCTAGGTGCCCATACGATCCTTTCAGCGGCGGGGGCCGAGGTAGGCACGAGTCGTGGGTGGAGTCCTCTGCAGAGCTAGGTAGAGGTGCGGCGCGGTGGGTTCTAGTGGTTCCATGGCGCTGTGTGGGTGTGGTGTTGTGGCGTTGGCGCGGCCATGGCATCAGTGGAGGTTGCAGCCAGGTTGGTGCTGTTGGAGATATGCCCTAGAGGCAATAAAAAATGTAGTTATTATTATATCTTTGTGTTTATGATAAATGTTTGCATTCATGCTATAACATTATTAACAAGGAAACATTAATACTGGTGTGATTTGTAAACTAAATTAGAGTCCCTAGTAAAGCCTCTTTTATAATACTAGCTTGTTGGTTAATAAATGATTGTGGTTTCCCTATCATGAACATTGAGATGTTATTAACAACAAGATCATATCGTTAGGAGAATGATATGATGGGCATACTCCTATAGATAAGCGTAGCATAAAGATCAAGTCATTTTATTAGTTCAATTGCTATATGCTTTCTGATACATAGTAACATAATTCCTTCGACCATGAGATCATGCATATCACCATCACTGGAAGGATGCTTTGATGACATCAAACACCACACCGTAACTGGGTGGTTATAAAGGTGGCATTGAGTGTTCGGAAAGTATGGGTTGAGACACATGGATCAAGAGTGGGATTTGTCCATCCATATGACGGATAGATATACTCTGGGCCCTCTCGGTGGAATGTCATCCAATTGGCTTGCAAGCATGTGACTGGCTCACAAGGGATCACATATCATGGGAACGAGAAAAGAGTACTTATCAGTAACAAGGTTGAACTAGGTATGCAGAGATACCGACGATCAAAACCTCGGATAAGTAAACTATCGTGAGACAAAGGGAAATTGGTATCATATATAAGTGGTTCATTCGATCGCAAAGTAATCGTAGAAATATGTGGGAGCCATATGAATTTCCAGATTCCTCTATTGGTTATTGTTCGGAGAAGTGTCTCGATCATGTCCGCATTATTCACGAACCGTAGGGAGACACACTTAAGGATTCAATGTTGTTGAGTAGTTATGGAATGATGAGTAAGAGACCGAATGTTGTTCGGAGTCTCGGATGGGATCCGGGATATCACGAGGAGATCCGGAATGGTCCGGAGAATAAGATTCATATAAGGAAAGTCCCGTTTTGGGGTTGGAGAATGGTTTCGGTGTTTTCATCGGGAATGTTCTAGAAGGTTCCGGAAGGTCCGGCACTCCGGAGGGGAAGGGTACATGAATGTGTCATAACAAGTTGGAATGGTTGCATCATGTACTAGGTGTCATCACTGAGAAAAATAAAGGGATAAATCAAATCCTAGTTTGAAAAGTCAAACGCCAATTTGAAAAGTCAAACGGCAAGTTTGCTTGGTGGAGGGAGAGTAGGAAACCTACTTGGGGAGGAGTTCTTCTCCCTCCACCGCCGGCCTTGGAGGCCGAGTTGGGGGAGGACTCCCTTCCCCTTGGTCGGCGCCCTCCACCTATAAAAGGAGGCGGCTGCCTCTGACCTACACCTCCACCACCAAAACCCTAGCCCTGGCCAGGCCCTCCTGTGCCGCGCCGCCCTAGGGCAAACCCTAGCCGCCGACTTGGGGCTTTCCCCAAGCCCTAGCCGTCGGCCTAGCCCTCTCACCTTGGTGTGTCTAAACCCTAGATCACCAAGGCCTCTCTCATAGTCCACCATACTCGCTCCGGCTTAAGGCAAAGCCCTGCGAGATCTCCCCTCTACTTCCAGTACCACGCCGTCGTTCTGCCGGAATCGCGAGGAGAGTGCTACAACCTCCGCTGCCTGCTGCAACAAGGGAGAGAAAGGTCTTCATCGAGTACCAAACATGTGACCATTGCGGGCGATCTGGAGCATGTGGGAAGGATCGTCTACACGATCTTGAGATCGGCAAGAGTACGACTACATCACCCACGAGAATCAACTCTCGTTAAACACTTTGGAATCTTCGAGGGTGAGTTATTCTATCGACTCGTTTCTACAATCTAGTAGATAGATCTTGGCTTGTTTGTTTGTATGCGGTAGAAAATTTTGTTTTCCATGCTACGAACCCCTACAGTGGTATCAGAGCCGTGTCTATATGTAGATACATTGCTGCGAGTAGAACACAATGGTCATTGTGGGCGGTGGTGCTTTTATTATCAATTGCTTCTTGTGTACTTTTCATCTTGCGGTATGATGGGATGAAGCGGCCCGGGCTAACCTTATATGACATCGTTCATGAGACTTGCTCCACGCTCAACATGCAACTTGTATTGCATAAGTGGCTTCTTGGTGTCTCTCTCCCATTATAGTATAGATCCAATTTACAACGGGCACTTGATAGTTCAAACATCAACGTTGTGGTTCTTGTTCGTAAGTTAGATCGACACTTATTGAAATCCCCAAACCACGTAAAATATGCAAAGAAATTAGAGGCGTCTAACTTTGTTTGCAGGGGTGTGTTGTGATGTGATATGGCCATGATTGTGATTATATATTGATGTATGCAATGTTCCTTATTGTAAGTTGGCAACCGGCAGGAGCCATATGGTTATCTTTAATTTCTGTTAAGACCCGCGTGTCTATTCAAAGTAGTTGTAATAGTTGAAGCTGGTGGAAGACAATCATGGAGCAGCGTCATTGACCTTGATGCAATGCCGGTGATGATGGAGATCGTGTTCATGCTTGAAGATGGAGATCGGAAGCACAAAGTAGAAAGGCCATATCATATCACATATTATGAATTGCATGTGATGTTAATCCTTTATGCATCTTGTATTGCTTAGTTAACGACGGTAGCATTATAAGATGATCCCTCATGCACATAAATTTCAAGTTCTAAAGTGTTCATCCTTAGTAAGCACCGTTGCTAAAGCTTGTTGTTTCGAAGCACCACGTGATGATCGGGTGTGTTAGATTCTGCAAGTGTATACAACGTGAGCAAGCCAGATTTGCTCATGCGGAAGCTAAGGTTTGATCTTGTGAGCCTAGCATGTATGCAGACATGGTCTCAGAACACGGATCACTGAAGGTAAAGCATGAATCATATAGTAGATATGATGAACATGCTGATTGTTCGCCATTGAAGCTACATCAACTCTCGTGATGATCGGTTTTGATGTTGTGGATTTGGTTCGTGTGATCACTAACACAATGTGAGGGATATTTTTTTGAGTGGGAGTTCACCTAGATTAATTTAACTATTAATTAGAACTCAATTTGTCATAAACTTAGTCTAAATTATTGCAAATATGTTGTAGATCAATGGAGGCCCCTACCATCAATTTTAATGCGTTCCTAGAGAAAGAAAAGTTGAAAAACAATGGAAGCAACTTTGCGGATTGGTTCCGCAATTTGAGGATTGTCCTAAATGCTGGTAATTTGACCTATGTCTTTGGATGCATCATTTGGGTGACCCGCCTACAGCTGATGCTACCGATGAAGTAAAGAATGTTTACCTCGCTCGGAAGAATCAGTACTCCACGGTTCAGTGTGCTATCTTGTATGGTTTGGAATGTGTAACATCCCAAAAATACTAAACTTAAATCATCAAACTCGAATCATCAAAATTAGGGTTAACAAAAACTTTTCTAAATAAAATTATGAATGCATGCATATGAGTATGCATTGAATTTGAAATTCTTTTGAACCACCTTGTTTGTAGGTTTACTTGCTTGTAAAATGTTTCTTAGGTGAAATAAACATCATCTAAAACATTTCTCACACTTTCCCAAAGACAAATAAAGCAAAACAAATAAAATAAAGGAATGGTCATTTTGACCAATTTAACTCCCATACCTACTTTGGCTGTCTCAAACTTTAAGAAACTAATAGAAACTTTTCTGGATCTTTGCACCCCTTGAATGTACTCATAACAAAGTATCAAGGCCCACTTTGTGATCATCCAGAAACTTTCAAATGCATAGTTTAAATGACAATTCAAAATTGAATCTTTATCATATGGGAAGATCCCACTTTTTCAAAAACCACCCAAACAAGCTCAACTTTCAAAACCCAAGCATCTGCAGACTCACCAGCACCAATCTAGCACACCCACCAAAAATCTTTTCAAAATTCAAAACTTGATTTCATGCGGCCATTTCATCAAATAGGTTCCAGACACAAATCATACAAAATCTAAACACTATAGTGAGCAGTGATTGAAGCCTAACTTGTTCCCTCTCTAGCTCACAGCCATCTCAGTAGATCATCTAGCAAGTTAAACCAAGCACTAGCCCCACTGTAAGCTTGGCATTGCCATCAATGGTGAACAGCCGAGCACACCCATGCCACCCCAGTAGAGACAGCAAGCTAGGAGAAGATTAAGCTGTGCCAACCTTGTTTGGGAGGCAGCCCACCGTCCATCGCCACTCCCCATCCCGGCCCGAACCTCGCCACCTGGACCACGCGACCCGCGCCCGGACCTCCAGCGACCATGCGGCGTGCGCGGGCGCCACCGACCAAGCCCCAGACCGCGCGCCTCCCTCGCGTGCATACACGATCGCCACCACCCAGAGACCGCCGGACATCCTCGTTCGCCGCCCGTGATGCACGCCACTTTCGTCATTAAAGCGCCGCCTACAGCGCAGAGCGTCGCGTGTTCCAGACCAAGCCTCACCGCCCCACGCCTCGAAACCATGTCGTTGAGCATCGCCAGGGAACACCGCACCGCCCCCTACCTTCGCCCATGCCAATAGCCGTTTGTACCATCGCCCCCGACGAGCTCACCGTGCGCCCCGTCGGTCCCCTCGCTCGACTATAAATAGAGGCCACCCCCGCTCCAATTCTTCACACCATTCTACTCCCCTCTCCTCACTGATCGTGCCACACCGTTCCCAGAGCAAGGCGAGCAACACTTCGCTGGAATTTCACCGGAGCCCGCCGCCTCTGGCGAAGAAGGGAGCCATCGATTTCATCCACCCTAGGAGCTCCCGCGACCACCCCTGAGTTCGCCGTCGTCGACTTCGTCGTTCGCCCGCCTCGCCGACCCTCGCCTGCACCCCGGTGAGCCCCCAGCACCCCTCACTGGCCGTGCTAGGTTTCTTTCTCGCCGGCATTGCCCCGCGTCGACGATGACTCTCAGCCATTGGATTAGAACTAGATCGAACGATCCACATTGCTCCGTACCACTTCGCACCCCTCGGTCTCACTGACGAGTGGGGACACCCACTTAAGCAGCCCGCGGAAGCGCTTCGCTTAGCAGGCCGTCCCAGTACCTTTTCCCGCGCAGCCCAGTTATTTGAATTAAACCTTTTCCATTTTATTTCAAACTCACTTCTGTACCCAACTTCAAAAATCAACCCAAATCGATTCAGTGCACCAAATTGAATGAAACCAATTTTTTAAGAAAGGTCTGAGAATGCTGAATTCAAGCCCGTTGGATTCAAGTCATTTGGATCTATAGATCACCCATGGTAAAAATAACAAGGCAGAAGCTTTTCTGCATTCAAAAAATTTTCAAATTAAAACCATAATAGCTTTTGAGTTGATTCCAACGCTCAAAAATCACATTTAACCATACCTTTCAGATATATATAAAAATATATAGGTTTACTTGCAGAAATAATGTTCAAGTAATAAAAGAATGCTACATAGGCATTTCTAGCCACTTTAATTAATTAAAATAAAAGGGTAAAACCTTATTAAATTGTGACACCACTTTAAATCACATTCCCATGGAATCAAATATGTGGTGATGACATGTGTCAACATGATCCCATGTTTGGTTTGGAGAATATTAAATCTTAAGTAGTTTTTCAATGAGTAGAAATTACTTTTCTAAAAATAAAAGGAATTAAACCAAGCTTTAATCTTGTAATGTTAGTGATGATGTTAGATCATCTATAGGATCCTTGTGTGTGATGATTGCAAGTAGTTAAGTATTGTTTGGTGATTGTGTACCTTGTATTTATTCATAGACGATAGTACCGACCAAGGATACGAGGAGGAAGGAGGATACTACGAAGAAGAAGCCGAGGAGAACTTCAACCACTGCTCTGCACAAGGCAAGCTTATATTGACACTGATGCAAGCCTAATACTACTAGTGAATGTGCAAGCTTTATTAACTAAGTGTACCAATGCAAGCTAACCCTTGCAAGATACCCTACTGATGCCACAAACCATTACTGGTTACTATGCCCACTATATGCCTTAAGCATATGTGATCATATCCACTTGATAAACCAATCCTAGTTTTATTTGCAAGTTTATTACTTTATTTCTTTATCAAAGCTCTTACTTAGAGTTTACTGAAATACATGGTAGGTACTAGAAAAATACTTGAAGGTTGCATAAAGAGCATTAAACTTGGCCTAAATTAGATAATCTTGATGTCATCCCAAGGCATAAGATTGAACTTAGTTAGAATCTACTAGTTACCACCCCTCATTAGTGCTTACCCCCACTTGTAAATACTAGTGCTAAGCATAAAACTTGATCAACTTTAGATGGGAATACTTGGTGGAAAAATGGTTATGAAAACCTTGGAATGATGGATCATTCTATTGAAATGTTTTGGACATGTATTTCCGAACACCTGATGATTTTGGTGATGAAAATGATGAGGCGTGAGCCTTAGCCCTTTATAAAACTGATGGTTGTCTGGATGCGATACCATTCCAATTTTATCGTACAACCACAATACCCGAATATTGGGTAGGGCTTGACTGGAAACTTATATACCTTAGTATTAGTCCCCTCACGGCCAAGGTCTGAGCTGAGGCTGCCTTGTGAAGATTGTCCACCTGTGCAGTACCCAAGATGACAGATGGTCATGATTGGGAGGCCAAACTCACAGAAGAGGTACTTATACTAGGGCGTGTAATTGAAAGGCTAGGATTGATTATCCGCATACTGAGTATGGTGAATTCAGGATTTGTTCCTGACGGATGTATCGAATGTTGTGGTGAAAGTGTACAATCTCTGCAGAGTGTCAAACTATTCGAATAGTCGCGTCCGCGGTTATGGACAATTGGAGTGGCCATATTGTTCCCCCGTCAGACTTTTCAAAATGACCTGTGAAATGGATTGAGACTTTGACTTGACCACAATAGGGTTGTGCTATGAAATACCAGTTCCCACTTAGGAGTTATAAAATTGTGACTAGCATTCATTTGCTTCTAGACTTAGTAGAGATAAATCTGGCTTTTGCAAAATAACCCTAGAGCCTAGTGTCCTATTATCAAAACCCTCTTTCCCTTGTTAGTATTTGTTTGCGAGTACTTAAAGAGTACTCATGGATTTGTCCCTGGCTATTCCCATGGCCAGACTATGAAGAGGAGTACCTGGAGGATGGACCGTAGGAAGGTTACAGCAACTAGGATCATCTCCCATCGTCAGCATTGCCTGTGACCCCGAAGATGGAGCTTCGCCTACGCTACCGTTATTATTACGTATTCCGATGCTTGATGTTGTATTAAGAACTGGATCATGAGATCCCTATTTGTGTAAGAACTTATGTATCATTTGTAATGGATGATGTACTTTGGTATCCAATTCTGTTATGTCTCGCAAAAATGGTAATCCTGGGATTGCGATGTATGTCATAACAGGCATCTGGGATTAAAAACCCGGGTGTTGACAAGTTGGTATCAGATCCATCCTGACCATAGGAGACCCTAGTTAGGCTGGACGTTTAAATCAAAAACTTATTTTCCAAAACCAAAGAAAACCAATATTTACAAAAACTTATTCTCATTCTTATCCCTTTGATTCTTTCATGAAAATTCATGTTCCTCAAAAACTCTTGCAAAAATACATAAAATTTTGACACACTTTATAACTCTACTAACTTACTCATCCTATATTCTTATAGATGGACGTGAAGTACAACAAGTTTTACCAATTGGGGAATGGCGAAGACCTTATCTTTGAGAGGGTTTTGGACCAGCTTTAGGAACTTCTGGAGCGTCCGCATCCCGAGTTCTTCGGATCTCAACTCAATGATCAAGGAGGAGAAGACCTGCAGTGGCTAATTGTTGCGAGTCTCTGAGGAAATATTGAACCTCCCACTGTGGAAGGAATTCAGTTTACCTTAAGAGAAAACAACTGGCTCGATGGACTTGCCAGAGCAATGCAGGAAGCTCTTTCCCGTCTGTGTGGGCATAGCATCAATCAAATCAAGGGTACTCGCTTTGAGTTTTGCCCAAGGCGTGATGCAAATGGACAACCACTGGAAGCCCCATACCACCCTGAGCTGAAGACTCAATTGGACCACCTTAGCTTCATGATGTACGATCGTCAGCAGGAGTTGGACAACTGCAACCACAAGTCTGCCATCATCAAGACGAAGGATCAGACCATCGCCATATTAGCAAAGGATCGCAAGTCTCGCCGCCGTCAGCTCGACAAGAAGGAGCGCATTATTGCCCGTCTTCGCCACCGCATCTCATCTCTAGAGGAGACCATCCACGAGAGAGACATGCAGTTGGAGGAAAGGGAGAATGCCGGAGAGGATCTTCATGGAAACCCCTACTCCTATCAGCGATGATGATGATTTTCTAGAGGATCAGGCTATGGATTTCTTCACAGATGAGGATGATTTAGCCTTCATCGATGATGATGAGGATGATGAAGCCACAGATTCCGAGGAGTAGTCGCACTTGAGCACTAGCGTAGTGAGTATTATTCGGTCCCACCGTATCGTAGTTTTCAGATGGTTCCTAAAACCATCTGCCTTCCTTTGTTGTGGTGTGTGTTGTATCGTGTGCTATGAATGAATGAATGAATGAATGAATGAATGAATGAATGAATGAATGAATGAATGAATGAATGAATGAATGAATGAAAAAGCAAGTTGCTAGAAAATCTGAGTCAGACTTTAAAAAAATTTCAAAGACCCAAAACCTTAGAAATTTCCCTCTTTTCTCACGATCTATCTCAATCTTTAGATGCCACGTGGAGGAAGTGGTTCATCCTCGGACCCGATGTTGCAGATACTACAAATGTTGACTTCTGACCGCGAAGCTGAAAGAGCCGAACGTCAAGCCAACCTAGCCACACTTCAACAGATAGCCCAGCTAGCCCATAACAACCAAGGCCACGGAAACCAGGATAACCATGGATCTAAGCTCAAGAATTTCCAGAATACCAACCCACCTGTTTTCACTAAGTCAGAAGAACCCCTAGACGCCGATGATTGGCTGCAGACGATGGAAAATAACCTAGAAGTCGCTGGAGTGGAAGCCAACGAGAAAGTTCTGTTCGCCACCCACTATCTAGCCGGAGATGCCAGGGCATGGTGGAACAGTGTTCGCGCAATGACCGGAGGCCAGATGATGACCTGGGAAGAATTCAAGGTCAAGTTTAGCAGAACCCATGTGCCACCGGGTTTGATCAAGAGAATGAGAGACGAGTTCAGAGAGATGAAGCAAGGAAGGATGACTGTAGTGGAATACCGTGACAAATTTTTGTCATTAGCTAGGTATGCCCCGGATGAGATCGACACTGAAGCCAAGAAGAAAGAAAGATTCCTGAATGGTCTGCATGATGAGATGCAAACGTTGTTAGTCAATATCCCCTTTGCGGATATTGAAGCCCTTGTCGACTCTGCTATCCAGATGGAAGGAAAGATCAACCAAGCCAATGAGAACCGCAAGCGTCGCATGATGCATCAACCAGGAACCCATCAGACCCAAAGTATCGCCCCAACCCATCTCTAGGATTTGCCCCAAGAACCAACAGACCCCGATGAACCGTCCAACCTATCCCAACCGTGGAAATCCTAGGCCCGGAGGAAATCACAACAACCCCAGCAACGCTAGCAATTTCAATCGTGCCCCACCCAAGTTCAATAACAACCATGCTACCGCCAACACCAACACTGCCCCTAGGACTGGAAGCAATGCGGTGCCTGTAGCAGCCAAGGACAAGTCGCAAGTGACCTGTTATGACTGTGGAAATAAAGGCCACTATTCCAACGAGTGCCCCAACAAGAAGAATGCTACAGCCCCCAATGCCAATGTCCCAGCTCAGCAGCAGCGTCGTGTTCAGCCAGGAAGAAGATTTTCCCCAGGGAATTCACTCAACCGCAACGGCCGTCTTTTTCTCATGCATGCTGAAGAAGCTCAGGAAGCGCTAGCCGTCGTGCTGGGTATGTTTTCTATTAATTCAGTACTTGCAAGAGTGTTTTTTGATTCTGGTGCATCGCATTCATTTGTCACCGAAGAATTTGCATGCACTAGTAAAATCCAACCAACCAAACTGAAGCATGTTATGATTGTTCAAATTCCCGAATCAACCACCAAGGCTAGGCAAATTTGCAAAGTCGTCCCTATCCGAATCCATGGCATAGATTTTTATGCAAATCTGATAGTACTCGAAACTAAAGGTTTGGAAGTAGTACTAGGAATGGATTGGATGTCCAAACATAAAGGATTGATTGACCGGTGCCAAAGTGTTTTCTAAGATTGATCTTAGAACTGGCTATCATCAACTCAAAATTCGTGCAGAGGATACTCCAAAGACTGCCTTTACCACCAGATATGGATTGTACGAGTATATAGTCATGTCTTTTGGATTAACCAATGCCCCCGCTTATTTCATGAATCTCATGAATAAGATTTGTATGGACTTCCTGGATAAGTTTGTCATTGTTTTCATCGATGACATTCTGATTTATTCCAAATCAGAAGAAGAACATGAGCTACACCTAAGTACCATTCTTGGAACCCTTAGAGAGCATCAGCTGTATGGAAAGTTTAGCAAATGTGAATTCTGGTTACAGGAGGTAGGATTCCTCGGTCACATTGTATCAACCGGAGGAATTGCCGTTGACCCTGCCAAAGTGAAAGATGTAGAAGATTGGCAAGCCCCAACCACTCAAACCCAAGTTCGTGCATTTCTCGGATTGGCGGGATATTACCGCAAATTCATAGAAGGATTCTCTAGTATCGCCAGACCCATGAACCAATTGTTGAAGAAGTACAAGCAGTTTGAATGGACCGACAAATGTGAAGCGAGTTTTCAAGAACTCAAGAGGAGATTGATTTCAGCCCCAATCTTGATCATGCCGGATATCACGAAGCCCTTCGATGTGTATTGTGATGCATCCAAGTTCGGTCTCGGATGTGTGCTAATGCAAGAAGGCAAAGTTATATCTTATCTATCTCGACAACTGAAGCAACATGAGCAAAACTACCCAACCCATGACCTCGAACTCATGGTAGTAGTTCTAGCCACGAAAACATGGAGACATTACTTGATGGGAAACGTTTGTGAGATTTATTCGGATCACAAGAGCCTAAAGTATATATTCACTCGAAGGAGCTGAATAAGAGGCGAGAAGATGGATTGAGCTAATCAAGGATTACGACACGGACATTCACTATCACCTGGTAAAGCCAATGTGGTAGCCGATGCCCTTAGCATTGCCGTCGCTTGAACTCCATGATTTTGAAGGAGCAACCAAGTTTGCACAAAGAGATGGAAGATTTTCGAATAGAATTAGTAAGTGAAGGATTTTGGCTAGCATAGAACTCAGCCCACTTTGATCGATCAGATTAAAGAGGCGCAAAGGAAATGCTAGTATTAGCGGAATCAGCGTCGTGTCGGTGCAAAAAAGTACCGGATTCACGAAGGCGAAGAAGGAGTTTTGTGGTACAAAGGGCGCCTTTGTGTACCAAAGATTCTGAGTTGAAAGAAGTTATCTTGAAGGAGGCTCATGATACTCTTTATTCTATCCATCCCGGAGGAACTAAGATGTATCAAGATTTAAAAGAGAAATTTTGGTGGCATAAGATGAAGAGAGAAATCGGAAGCTATATCGCCAAGTGTGATATTTGTCAGCGAGTCAAGGCAGGACATCAAAGACCCGCTGGATTGTTGCAACCATTGCAGATTCCGGAATGGAAGTGGGATTCTGTAGGAATGGACTTTATCACTGGACTGCCTACTTCTAGTAGGGGAAATGACTCTATCTTTTTCTGGGTCATAGTGGAAAGATTGTCCAAAGTCGCCCATTTCTTGCCCATCAAGACCACATATCAGAGTTTGAAGCTAGCGGAGTTATACATCACTAGAATCGTTAGTTTGCACGGAGTCCCCAAGAACATCGTATCGGATCGAGAAACTCAGTTTACCTCAAGATTTTGGAAGAAAGTTCAAGAAGGTTTAGGAACCCGCTTAGATTTCAGCACCGCGTATCACCCTTAGACCGATGGACAAATGGAGCGATTAAATCAAATACTCGAAGATATGCTGAGAGCATGTGTGTTAGAATATGGATCCAAGTGGGAAGACTGTCTGTCGTTTGCAGAATTCTCATACAACAATAGTTATCAAGCCAGTTTGCAAATGGCCCCATTTGAATTTATGTACGGAAGAAAGTGTCGCACCCCTTTGAACTGGTCGGAAGTAGGAGAGAGTCAGATTTTTGGACCCGATATCCTACGATAAGCAGAAGAGAAGGTTCACAAGATTCGTGAGCACCTCAAGACCGCCCAATCCAGACAAAAGAGTTACGCCGACAAGAGATGTAGAGACCTCGCCTTCAACATAGGAGACTTTGTTTATCTGAAAGTGTCGCCATTGAAGGGAATGCAGCGTTTCCAACTCAAAGGAAAGTTAGCCCCCAGATATATCGGACCTTTCAGGATTCTGAACCGTAGAGGAGAAGTATCGTATCAATTGGACCTACCCGAAGAGATGTCAGCCGTGCAGAACGTGTTCCATATCTCGTTACTTCGCAAGTGTCTCGAAGTCCCCGAGAAGACCGAAGTGTTCAAAAATATCGATCACCGGACCATAGAGATCAACGATGACCTGACCTATCCCGAAGTACCCATCCGTATTTTGGAAGAAGCTTTTCGAACTACCCGAACCCGAAGCATCAAGTTTCTCAAGATTCAGTGGAGCAACCACATAGAAGAGGAAGCTACACAGGCCGAAGATCACATCAGGACGGAGTTTCCCGATCTCTTCAAATCCTAGGTAATCTTTTCGTCCTTTTTCAAATCTCGGGACGAGATTTTTTTTAAGGGGGGAAGGTTTGTAACATCCCAAAAATACTAAACTTAAATCATCAAACTCTAATCATCAAAATTAGGGTTAACAAAAACTTTTCTAAATAAAATTATGAATGCATGCATATGAGTATGCATTGAATTTGAAATTCTTTTGAACCACCTTGTTTGTATGTTTCCTTGCTTGTAAAATGTTTCTTAGGTGAAATAAACATCATCTAAAACATTTCCCACACTTTTCCCAAAGACAAATAAAGCAAAACAAATAAAATAAAGGAATGGTCATTTTGACCAATTTAACTCCCATGCCTACTTTGGCTGTCTCAAACTTTCAGAAACTAACAGAAACTTTTCTGGATCTTTGCACCTCTTGAATGTACTCATAACAAAGTATCAAGGCCCACTTTGTGATCATCCAGAAACTTTCAAATGCATAGTTTAAATGACAATTCAAAATTGAATCTTTATCATATGGAAGATCCCACTTTTTCAAAAACCACCCAAACAAGCTCAACTTTCAAAACCCAAGCATCTGCAGACTCACCAGCACAAATATAGCACACCCACCAAAAATCTTTTCAAAATTCAAAACTTGATTTCATGCGGCCATTTCATCAAACAGGTTGCAGACACAAATCATACAAAATCTAAACACTATAGTGAGCAGTGATTGAAGCCTAACTTGTTCCCTCTCTAGCTCACAACCATCTCAGTAGATCATCTAGCAAGTTAAACCAAGCACTAGCCCCACTGTAAGCTTGGCATTGCCATCAATGGTGAATAGCCGAGCATACCCATGCCACCCCAGTAGAGACAGCAAGCTAGGAGAAGATTAAGCCGTGCCAACCTTGTCTAGGAGGCAACCCACGTCCACTCCTCCACATCCAGCGCTTGAACCCTGCCACTTTGGACCACACGCGGACCGTGCCGGACCGCCGACCATGCGGCGTGCATGAGCGCCACCCTCGACCCAAGCCCACAGACCGTGCGCCGCCCTCACCGCGCGCATACACGATCGCCACCGACCCAGGAGACCACCAGACATCCTCGTTCGCCGCCCCGTGACGCACAGCCACCGCATTAAATCGCCCGCCTCTGCCAGTGAGTCGCGTGTTCAGACCACACCGCCCCACGCCTCGAAACCATGTCGTTGAGCATCGCCAGAACACCGCACCGCCTACCTCGCCCATGCCAATAGCCGTTTGTACCATCGCCCGACGAGCTCACCGCGCCCGTCCGGTCCCTCGCCGACTATAAATAGATGCCACCCCGCTCGAATTCTTCACACCATTCTACCCTCTCCTCGATCGTGCCACCGTTCCCGTGGAAAGCGAGCAACCCGCCGAATTTCACCGGAGCCGCCTTTCTGGCGAAGAAGGAGCCATCGATTGTCCACCCGAGGCCGCGACCACCCCGAAGTTCACCGTCGTCGACTTTGCTGTCGCCCGCCGACCTCTTGCACCGGTGAGCCCCAACCCCTCCGGACGCTAGGTTTCTTTCTCACCGGCGTTGCCCCGCGTCGACGATGACTCTCAGCCGTTGGATTAGAACTAGATCGAACGATCCACATTGCCCCGTACCGCTTCGCACCCCTCGGTCTCACTGACGAGTGGGGACACCCACTTAAGCAGCCAGCAGGCGCTTAGCAGCGGCCGATTACCTTTCCAGCCCAGTTATTTGAATTAAACCTTTTCCATTTTATTTCAAACTCACTTATGTATCCAACTTCAAAAATCAACCCAGATCGATTCAGTGCACCAAATTGAATGAAACCAATTTTGTAAGAAAGGTCTGAGAATGCTGAATCCAAGCCCGTTGGATTCAAGTCATTTGGATCTATAGATCACCCATGGTAAAAATAACAAGGCAGAAGCTTTTCTGCATTCAAACATTTTTCAAATTTAAACCATAATAGCTTTTGAGTTGATTCCAACTCTCAAAAATCACATTTAACCATACCTTTCAGAATATATAAAAATATATAGGTTTACTTGCAGAAATAATGTTCAAGTAATAAAAGAATGCTACATAGGCATTTCTAGCCACTTTAATTAATTAAAATAAAAGGGTAAAACCTTATTAAATTGTGACACCACTTTAAATCACATTCCCATGGATTCAAATATGTGGTGATGACATGTGTCAACATGATCCCATGTTTGGTTTGGAGAATATTAAATCTTAAGTAGTTTTTCAATGAGTAGAAATTACTTTTCTAAAAATAAAAGGAATTAAACCAAGCTTTAATCTTGTAATGTTAGTGATGATGTTAGATCATCTATAGGATCCTTGTGTGTGATGATTGCAAGTAGTTAAGTATTGTTTGGTGATTGTGTACCTCGTATTTATTCATAGATGATAGTACCGACCAAGGATACGAGGAGGAAGGAGGATACTACGAAGAAGAAGCCGAGGAGAACTTCAACCACTGCTCTGCACAAGTCAAGCTTATATTGACACTGATGCAAGCCTAATACTACTAGTGAATGTGGAAGCTTTATTAACTAAGTGGAGCAATGCAAGCTAACCCTTGCAAGATACCCTACTGATGCCACAAACCATTACTGGTTACTATGCCCACTATATGCCTTAAGCATATGTGATCATATCCACTTGATAAACCAATCCTAGTTTTATTTGCAAGTTTATTACTTTATTTCTTTATCAAATCACTTACTTAGAGTTTACTAAAATACATGGTAGGTACTAGAAAAATACTTGAAGGTTGCATAAAGAGCATTAAACTTGGCCTAAGTTAGATAATCTTGATGTCATCCCAAGGCATAAGATTGAACTTAGTTAGAATCTACTAGTTACCACCCCTCATTAGTGCTTACCCCCACTTGTAGATGCTAGTGCTAAGCATAAAACTTGATCAACTTTAGATGGGAATACTTGGTGGAAAAATGGTTATGAAAACCTTGGAATGATGGATCATTCTATTGAAATGTTTTGGACATGTGTTTCCGAACACCTCATGATTGTGGTGATGAAAATGATGAGGCATGAGCCTTAGCCCTTTATAAAACTGATGGTTGTCTGGATGCGATACCATTCCAATTTTATCGTACAACCATAATACCCGAATATTGGGTAGGGCTTGACTGGAAACTTATATACCTTAGTATTTGTTCCCTCACGGCCAAGGTCTGAGCTGAGTCTACCTTGTGAAGATTGTCCACCTGTGCAGTACCCAAGATGACAGATGGTCATGGTTGGGAGGCCAAACTCACAGGAGAGGTACTTATACTAGGGCGTGTAATTGAAAGGTTAGGATTGATTATCCGCATACTGAGTATGGTGAATTCAGGATTTGTTCCTGACGGATGTATCGAATGTTGTGGTGAAAGTGTACAATCTCTACAGAGTGTCAAACTATTCGAATAGTCGCGTTCGCGGTTATGGACAGTTGGAGTGGCCATACTATTCCCCCGTCAGACTTTTCAAAAATGACCTGGAAATGGATTGAGACTTTGACTTGACCACAACAGGGTTGTGTTATGAAATACCAGTTCCCACTTAGGAGTTATAAAATTGTGACTAGCATTCATTTGCTTCTAGACTTAGTAGAGATAAATCTGGCTTTTGCAAAATAACCCTAGAGCCTAGTGTCCTATTATCAAAACCCCCTTTCCCTTGTTAGTATTAGTTTGCGAGTACTTAAAGAGTACTCATGGCTTTGTCCCTGGCTATTCCCATGGCGGACTATGAAGAGGAGTACGGAGGATGGACCCTAGGAAGGTTCGAAAACTAGGATCATCTCCCATCGTCGGCATTGCTGTGACCCCAAAGATGGAGCCGCCTATGCTACCGTTATTATTACGTATTAGCTGCTTGATGTTGTATTAAGAACTGGATCATGAGATCCCTATTTGTGTAAGAACTTATGTATCGTTTGTAATGGATGATGTACTATGGTATCCAATTACATTATGTCTCTCAAAATGGTAATCACAGGATTGCGATGTATGGCATAACGCATCCGGATTAAAACACAGGTGTTGTAATCGGAGCTTGTAAAAGGTTTGAGAATTCAGACCCACATGATATTGTCCGTGAACTCAAATTGATATTTGAGACTCACTGGCAGTTGAAACTATGAGGCTTCTAAAAGTTCTTTAAGCGCAAGATGGAAGAGGGCTCGTCACAAGTGAGCATGTGCTTAAGATGTCAGGCATAAAAAAACTTCAAAGCTTGGGTATAGTGATTCCTAATGCTTTGGGGATTTACCATGTCCTCCAATCACTACCACCAAGTTACAAGAACTTTGTGATGAACTACAATATGCAAAGCATGAACAAGCAGTTGCCAGAACTCTTCTCCGTGTTAAAATCTGCAGAAGTGGAGATCAAGAAAGAGCACCAAGTGTTGATGGTCAATAAGACCACCAAATTGAAGAAAGGCAAGTCTAAGCAAAAGGGACACTTCAAGAAGGGTGGTAAGAAAGTTACCGCACCGATGAAGATGACCAAGGCTGGACCTAAGCCTGATACTGAGTGCTTTTACTGCAAGGGAGAAGGTCACTGGAAGCGGAATTGCCCAAAGTACTTGGCGGATTTGAAGAATGGAAACATCAAGAAGAAAGGTATATCCGATATACATGTTATTGATGTGTATCTCACTAGTACTCATAGTAGTGCCTGGGTATTTGATACTGGTTCGATTGCTCATATTTGTAACTCGAAACAGGTGTTGCAGAATAAACGGAAGCTAGCGAAGAACGAGGTGACGATGCGCGTAGGAAATGGATCAAAGGTTGATGTGATCGCGGTCGGCATGCTACCTCTTCATCTACCATCGGGATTAGTTTTATACTTAAATAATTGTTATTTGGTGCCTGCGTTAAGCATGAACATTATATCGGGATCTTGTTTATTGCGAGACGGTTACTTGTTTAAGTCCGAGAATAATGGTTGTTCGATTTATATGAGTAATATGTTTTATGCACATGCACCTTTGATAGATGGTCTATTCTTATTGAATATCGATAGTGGAAATACACATATTAATAACATTGAAGCTAAACGTTTGAAATTGAGCGATAACTCGACCTATATGTGGCACTGTCGTCTTGGTCACATTGGAGTGAAGCGTATGAAGAAACTCCATTCCGATGGACTTCTTGAATCACTTGATTTTGAATCACTTGAAAGATGCGAAGCATGTCTGATGGTTAAAATGACTAAGACTCCATTTTTTGGTATGATGGAGCGAGCTACGGACTTATTGGATATCATACATACCGATGTGTGTGGTCCAATGAGTGTAGCATCGCGCGGTGGTTATCGTTATGTTCTTAACTTCACAGATGACTTGAGTAGATATGGGTATATCTATTTCATGAAACATAAGTCCGAAACTTTCGAGAAGTTTAAGGAATTTCAAAGTGAGATGGAGAATCAACATAACAAGAAGATTAAATTTCTACGTTCTGATCGTGGAGGTGAATATCTAAGTTACGAGTTTGGCGAGCATTTGAAGAAATGCGGAATACTTTCACAATTGACACCGCCGGGAACACCACAGCGTAATGGTGTGTCGAACATCGTGTCGAACTCTCTTAGATATGGTTCGTTCTATGATGTCACTTACAGTTCGCTATCATTTTGGGGTATGCATTAGAACGGCCGCACAACAAGATTCACTTTAAATAGGGCACCATCTAAATCCGTTGAAACGACACCGTATGAATTATGGTTTGGGAAGAAACCTAAATTGTCGTTCCTTAAAGTTTGGGGTTGTGACGCATATGTAAAGAAGTTCTGATAGGACAAGCTTGAACCCAAAGCGAAAAAATGCGTCTTCATAGGATACCCGAAGGAAACTATTGGATATACCTTCTATCATAGATACGAAGGCAAAATCTTAGTTGCGAAGAATGGATCCTTTCTAGAGAAGGAATTTCTCTCGAAAGAAGTGACTGGAAGGAAAGTAGAACTCGACGAGGTTGTCGAACCTTCTCTCGAACTTGCGAGTAGCGCAGCACCGGAAGAAGTTCATGTGGTGCCTGCAACAATAAGAGAGGAAACTAATGATGATCATGAAACTTTGGTTGTAGTTGCTACAGAACCTCACAGGTCAACGAGAACTCGTACCACTCCTGATTGGTATGATCCCGTTATGAATGTCATGTTGGTGGACAACACCGATGACCCTGCGACATATGAGGAAGCGATGATGAGCCCAGATTCCAATAAATGGCAAGACGCCATGAAATCTGAGATTGGATCCATGTACGAAAACCAAGTATGGACTTTGGTGGACTTACCGGATGGCCGGAAGGCTGTCGAGAACAAATGGATTTTCAAGAAGAAAACAGATGTTGATGGTAATGTTACTGTCTATAAAGCTCGACTTGTCGCAAAAGGGTTTCGACAAATTCAAGGAGTTGACTACGTTGAGACTTTCTCACCAGTAGCGAAGCTAAAGTCCGTGACGATTTTGTTAGCAATCGCTGCATATTATGATTATGAGATATGGCAGATGGATGTCAAAACAACGTTCCTCAATGGAGACATTGATGAAGAGTTGTATATGATGCAACCCAAAGGTTTTGTCGATCCTAAAGATGCTAACAAGGTATGCAGACTTCAATGGTCCATATATGGATTGAAGCAAGCATCCTGAAGTTGGAATCACCGTTTTGATAAGGTAATCAAAAGTTTTGGTTTTATACAAACTTATGGAGAAGCTTGTATCTACAAGAAAGTGAGTGGGAGATCTGTAGAATTCTTAATACTATATATAGATGACATATTGTTGATTGGGAATGATGTAGACCTTCTTAATAGTGTCAAGGAATATTTGAATAATAGTTTTTCAATGAAAGATCTTGGCGAAGCAGCTTACATATTAGGCATAAAGATTTATTGAGATAGATCGAGATGCCTAATATCATTGTCACAAAGTACATATTTGGACAAAGTTCTAAAGAGGTTTGGAATGGAAGATATCAAGAAAGGGTTCTTGCCCATGTTGCCCAATACGACCTTGAGTAAAACTCAAAGTCCAGCAGCGGCAGAAGATAGAGAAAGGATGAGCAAGACTCCCTATGCCTCAGCCATAGGATCTCTAATGTATGCCATGCTATGTACTAGACCCGACATTGCATATGCTGTTAGTTTGACTAGCAGATATCAAAGTGATCCAGGAGTGGATCATTGGACAGCGGTAAGAAACATCCTTAAGTACTTGAGAAGAACTAAGGATATGGTTCTTTCTTATGGAGGTGATGAACAGCTCATTGTTAATGGTTACACCGATGCTAGTTGGAACACCGATCCGGATGATTCTAAATCTCAATCTGGATACGTATTTACTTTGAATGGTGCAGCAGTTAGCTGGAGGAGTGCAAAGAAAAGCGTTGTGGCGAGATCTTCAACTGAATCGGAATACATAGCTGCTTGGAGGCTTCACAAGAAGCGATATGGATGAAGGAGTTCATTACGAGCTCGGTGTGGTTCCAAGTGTCTTGGACCCAATGTCTATCTCTTGTGATAACATGGCGCCATAGCCAATGCGCAAGAACCAAGCTCACACAAGAAGTGAAGCACATCAAGCTACGTTTTCACGCTTATTCGAGAACATGTCCAAGATGGTGACATAAAGATTTGCAAAGTACACAGATCTGAATGTGGCGGATCCGTTGACTAAACCTCTCCGAGGGCAAAACATGACCAACACCAAACGCCATGGGTGTTTGGTATATTACCATGTAATCTAGATTAGTTGACTCTAGTGCAAGTGGGAGGGTTGGAGATATGCCCTAGAGGCAATAATAAATGTAGTTATTATTATATCTTTGTGTTTATGATAAATGTTTACATACATGCTATAACAGTATTAACAAGGAAACATTAATACTTGTGTGATTTGTAAACTAAATTAGAGTCCCTAGTAAAGCCTCTTTATAATACTAGCTTGTTGGTTAATAAATGATTGTGGTTTCCCTATCATGAACATTGAGATGTTATTAACAACAAGATCATATCGTTAGGAGAATGATATGATGGACATACTCCTATAGATAAGCGTAGCATAAAGATCAAGTCATTTTATTAGTTCAATTGCTATATGCTTTCTGATACATAGTAACCTAATTCCTTCGACCATGAGATCATGCATATCACCATCACCGGAAAGATGCTTTGATGACATCAAACACCACCGTGAATCGGGTGGTTATAAAGGTGGCATTGAGTGTTGGAAAGTATGGGTTGAGACACATGGATCAAGAGTGGATTTGTCCATCCATATGACGGATAGATATACTCAGGCCCTCTCGGTGGAATGTCATCCAATTGGCTTGCAAGCATGTGATGGATCACAAGGGATCACATATCACGGAACGGAAAAGAGTACTTATCATAACAAGGTTGAACTAGGTATGCGAGATACCGATCAAAACCTCGGATAAGTAAACTATCGTGAGACAAAGGGAAATTGGTATCGTATGTAAGTGGTTCATTCGATCGCAAAGTAATCGAGAAATGTGTGGAGCCATATGAATTTTCAGATTCCTCTATTGGCTATTGTTAGGAGAAGTGTCTCGATCATGTCCGCATAATTCACGAAAGTAGGGAGACACATAAGGATTCGATGTTGTTTAGTAGTTATGGAATGATGAGTAAGAGACCAAATGTTGTTGAGTCTCGGATGGGATCCGGATATCACGAGATCCGAATGGTCCGGAGAATAAGATTCATATAAGGAAAGTCCTGTTTGGGTTGGAGAATGGTTAGGTGTTTTCATCGGGAATGTTCTAGAAGGTTCCGGAAGGTCCGGCACTCCGGAGGGGAAGGGTACATGAATGTGTCATAACAATTTGGAATGGTTGCATCATGTACTAGGTTTCATCATTGAGCAAAATAAAGGGATAAATCAAATCCTAGTTTGAAAAGTCAAACGCCAATTTGAAAAGTCAAGCAAGTTTGCTTGGTGGAGGAAGTAGGAAACCTACTTGGAGGACTTCCTCTCCTCCGCGGCCTTGAGGCCGAGTTGGGGAGGACTCCTTCCCTTGGCGCGCCTCCACCTATAAAAGGAGGCGGGGGTTGCCCTCACAGACCTCCACCACCCAAAACCCTAGCCCTAGCCCTCCTGCAGCCGCACGCCTAGGGCAAACCCTAGCCGCCAACTTGGGGCTTTCCCAAGCCCTAGACGCCGCCTAGCCTCTCTCCTTGGTGTGTCTAAACCCTAGATCACCGAGGCCTCTCATAGTCCACCATACTCGCTCCTGGCGAGCCTGCGAGATCTCCCTCTACTTAGGTACCATGTCGTCGTCTTTGCCGGAATCGCGAGAGTGCTACAACCTCCATTTTCTTTGGAACAAGGAGAGGAAGGTCTTCGTCAGTCCGAACGTGTGACTACAGGAGCTGAAGGAGCCACCTTGGGAAGGATCGTCTACACGATCTTGAGATCGGCAAGAGTACGACTACATCACCCACGAAAATCCGCTCTTGTTAAGCACTTTGGAATCTTCGAGGGTGAGTTATTCTGTCGACTCGTTTCTACAATCTAGTAGATAGATCTTGGCTTGTTTGTTTGTATGCGGTAGAAAATTTTGTTTTCCATGCTACGAACCCCTATAGGTGCGGCTCAGATCTGGGCCCATCTAGGCCCGATCTGGTCCTATGCGGCCTCGGCCCGCCTCCTGGGAGGGCCTGGGACGACAGGGGCATGTCAGCGCAGTGGCGCGGTCTTGGGCGGCGGGGCAGCATGGCGCTTCCACGACAGACAAATCTTGGGGCGGGCGTGGCCATGGCTGCCTAGATTGGCTCACTTGGGCCCTCGGTTCACGGGCCGGCCAACTTTGTTTTGGCTATGCTGCAAGATCTTGGCGGGTTAGGGTGGATGGGATCCTCGGCGTCCTCGGCCAGCCTATTGCAGCGCGGTGTCGGACTTTTACGGGCCCGTCGGGGCCTGGTCGGACCGCCATGGGACTGGTTTGCCTCGGTGGAGGCTTTACGGGCCTGCTGGGCCCGATTGGACCTATGGAGGACTGGTATGTCTGCGGCAGTGTCCGATCGACTATCGCCTCCAGCGGTGGAGGAAGTTCCCTCCCGCATGGCCGCGGTACTATGGGCCCCATTTCACTTATACTCGTGTTGCGATGTTGCAGACCTCGCGATGGCTTGCTCGGTGAGATGATGATGACGGAGTCGAAACCGGAGTGGTGCATGCTCGTGGGCGGCAAGTTTTGCTGGTGGCGAGGCCTCGCCCTCGCGGGTCTCCTGTGCATTGGCTCGTCCGGGGGTTGTGGATAGGGTCCTCGGGAGAAATTCTTGTCGACTCGACCGACACCGACGCGGTGCCGCCCGCGTGTGGCATCTTCCTTCCTGGAGGGCGTCGTGGCTTCCCTTCGTCCATTCCTTCCATTCCTCTCTGTGTGTCGGGGGAAACCTTAGGGCTAGTCTCTGGTCCGAGCAGCAGTGGTCGCTTTCCCTCTTGAGGGTGCTGCTTGGTGCTTGATGAGTCGGGGCTAGGAGCATGGTGGGCATTCTTCGAAGGACGCACCGGTTGCGGTCTTCTCCATCTTGTCGATCCGTCTCTGTTTTCTTTATTTTTATTTTTTCCTTGTTTGTGTTCGTGTGTGTGTGTGCTGCTGCTGTCCCAGCACCATGTATCGTTTTGTGTCTCTGTTTTTGAACGTTGTGCTGGTCCAGCAGCGATCTTATCTATATGATTTATTTATAAAACTGGACGAAAGCTTGTTTCGAGGACATCTTGTTATTCAGAGTTAAGCCTCTCTTGAGAAAAAAAAAGATCCATCAGAACAGACGGGATCGTGGGACGGATATACCGGCCAAACTACCGCTCCGGTCACAGCGCACGAGTCCCCACGACCGCCTCACCGAATCTCCGACAGAGTCACACCTGATGAGTCCCCTCGATCTGTTCCGCTTCCTTCTCTAACCCTCCCCCGAGTCCCCTCTCCGTCCCCGACAAGAGCGTCCTGATTCGGCGAGGTTTCTTTCCGGTCGGCGCGACTCGGATCTCGGGGGAGGTTGCGGTGGTGATCCGTCGGAACTCGCGAGCCATGGCCGCCGCCGCCGATCCCGCCGTCACTACCTCCACCTGCGCGCACTGGTAAGTGGTTCCGGTATCTCGCCGTGCCGCTGCTAATTTGTTTGATCTTCCGCTGCTGGGTTGCTCTCTGCTATCTACTGTACGTGTGCGTGGAGCGGTGGATGTGGAGAATGCTTCTGCCCCGTGTGTAATTTCGAAGCACCTACTGTTTGTTTTGATCTGAGAGACCGAACATAGATAAGATTGGCCTTCTACTATTGGACAATGATGATGTGTTGGGTTAAAATCATACATCAAGATAGCAGAGTTACTGTATGAGGGTATCGCCAGTCCATTACAGTTAGTAGTGTACTAGTATTGCTTCGTTACAAGTTCCAAACAAAAGCATTGTTTGCTGGGAGGGTTCTATTTCTTTTTTCCTTTAGAATGCAGTTAGTGGTTCACGTTACCCGGTCAGGTTTTATCCAATCCACAACGAATTATGTACACACTGTTATGAGACATATTTTGTGCAAACGAATTATGGAGTATAAACTCCTGTTCTCTGCTATTTTCTTCAGTGAACGAGAAATTCCATCTTCAAACATTGCCCTGCATTCTGCACACTGTGCGCGCAACCTTCAGAAGTGTGAACACTGCGGAGATATGGTTCCAAGGAAGCATATGGAGGAACACTACGATGAGAACCATGCTCCGGTATGTTTCCAAATTTTGAATGATACCTGTTTTCCTAAATTCTGATAATATCTGTTTTCCTAAATTCTGATCATATCCAAACTTATCCATAGTCCATGCTGCTGCTCAATTGAGCATCTTGCATTAATTCAACGCACAAACGGATAAACCTGCAGCTTTGCTTCTCATATCCTTCCAACCTAATAGTGTTAACTGCATAATACCAGTATGCCAGCAAAAGGTAAAATAATTTGACCATCATGTTACTGTCTTTTTTATGCTTACGGTACGAATGAACAGCATTCATTCATGTAACCACTGATCTACACGGGCAGATCAAAAGATGGCAATAGATGTACAGCTTACTGGATTTTTGTAGTCTATGGACTACTAACCTAAGTTGTAATACCACTAATCATATATCTACATTGCGGGTACAGGTGAATTGCTCACGCTGCAAACAAACCGTAGAACATGAGCTATTGGATCTTCATAAACGCATGCAGTGCCCACAAAGGATGCTCGTGTGCCAATATTGCGAGTTTGAACTGCCTGCAGTTGATATTTTTGAGCATCAGGTATAAATGTTTTCCTCATGTTAAGAGGTTACTCTGAAAAGTGGGCATTATTTTTTTTTCTCAAATACATACAGTTACGCAATGTTCTAATTATATGTATAATGATGCAGGATGTATGTGGAAACAGAACAGAATATTGTCAGCCTTGCAAGAAGTACATCAGACTTCGCGAATGGATTGGGCACGAGATCCTGCTCCATGCAAAAACAGATTCCAATGAAGAATCTTCAAGGTAAAAGCATGGGAACCTTCTAATGATGTTTATGTAGACATGATTCAGTATAAGTTTCAGTTGGGTAGTGTTTTTACCGCTTCAATTGCAGTTCTAAACAAAAATAAACCGGTCTTATATTTGATACTTAGATAGATGTACCTTCAGCGAATTGTCCTTTAGGAACCTGGGCTCCAGGTGGCCCTCTATGATTTTTTTTTCAAACTTCAAAAATTTGAATTCAACATCTCAAAAAATTCTGAAAAAACTACCTAGATGTAGCCAACCATGTACTCTAGCAGTGTGTAGATTTTCAGGAAAAAATGACAAAATCACACAAAACGAAGAAATCTTCACTTCAGTTTACTGTTCAACACTGTTTGCCGATGACAAAAACTCGATTTCTCATATTTTTTTCTGATCCTAAAATACATAGTACTTTGAGCTGAAAATTTACGCACTGATAGACCACATAGTTGGCTAGATATAAGTGTTTTTTCTGAATTTTTTAACTTTTGAATTCAAGTTTTTGAAGTTTCAAAAATCGGGCTCCCTGGAGCCCAGGAGCTTTAACGCCGCTCTCTTTCCCTCAGCCCATACATACCTCAGCATAGGGATATAAATGCTTGGTCTGACAACAAAATTTGAGTATTTATATTGTTGTGTACATAATGCAAACTGAGCTTGTCTTCTGATAATTCTAATTCCAGTGACAGATCTATGCTGCAAAATGAAGAGGGTGCTCAACAGCGTGAACCTTCCCTGCTGCAAAATGAAGAGGGTGCTCAACAGCGTGAACCTGCCCGTGGATTAAAGCACAAGCAACTGCTCCTCACAATTGCAATAGCTGGAGTTGCAGTTCTGGTTGGATCTATTCTGCTCCACAAGAAGGTTTAAAAGTGATCAAGTACAAGTAGAGCGCGGTTGTTTGTAATGATGTTCACCGCTGAATGTAAATCAGTCTTTTTGATGCCTAATGCATAAATTCTTTCATAATCAATCGGCTTAGCTTATTGATTGTACTCTATAGAATATTAGAAACTATCTTATCGATAAATGTATTGTGCCTCACCATTTATGAAAAAAGTGATGCCCATATTTAGGATGGCAAGAAAGAAAACACTCAAGTTATCTTACGAGTGTTCATGTCTGTTGTTCAGGATACCCATTGATCAGTCTTCTCACTCCAGTGCCACCTATCTCATCAATCATTTTGACAAAATGTGCTCCGTATGCCAGATGTATAAAGTTAATTGGTAAACTGCTCAATGCAGCTGGTAAATAACAAACTGGTAAACTATTCGAGCAGCTGTTAGGTAACAAAATATCAGCTGCAAAGGTAACACATTATCTCAGTCTGACATTCTACAAACTAAAGGCATGCATGACTCTGTTCTCCTAAACATTTGAGATGTGTTCATCATGGAGAAACTAGAATAGACTAGTACAAACTTTCTGTTTACCACTAGTAGTCGATGTTAACACACCAATAAATAATAGAATAGCCAGCAACTACAACAATCAGACAACATCATCTATGTCTCTGTAAGCTGAATTTTGAATGGCCGTGCCGAGAGGTTCATTCCTAATTCCTGTCTAGCCGACGCTAGCAAGCCGCTTTCTTCAAATTGCTTGCAGTAAATAGCCCATATTTGGATGGGTCCATCTCACTTATCTTCCCAAATTTCTTGTCATAGAAGCCCCATAACTCGAACCTGTTGGAAACAAAAACATCAAGGCATATTGTCAGCATGTTAAACAGATGTGATATTAAATACAGAACCAGTAAAAAAAATACATACCAGTATGCCAAGAACTGAAATGGAGCATACTTGCCGTAAATTTTATGCAACTCAATATGGACAGATTTGATGGTGCTCGCCTTTTTATGATACTGCAGGAAATTCCATAAAATACATTGATACGAAGTATATGGCAAGGCTCTAAAGGGAAACCCCATGAACACTAAAATCCTAAAGCAAAGGCTCTAGAGGGGAAAAGACATTACCTGCTTTAAATGCCTAATTGTTTCAGTATCCGCTGGGATCATGTGGAAAAATCCCATGCACATGAGCACATTGGCACGAGTGAAAGGGCCAAATCCAGAGATAGTAGTTAATTCTTTGTCCAGTTTTTCATAGGTGGACAGGATAGTAGATAGCTCTTCTGTAGCTGGTAAAGACATTTTCTGCATTTCTTCAAGATTTTGTGTGCATACCTTTCCTTCTACAATGCTGCGTGCAAGCGATACAATTCGTGCTGCTCGATATCCAAGGTTACAACGCTTGGCTAAGAAGTCTTCATCAAGATTCGCCAATTCTTCTGGAGTAGGGAAATCTCCAATACAATCTTCCAAGAAAGAATCGCTGCTGAAGCTAAGCGCTGAAGGATCAAGGCAGTCATATACACTACCTGCTTCACTTGCAACTGAGGGCAAGCTAGCCAAATCCCTATTTGTTTCCAACAGCGTTAAGTCATTGCTAGTGCCGGTTGTCCCTCTTGAATCTTCCGAAATTGCTAATTTTGGAGCCTCCAAGCGCTCCATCTCACTGAATTTTGTTTCTAGCTTGACACGAACATTTTGATGTGTACCGCGTTTCCTCTTATGCTCCCTAATTGGAGGTGTCCTTAACTGAGAATTTCCAGTACCAGACGAACATTTCAGCTCGGACTGAAGGTCACAGAGTGCAGTAGCCATTGACAATGTTCTTGACCATCTGCAGTTCAAAACATGGCAATGTAAGATATCTTGCAATGCAATTAAAGATACTACAAAGTTCAGATCCTGATTGCACAACTGCAATTTGTTTTGGAGTCCTTATATGACATAGCTTTTATTACCAAACAATGTCAGCAAGCATTTTTTTGCAAAGCACGGCTGAAATTGGTTATTGTGTTATCACGTAATCATCAGTACAAGTGAACAATCACTAATGATCCAAAAATTCGCAGATACAGAGGAATGCAATGGTAAATCGAGAGAGTAGAACGTACTGGCAATTGCAGAGGAGGATGCACTTGACCATGTCCTCGAACAGCGTGGGCGAGCGGAAGATGCGGCCGAACCCTGCCTCCCTAGCGGCGGCGTGCATTGCCTGGAACTCTGCCACCAGCCCGTCGTCCTCCGCCGACAGCCGCAGCATCCGCCGCACTTGCTCCTAGCATCCACCCAAAACCAAGAACAGACCAGTCAGTCAACGCGAATTCGAACCACACTTCCCCTTCCCTGGGAGAAGACGGTCCATCGAAAGCGCCTACTTACGAGGATGCAGTCCTGGTCTAGCGGGGAGAGTGCGTCGGCGCCGAAGACGGAGACGAGTAGTGCCTGGGAGGGGCGCGCGGGGTGGTGGGAGACGCGGGCGAGCAGGGACGTGGAGCGGTCGGAGGCGAGGCGGAGCGGGCGGAGGAGCGCGCGGGAGGCAGGGTCCCAGCGGTTAGGCGCCATCATGAACAGCCCGTGGCTGCACACGGCCGCCTCCAAGTCGAACGGCGCCGCGCCGAGCGGGAGCTCCAGCTCCACGCGGGGCTGCGCCGCCGCGGGGGTCAGCATGACTGTTTGTCTGTTTCCCTGGATGCCGCCGGGGAGCACGCAGGGAAGGGTGTGGACAATGGAGTGGCAACTGAAAATAGACACACTTTTCTGAAACTTCAGAACAAAATTAAGGGGTGAAGATTTGGTGCGGATCCTGGTTTTAAAAAAACCAAAAATCATATTTTTGAGTTTTAAAAAATTCTGAAAAAACCCGGGATGTAGCCAATGAATTATCCTATAAACGTGTAAAATACCATTTTAAAATACTTTGTATTATTAGCTACACAAAAATAATAAAAGTGTGGATCTGACTATATATAGTTTTACGTATCTAAATTTTGTCAATTTTGTGTAGCCCACAATAGGATGTGATTTTTCATGCTTATATGATAGGGCTAATTACAGTTTTAGTCCCACAATTTGCTCCCGAGGTGCAAAATAGTCCCACTTCTTGCAAAGTGGATAAAAGTAGTCCCACAACTTGCACCCTGGGTGCAGTTTGCTCCAATTCAAACAAATTTGACCGAATTCAAATAAAACCGAACGGATCTGACTTTTTTTTATGACGGGCAATTTTGTACAAAAGTCCAGAAAACGGGCGACGTTAGCAAGAGAGGTCCTCCCACGCGATTCACAGTCACCACACTTTTGCAACAAAAAAAAAAAACCTTGCGACCTTTTTTTTAGGGAACCTTGCTACCTTCTTCTTTCTGGATACTCACAGAAACAGCTAGCCCGAGAGTTTAGGAGCAGTTGGCGGGCGGTGACGACGAGGTGGTGAGGTCGGCCTCGTCGGGGAAGGAGGGCCGATCCCGGAGCGTGCACTACCGAGAGCATGACGAGGATCCGCCGCACTATGGTAGGGGATTTTCGCAAGATCCCTCCTTCCTTTCCCTCTCGCGCCTCTGCTCAAATACCACTTACTCTCGCCTCAAGATCGCCGACCGCGCCTCGCGCCTACCGCTTCTCCGCGCCATGGTCGACTCCGCCTCGTCAGATCGCTCGACCGCCGCTTACACTCTACCGGCCGCTTCTCAAGGCCACGACCGACCGCCTCCCTCTGCTATTTCCCTATACCGCGCTCGACGGCGATATGGAGTCAGGCGACCAGTTTTCCATCGAGCTCGCCATGGTCCACCATCCACCGCCTCGAGTTAGGGACCTGAACGCGACACCGCCGGATCGATTATGACGACACCACTGGAGTCAGATCCGGGGATCGAGCGCCGATCGGGAATCGCGGAGGACCTCCCTTGCTAAGGCCGCCCGTTTTCTGGACTTATTTACAAAAACAGCGGTCGGGGCAGATAAAGTAAAGTCAAATCCGTTCAGTTTTGTTTGAACTCGGTCAAATTTGTTTGAATTGGACCAAACTGCACCTAGGATGCAAGTTGTGGGACTACTTTTACCCACTTTGCAAGAAGTGGGACTAATTTGCACCTCGGGTGCAAATTGTGGGACTAAAACTGTAATTAAATACAACGTTAACTATGCTCATTTTTTTTCTAGATTTTTTCGAAAGATAAATATGATTTTTATTTTTTAAAAAACAAAGAGAACACTGGAGCTCGGAAGTCTCAAAGACACTTTCCAAAAGTTAATTAGATATAAAAAAAACTATACAGGCTCAGAACCCGTGACAAGTATTCCTCCATCTAAAAATATTGAAAATTTGTCTAAATTTGTATATATCTATATACTCCCTCTGGCCCATATTAATCGATTTGGATTTGTCAAAATTTGGATGAACCTAAATAGTGTCTAGATTCATCCAAATCTAGACAAATTTGAGTCAATGAATATGGACCGGAGGAAGTATTTAAAACATGACTAAATACACATCTTTTTATGAAAGGAAGGAGTATTTTAGATTAGATTAGCGCTAAATTTGTACCGCGAGAACTAAATTTCTCTTATAGTTGTTTGTTGAATCTTTTTTAAACAGTTTGCTGAGTCCTTATCTTAAATAACCAAATACTCCATCCGTTATTAAGTCCAAAGTCAAACTACTTTAAGTTTGACCAATTTTAAAAAAAAAAAAACTAATTCGTTGCTGTAATTTTCTTTTCGTTTTTCGTTATCTTCTCGTCTCACTTATAACAGAGCAACTCTAACAAATGATCAAACTCTTAAAATAACCGCTATTAAGATTTAGGTTAAAAATGTCTCTCCTTGGTTCTACCCCACACCTCGGAGCTATCCCTTGCAGCGTTTGAGCTTTCACGAACCTGCCCCCAATTCCAGAACGTCGAGGAGGAAAAAAACCACGGTTGGCGAGCGGAACTTTGTTGTATCGGAAAGTGTTTACACAACGTTGAAGATTTTCACGTATGCAACTTATCCGAACCAACGCCTTACAAGAGGTATAAATAGCATTGAAAATCTAGCTCTTCATCGATCCGTAGCACGGGGGCGAACGGGGGCTTATAGGCTTCGGGCCAAGTGTGTGGCGACGAGCCTCGTTCCGCTAGTTAGAAGTTGGTCTCTTTAATGAATTTGGATCCTACTTCAACGTGCTCTAATGTTTTAAGACAAAATTCCAAGTGAGGTAGGATGGATGCAGCCTGTCCAGCTGAGTGAAGATGCTGTTTTCTGCTCCTCGACGTTCTGGAATTGGGGGCAGGTTCGTGAAAAGCTCAAACGCGGAAAGGAAAGGGACAGCGCCGAGGTGTGGGGTAGAACCAAGGAGAGACAGCCAACCCCGCTCCAGCCTCCGGCACCAGGAGGCGCAGCAGCGCCCAGCACGTCTGGCCCCTGCTCCTGCTCGGCTTCGCCCCCCTATCCAATCCACCCATCCGCCTCCCTTGTGCTCCACACCCTCCGCTTGATTCCCGGTCCGTCCACTCCGCCCACACCACCAACCACCGACGCAGAAGCCGCCACCTCCTCCTCACAGCCCGCCCGCTCGCGATGGCGGTCACGCGCCTCGCCGTGGCCGCCGCCCTCTCGGCCGCCCCGCCCTCGTCCTCGCGCAGCCGCCGGGTCTCCTTCCCCTCCTGCCGCCCTCTCCCCGCCGCCTCCTCTTCTCGCGCGTCCAAGGCTCTGCGCGCCGCCGCCGCCCCCGCAGCCGACGCGCTCGACGAGGAGGCCCCAGCCTCTCCTCCGCCCTCAGGTGCGCCGCTCTCTTTGCTTCCGTCTGCTCAGAGTTTAGATTGGACTGGCCTCACCACGTGCTCCTCGTCGTCTGAGTTACTTGGGTCGATCTGATACTCTCAACTGGAGCTAAACAAGCCGTGTGGGTGATTGTTTTCTCTTCCTCGCAGATCCTGGCAGGGGAGTGGAGAACCTGGTGATCATCGGTTCTGGCCCCGCTGGGTACACAGCCGCCATCTACGCCGCTCGGGCGAACCTTAAACCCGTCGTGTTCGAAGGGTACCAGGTGGGCGGTGTTCCGGGAGGGCAGCTGATGACCACCACCGAGGTGGAGAATTTCCCCGGGTTCCCCGATGGCATAACTGGACCTGATCTCATGGACAAGTAAGAATGACGACTGTTTGTATTGAATCCATAAGCGCTGTGTTTGCCTACCCGTTTCGTAATTGAGTCATGACCATAAACCAGAATGCGGAAGCAAGCGGAACGATGGGGTGCAGAGCTTCACCAAGAAGACGTTGAGTTTGTGGATGTGAAGAGCAGGCCATTTGTTATTCGCAGCACCGACCGAGAGGTAAGCACTTTGTGTTCTTCCTCTTGCCGTGTCATATACGTTTTCTGGACTCCAACTTGCCTCTTTTAACAAGGTAGTATTGTATGCTGTTTTCGTCACCATTCTACGGTTAGTATTAGTGGGATTTAATCAAAGCTAAGATCCAATTTGAAAGAAACAAATTAGAGCTAATGAGAATAGTAAGAGAAATAAAAAGAGCTCTGAACCAGTGTGGGTATTCTATGTGATTTACTTAGTTAGGTCTTTGTCTACTCTTTTTCTCTACGTTTGTCTCTGCACATCTATACTGATTGATAGCAGTCGCTTATAAATTTATAATGCGCATGAATTGTTTTGCACAGTTTTTTTGCTGCACTAATCTCAGTGGCATATATAGGTGAAATCTCACAGTGTAATAATTGCGACTGGAGCTACTGCTAAGCGCCTCCGATTACCCCGTGAAGAAGAATTTTGGAGTAGAGGTATCAGCGCATGTGCAATATGTGATGGAGCTTCACCACTGTATAAGGGCCAAGTTCTTGCGGTTGTTGGAGGCGGCGATACAGCTACTGAGGAAGCGATATATTTGACAAAATATGCCTGTCATGTTCATTTGCTTGTTCGAAGGGAGCAACTACGAGCATCCAAAGCTATGCAGGACCGGTAAGACATTTTCTAAATCTTTTCCCTATAAAAGTAAAAGTATATCCTTTACTGTGATAATATTAAAAAAAACAGTCTTACCTGTTCATGCAAAATTTTCACCGATGGATTTCTCAATATTTCAGTTATTTCGGGTGCTAGCATCTTCTGATAGCTTAAACGACTGTAAATGGAATGTAGGATTATTATTTCTACCTTTCATATATTGTAAATATTGTCAACTCATTCACCATTCAATGATGTTATTTAATTTCAAGCTAATAAGCTGAGTTAACATTTTGAAATGTTGGTTCAGTACCATTGTACTCCCTCCGTATCAAAATATAAGATGTTTTAGCTTCTGGGAAACAAATGTATCTATATGCGTTTTAGTGTGTAGGTTCACTCCGAATATACACACTACAAGGTGTCTAGATACATTCGTTTCACAAAAGCTAAAACATCTTATATTTTGGAGCGGAGGGAGTACTTCATTAATACTATAATTAGTGCCTGATGCAAAATAAGCCTAACTGGAGCTTGGTTCATAGTGGTTGGTCACTGTTAGATACCGGGAATCACATTATTGCCTTAGATTTCATAGAACTTGAGGGCTATCATTGTTTTGGAACTTATCATAGATGAAATTGTTAAGTTCTTTCAAGGATCTTAGCTCCTCTTCAGTTGCATGATATATTAATGAAGTAAAATTTCAATTGCCTGAATGTTTGGTTAACAGGTTGATTATGGCGAATGTTTCAGAGTACTCAACAACCCCAACGTAACAGTACATTTCAATACAGAAGCTGTGGATGTTGTCAGCAATTCCAAAGGCCAGATGTCCGGTATTCAGTTGAGGAGAATTGACACGGGCGAAGAATCAGTTCTTGAGGTGAAAGGTCTATTTTATGGGATAGGACATACTCCAAACAGTCAGCTACTACAAGGTCAAATTGAACTTGATAGTTCTGGATATATTTTGGTTGAAGAAGGCAGTGCAAAAACTTCAGTTGATGGCGTATTTGCTGCTGGTGATGTGCAGGTAAATCCATACTTCACTCCCTTTGTGAAACTCCTGCACGGTTGTAAATTGTGTTGCTCAAAGAAAGCTGTACTTAGTGCTGCAGTTCATGTGTTCCATCACCTCGTGATGTCATTTGTTGTAGACAGTAGTACGTCATGTGATCATGTCTTGATGGCTCAAGAATGATATGATATCTCTGCCTCTTAGTGTTTTGAAGATTCCTCGCTGCAAAATGCAGTTTACTTTCTGAGGCATAGGCCTTGTACCAAGTCATCATTAAATATCTATTCATGAAATAGAGATATTCAGTTATATTGTTTGTTATTTCAACTATTCTCATGGCCATTTTGGTTTTCATGGATCTTTACTCACAGGACCACGAATGGAGGCAAGCCGTCACTGCAGCTGGATCTGGATGCATCGCTGCTTTGTCAGTTGAAAGATACTTAGTTTCCAATGATCTTCTTGTCGAATTTCACCAGGTAATTTTTTCACAAAAAATATGTGCACGTGCCAGCTTCATTTTGCTTGGTCGTCATTATTTCAAGGGAAACTGTCCAACCATACGCCTATGAATATGACCACTGGTATTCCAGTTTCATGGTTGTTGCAGTAATTTGTGTTGATATTTCTCTATTTTTTAATTTAGTATCCTAGTTCCATATATCGGCATTGAACATAGCCAGATTAAATATTTCTGTGTATGAAGTTTACAGTTTAGATTTTTATTATCATGAATAACCATATGAAATAGTGAGTTGCTACATTAAAGATTATGATTTTGTGAGTGGATAAAACTAGAGTTATTACTATCTTCGGTGCATGCATAGTTGCATACTTAAAGCACTTTCAAGTTTTCTGGGGGTTGTCTTCCGTAACAATCGATTAACCTTACAAGATACAATTTTGTGATTTACTTAATTAAATTACAGCCTGTTCGTGAAGAACCAAAGAAGGAGATTGAAGGCAAAGATGTTGAAATGGGCTTCGACATTACTCACACAAAGCACAGGGGACAGGTGCCTAACATAGTTATACATAGAGTGGATCATGGAAATTCAATTGTTCATGTCGAACTTGATCCTGAGCTTGCTATCCTTGCAGTATGCACTCCGCAAATTATACCATGGGAGTCCGAGGCTCATTTTGGTTCTATATACTTCTCCCACATGTGGTCCCTGCAGAACCTTAAAACCAATTTTGAACAAGGTTAGTTCTTAAATTTTGAAATTGGACTTTGAACATCATGAGACCTTATTCCAGTTATGAGTTTCTCATACAAGATAGCACACTTCTCTATACTTGGTGATACACTGTGACCTGAGTGGTAGGTAGCCTTGTAGGAACTATAAAGCTGCCACTTGGGTGGTAAAAGTTAAATGTAATAGTTGCTCGACTAGTGGTAAATGTTAAATGTAATAGTTGGTCGACTACCATTGAGTGCAGCACTGCAACTGCAACACTCTTGCTCATATTATGCTACACAAGTTTACATTCCATTATATTTTCTTTTGTAACTTGCTAATAATGATGCCTCATCCTTGTTAAAATGTTATTTCTTACAGGTTATAGATGAATACGATGAAGATGTTCATTTTGTTGAAATTGACATCGAGGAGGACCCTGAAATAGCAGAAGCTGCAGGGATCATGGGAACACCTTGTGTTCAATTTTTTAAGAACAAAGAAATGATCAGGTTTGCTCTTTAGATTGGTCCTGCTACCTTAAATTAATTTTAGTTCAGTTTTGTACTTTTGTGTCTTGCGTGCTCTCTCTTGTAAGAAGTGATATGTTTCATATAATTTTCTACCGGACCATGGATGCAACCTAAAATACAACTTAAATAAACATTGGGTTAGCTGATATATTAGTAATTATTGTTCTTAGTGAATCTTCTTGCTCTATGACTTCAGCTTTTTTATACAGTGGTACATTTTACATGATTCCACTTCAATAAGCCAAGTTAGCCAGTGGCGACCATGATTATTTCATTTTTCAGTGGTCGGGTTGTGCTAGAAATAATAAATACCACAATGAAAAGTTCTTGGATCAAACCACATGCTTAAGTTGAGATGTCACCATCCTGAAAATGAGGCCAAAACAGGATAAATCAGCGGTCAGCGCTGATGCGCATCTTCGGTCATGAGTGCCATTTCTACGATGTTAAACAGGATAGTTGATAGCCTAAGTATATCCTCTGTTGCAAAACCTCTTAGTTGCATCATACCTCAATTTGTCCTAAATATGCTGAACTTCCTTTAGGAAGATGTGGAACTCCCTTCTTGCCTAGTTTATATGGTGCCAGACTTATGGTAGGGCCACCGTATTGATCTTTGTTAATCTTGAGAATGCAGGACTTTCTCTGGCGTGAAGATGAAGAAGGAATACCGGGAGTTTATCGAGTCAAACAAATGATCTGAGCCGAATATTGGTTCCAGGTTTTTGAAGTGTCATGGCCTTCATTCACCCATATATTGACTATATTTAGATGCCACTTTGGTGGCCAATTTTTGGTCAAATCTTCAGATGAGCCGCGTGCAGTCCGATATCATAGGAAATTAACTGACCGCCCTTATTGTTCAATCCAATGGCACAAAATATATTCTTTGTTGTATAATGTACGTCTTGTTGACCCCTTGCTGATCCTTCTCTCAGCAATGTGCATACTTCTTCAGGTGTTTACATTTTAGAAACCAATGATATTCAGTCCACTAGTATATGCGACACCATCGCAAAGACGTGTTGTCAAGACAGACAGCGTTATAGGCTAGGGTTGCAGAAGGGGAACCCTGCATATCCCCCGAGTAAATTACAAGGATCTATCACAATTGAGGCGAGGTGGGGTCAGTACCAGTTTTGGTAATCTGCATATCCCCCGAGTAAATTACAAGGATCTACCACAATTGAGGCGAGGTGTACGGGTCAGTACCAGTTTTGGTAATCTTTTCATAGCAGTACCAACTTTGGGGCAGGCAGCAATAAATCGAATAAATCCTCAGCAGACAGCGGATTAACTGCCACGGGAGTGGTTCCGACCAGTTGCTTGGATCAGCTCCCGTTCCGACCAGTTGCTTGGATCAGCTCGGTTTTGACCGACACGGGAAAATCCACCGTCTGCTGAGGATTTGTTTGATTTGTCGCTGCCTGCCCCAGAGTTGGTACTGTCATGAAAAGATTACCGAAAAGATAACCAAAGTGGTATTGACCCGCAAACCTCGTCCTAATTGTGGTAGATCCTTATAATTTATTCATATCCCGCAAAATATATGGCTTGCAACCTTAGAAACATGGATATAGGATGCGGAGAACATGTTTCACGGTGTGATTTAAACTCACACGAACAGGTCCCGTGAAGAGCACCCTTAAAACTGAATATATTCTGTTTGTAGAGTCTTGTTCTGTGTGAGCCCAAACCACACCAAAAATTTGTGTTCCCATTCCATCATTTTGCACAAACATGGTGAATATGGTAGCAACGTAGCACAAATTTATGAACGTTTTAAACATCACACAACACAATTGCTCGAATCAAATTACAATAATAGTTCAAATCAAATAATTAAACAAATAATGAATGGTTTCAAGGGCAAATAAATTGTTCAACTCACACATGAATGGATAGGAAATTAAAATGAATAAAGGGGGGAGAGATTATTGTCCATGCAACTGCTAATGGTGCTCAATGAGATCATGCTGAAGCGTGGTATGCATGGACGACTCTTCAATCTTTCGATATGTCTCAAAAAATGTTTGAATGCGATCGGGCTTCTTTTGTGGCCTAACTTGGGTGTCAACATGTCAACATTTTCACAGGAGAACTTTAAATTCAAGTCCTCATCCTTGATGATCATGTTGTGGAGAATCACGCAACATATCATGATGTTATGGAGGGGTTTCTTGTCCCAAAAAACGAGCAAGACCTTGGGCAATAGCAAACTTAGCTTGCAGAAAAGCTCTCGATGTCCTAGAATCATGCCTCTTGAGCCATGGCAAAACAAATTCTTTTCTTGTTTTTGGATCATGAACAGTCTTGACAAATGTTGATCATGAAGGATATATGTCATCAACGAGATATTAGCCCAATGTGTAGTCATGCCCATTGACTTTATACATGCAAGCCTTAGAATCTCCACTAGCAAGTCTAGCAAAAAGATGGGACCGATGCAAGATGTTGATGTGTGATCTCAGCAATCCAAAGAAGCAATGCCAAATCTACAAGACCTCCAACGTCACGACCTCTAGCACAATGGTAGAATCATGACTTTTACCACATTATTGTCCATGCCATGCCTTTGAGCAGTTCTTCCACCGCCAATGCATATAGTCACTCCCAAGTATGCTCGACCAACCCCTCTCTCTTCATTGATCTTCATGAGCCTCTTTGTATCTTTTTTGTTGGGAGCTTGTTGGAGACAAACCTTACTCAAGACACAGATCACCACCTTGGCAAATCTCCGGAGACACACAAGAGTTTTGTCTTCGCCAATGCGGAGATACTCGTCGGTGTAGTCTACAGGGGTGCCTTATGCGATCAGCATAGCCGCCGAGATTTTTTGATATGGGCTAAATCCAAGAAGCCCGACAACGTTCCTCCCAAAGTGAAAAAACGAGTTGGCCTAAGCTTCAATAATTCTGAAAAACGATAAGATGCGGCAGGTATGTGGGTACCTCGGCGAAGTAGTCTTGCATGAGCATGTTGTGGTTGAGCACGCGGTTCTGAGGGATGCAAAGACAACTGGCCGTGGATCTATGCCGCTTCTTCTTCAACATATCCTCGCACTCCTTCACCACAAGGATGACTATCAACTACTCCATGTCATCGTCGTAGAGAAAGTCCTCATTGTCGAAATCATCCGATGAAAACGAGTACTCCAAAAAATTGCGCGCTAGGGCTCATCGTTGAACTCATCTACAATAATCATTAGTCAAACCAAACCGCGCTCAAAATCTACCGAGAACAAGCGGAATCGAACAAATCTTACCATGTTGGGTCACCGACAACTGCACGGGGTTGATGTCGTCAATTCGGAGCGATTCCCTCGAGAGATCAAGCTGCATCCATGGCAGCCACGGCCTCGCTGACCCGTGTTGCCGAACCTCCCAGCGGTGCGAAATAGTAGTAACGGTCGACATAGAGCTCATCTTCTGCGTGGAAGGGGGAACCGGTTGTTTGGTCGCAAAAACTAGGCATATAGCGGTGCAAGGTGGGAATTCTATGTGGGCGCTAAAAAAAATTAAGGGCTAGGGATTTTCACGGAAAATGGACGAGATGATATTATCGTCAGAAAGACATTATTTTAAAGGTTTGACGTTCCTCCTATAAAGTTGATTTGGAAGAGGTGGAAATGAAAGGTAAGATTGACCTTAGCCTCTTGTTCCGTCTTGGTTGGCAATGATTAGCCTACAAAACATCTTATCTACTAGTACATCGTATCGGATCGATCCTTCTTAGGTTGGCAAATGTGATCTCACCAAAGTTTCATCTTTAGTTCATTTTAACATTTGTAGTGTCTCTATAAAATTTAAAATAAATTAGAAGTAGGATCTAGGATCCCACTTGACACCTTAATCCATCTGCAAATTACGAGGAGCCGACGTGCCGGAAAACCGCCTCGATCGCCACCAAGTAACCAACTTATTTTTTGGCCTGATTTCCTTCACGGGCCACGGCGATGGGCGATTCCTTCCGGTCGCCGGTTTCTTCGCCTTTCCACGGTTCTCCCCGCCCCGTATGCTCCAGCACACGGCACATCCCGGTCCCTGACGCTGACGGTTTCGTGCAATCCAGACCCCTCCCGCGCTGCCGCCGCAACATCAACCTCCTCGCGAAGTCTCCCCGCCGCCGACGAAGGACGAACCGACTGAACGAGACGAGTGAGTCACGCACCTACGGCACCACGCGTCGGCACCGCGCGAGCCGCGCCGCCGCGGCACGGCCACCGCACGAGGAACGGCATCCGCCTCCAGATGCTCCGTTTTTATCCCACACCACCCCCAAACCCGGGAGGCGACCCGCCCAATCCCCGCCTCAAATAACTTCTCTCGCCGCGGCCCCACCCACCTGCCCAAAAAACGTAACAAATCCGCACAGCCACACGCCACCGTTCCCGGCCATCTTCCCCCCGCAGGTAGGTCCCTCACCCGAACCGAACCGAACCGAAAGACGGCGAGAACGGCGACGGGGACACGCAGCGCCGCCGCAATGGAGGTGGCTTCCCCCTCATCATCCTCCTCCTCCTCCTCTTCCTCCCCGCCGAACAGCCCCAAGACGCGGCTCCGGCTCAACCCGGCCGCCTTCCTCCTCCGCCCCGTCTCGCCCCCGACCCCAATCCCAGCGGCATCCGCACCGCCAGTGGGCCCTCCCGCGTCGGCCGCCCCACCCCCTCGTCCCGGCGGCGTCGCGGCCCACCCGCTAATCTCCTTCCTCTCCACCCTAATCCCGCTCCGCCGCGTCGACCCGCCGGGCGCGGGGCCCTCCACCCTGGCGGCGACGCGGCGGGCGGCGGAGAAGGACGCGGAGGCGGAGATGCAGCTGGTGGGGTGCGCGGTGCCGCTCTTCCGGCCCTACGTGGCGCGCCTGCCCTGGCACGGCGGCACGCGGGCCTGGCTCTCCAAGCTCTTCCCGCGCTACGGCCACTACTGCGGGCCCAACTGGTCCAGCGGCAAGGAGGCCGGCTCCGTGCTCTGGGACCGCCGCCCCGCCGACCACCTCGACTTCTGCTGCTACTGCCACGACATGGCATACGACACACACGACCAGGCGCAGCTCCTCCGCGCCGACCTCGCCTTCCTCCGCTGCCTCGAGGGCAGCCGCAAGACGCCCGCCCTCGACGGCGTCGCCGCGGCGGCCATCTACCGCTCCATGTGCATCTTCGGTCTGATTTCTTCACCGCCCAATTTCAACACCCCTTTCCCCCCAATTCTCGTCTAGAAACATGTACTACTACATTTGCATATACGGATTGCAAACTGTTGTCTGTAAATGCTGAATTGCTTCTTCTCTGATGCGTGTGCAGGACTCAATGCGATACTGATACCCTACCGGACGAACCTGGTGCGGCTGCAAAAGGGCCCCAACTACGCCGATGTATTTGCCGATTTCATAAAGAGGATGGCCTCGTCTTCGGGCAGGGCGACGACGATCGGCGGCGATAAGCAAAGATTGTGAGCGGCGGCGACATAAGTGATCCGTGGTAGTAATGGCGTTGATCTGCTCGGTCATTCAGATGCAGCAACTTGTGTATAATCAAGTTTTGATGAGGGAGCTTATATTTATTCATGTATGTAGTACATCCTCCTGTCTAATTGTAGTGAGAGGAGCTTGGGAGTTCTCAATGTGAATATAGCTTAGCATATCCACGCCAACAATGTAGTAGCAGCAAAACCATTGTAACTTAGTAGAACGCATCAAGGAATTGCGACATTGTTGTACTGTTGATTAAAGCAGGTCAACCTACTGGACTCGTAGTGATTAATTGAATGGAAGAACTGAAAATGTTGCAAGATCAACTGGTTTTGTTCTAAGAGTCTACAGTTCTTCTGATCACCTGCACAGATTTTCTTTTGAAAAGGAGGATGATCAATCAATGCATAGAACCAACTGTTACTTTGTTCAAACTAGTGCCTTTGCACTATGATGCCAAAAGAGCTGGCCAAAAAATATATTACCAATTTTATTGCTAGCACGCCATTAAAATTAGGCATATAGACATGTGCAACCATCTAAGGCCCAGTTTCAAAAATTTTGTGATGAGGCTTAAATTAACCACTTTGTTTTCTAAATTTTTTAACCGGCTCCTAAAAGTTGCAGAGGCTTCTCCCAAAAGAACTGGGCCTAATACGACACAGCGAAATCCCCAGCGCTGAGTTGCACATGAGCTAAATCATCCAAGCGCAGCTTGTCCAGGAAACCACACCATATTCTTTCTTATTCCTTTTTTTTTGTTAGATTTGACTTCATCAGTGTGTTCTCTCCTTTTATCAATGGAAAAAAGGCAATGCTTAGTTTCAAAATAAATGGATTACATTATCAACATAAAGATTAGTCACATTCTGAACAACATGTGTGACATACGAACAAATGGATTACATTATCTGAGAGAACAATGAGGCCACGTTAACAATCTCCTTTGTATTTCACTTCATTGATGAAAGTATTAATCCCGATGGGCTTCAGAATTTAGCCATGTTTAGCAGGGATTGTTAATCTACAGGACTATACAAGAACACACTTGGAGCTAACATAATTACTATCGCTAGTTATGATACGTGATACGTCGCACTGAAACGTATGGTCGATGATTAGTTGCAGGGTCTAATTACTTGTTCTCACATAAGCATGTGGGAATAGCCTTGGGAAGTAAGCGCGCTTCCCCTTGACGACCAACCAGTACAGAGAGAAGCAGGGGACATGAGCAATGGCCATGGCGAGGTACCTGCGCCAGATCAATGTTGCTGTGAGGACTGCATGATAGATGGATGATGATGATGATGAGGGTAAACTGAGGTGATAGAAGCACATACCACAGGGGAGCCCCGGATGATGAAAGGTCAAGAAATGGGTACGGCCACCTGAAGAAGATGGTAACAGAATGACGTCATCAAACAAGGAAATCTAATTCGGCTCACGGGCATCTCCAATCAAACATAGAAGTAGAATTAAATGAAACTTGGAGTCTGTAACAATACAGTTGCTGTTTGCTCTTATTCGAAAAGCATACTACTGAACTGGTGTACATGTTGGCGTACAAGATATTAGAGGTATTCTGTCACACAAATTCCCATTAAAACACGACAATTTCTATTCTCTGATCAAGAAAATCTAAATTTGGCCAGGAGGCTATTATAGCAGTTCAGAGCATAGTTGCACACACCCTAAGAATACAGCCAACACATGTCCTGACCTCTTGGATAAACTGTGTCGCATGCAATGGCAGAGCACGTTTTAACCAATTGAGAACGCAGTCACACAAAAGACAACCTTGGGATAAGTCAAATTGAAGGCATCCCATTAAACTCGGTCTTCATAAGTGAACAGCAGGGAGGGGAAAGAGGACCTACCAGGATAAAGCCGAGGAAGCATGAAGGACCCACTGGAAGGTTACATACGAGAAGCTCCAAAATACGAAGAAAGCGATACGGTACCAAGGAAAAGGCTGAAAACCAGCAAGGTTAGACTGAATATATTACTAAATGAACTAATACAAAAGGTAGATCAATATGATCTATAAGTTACTTACCATATTGTTGAGAAGTGTGTCGATGAGTAGAAAAATAAAATTAAGAGAGTGCATGCCATCAGTGACCTGTATGAAAATTGAAAAGGTTAAGACAACATACCAACACTTAAGTCAGTATCTTCAAAGTAGTAAATTTGATGCAACAAAAGATAGCAGAGCTAATCCACTCATAAATGATCTGTGGATATTCCAATTTTTAAGTCATCTTTCTTACATATACGAATAGACAGTGACAGAAATCAGAGAAGGCAAAACCATGACCTCAATCAGGTTTAAAACATGGATGTCAATACGTTTGTACTATTGTTCTTATCACTCAGTATAGCTGACATATATATAACTGAAAACAAGCAAGGGACCCTAAAACTAAAAGCTATAGAAGGTAGTTAAATTGTTGACAATAGAGGCTTATAAGTGTTTACTATTCTAGCAGTATATGAAATAATCGTACGCATCCTGGAATGATCACATACCATGGAAAGCCCAAATCTATCACGGTAAAAGAATGGCACAAGGAGCCCCCAGAATGTGACATCAGTCAACATTGTCGCCCCTGCACTAGCCTGTAAGCAGATAACTATAATGTCAGACAACAATATAGGCCAATTCAGACATAAACATAACTCCTTATCCATGGTGCAGGAAGGTGAGTAGGAAGACTACAAATGCAAAACAAACACGGTTGAGCTGAAACACCGTAGTTTGCAAGTGAAAAATTGCTTCAGCTACCGAATCACTTGACATAACATGGAAAAGCATAAAAGAAAGCTATGGTAGTGGTAGCTGCATAGACTAAAGAAAATGGCTGGACGAGACCGCCACAGCTCGTTACATGCACTTAATATCAAATATGACGTATCACCATCAAATTTTACGGTGGAGTGTATTCCTACAACCAATATCAATTGACACAGCTATTGAGAAAACAGACAACTGCCTGTAAATACCTGGTAGATGATTTGCATGCAACGTCCCCAGAAGGCAGCTCTTTTCTCATTTGCTATTTCGTCATAATAGCTTTTCGTCTTGTCTATCTCATCTCTTTTCCTCTCTCCAGAAAGCTCACGGTTTTCAACATCAACATTAAGAAACCCATGGGATTCATCAGCTTTTCTCGAGCTTTTCTTTGAGTACACCCAACATCCATGAGCAGATATAGCAGTCGCCAACTAGGAGTAAAACATAAAAATAATCAAGGCATGGTAAAAAAAACTACAATCAATACATACACCCATTCGGAGCAGAAAAAAAGTGGGCATAATTGTGAGTGACTGCCTATAGAACTTTTTCCAAGATAGTTAAAACTTGTAAGACACTATGAGGCAGAGGACATACCGCAAAATATATGGTGACCAATAAAAAGGTCCACCTGCAAAGCCAATTGGGGAAAGAACTGATCAAACAACAGTTATGAAACAAGAAACTACAAGGGAGTCAAATATATGCTGTCTGAGCCACTGTCGGAAGATAGAAAACATTCCACTACAGATCCAATGGGTTTGCATGGGGCAAAAAGTGCACCATGCTCAACAATGGAAGTAAGACACTTTAGCTTTATCTAGCAGGGAAAAATATGGATGCTGGTGAACTTCATTTAGTGGTTTTCTTAGGGTGTATATCTGGTTTGTGACCGACATCAGACCTACCAATTTTTTGGTCATGACCACAATTTTGGTTCTTGCTTGGATTATTGCCCAAGTTTTGCATGTCTACTTTAGCCCACTTTGAGTTAATTTTTCCTGCCTACTTTAGCCAAAACCTGGGCAAGCAAAACCTTAGCCAAGATTTTGGGTGTTGGCTTGACCTCAAATCAAACACACCGATGTGAACAAGCGTAGCCCTGCGGTGGTGCAAATGGCATGGCTTCCCTGATCACGCTGACCACATGGTGACCTAGAAGCACAAAAATGGCTGTGCCTATGAGGGCGACTGGCCAGATGCCGCATTCCTCGTATCCACAATTAAAAAAAATGATCTAGCTTGGGAAGAGGCTCATTGGGCCGGGCTGCTCCTCGGCACGATGTAGCGTTCCAATGTTCAATTTCAGGCTTATTTGTGACACTGTAATACTATGAATGCAAATGCAAATCTTCCACAATTTCGCGAAAATAAACAGGACGAGTGTAAATTACAACCGTGGGAACTCACTCTCGAGTGTGTAGTTGGATGAGTGTGAATTACAGAACGGGTGTAGTATTTCACAAGCTTAATAACGTCATAGAAGCAGAACGGTACATGTATTTAGACATGACGAAGCATCTCGTGAACAGCCAATTGCCGCTGGTCAACGCTAACCACATTGTAGGTGCGCACGGCAATGTGTGTACGAGTACGAACGATGTGTATCTGTGGCAACTTTAAGCGGAAAAGCAGGATCGGAAGGAGGAGGAGGAAGCGTACTGGGTGTAGAAGAAGAAGACGGTGAAGCTGTGGGAGGCGATGTTGCGGGCGAGGAGCGCGGCGGCGGCGGCGAGCGCGAAGGCGCGGTAGCCGAGGAGCCAGCCCGGGTGGAGGCGGGACCAGCAGGGGACCCAGAGGTCGGTCGCGCGGAGCGGCGCCGCGGACCTCCGCAGGCGCGGCAGCAGCGCCGCCGCGAGCGCCGTGGGCACGGCGATGAGCGCGCCGCACACGAACACCTCCCACCGCAGCCAGTACGCGGCGCCGTCCGCCGGCGTCGACATCGCCCGGCCGGCCCCTCCGCGAGGCGGGGGAGAGGAGGAGGAACCCTAGCTCGATTTGGGCAGCAGCGCGGGAGGGAGGGAGAGGGGTTAATGCGGTTCGCGGTCGCGGCTGCAGGTAGTAGTTGGTTGGGGAGCGAGCGCGACGACTAGGCTAGGAGCCTAGGACGGCGCGGGGAGGGAGGCCGAATTGAAATAGACGTGGAGCCATGGAGACGGTGGGAAACCGGGGGGAGTACCGAGCCACACGCTTGTGTCTTGTACACTCCTTTTGCGTAGCTGTTCCGGTGGCTGGCGGTGGTGGGAACCGGAAGGAACTGCGTTGAAACAAAGACAGCGGCGGCCGGCTCGGGTCTGGACGCATTTCCTTCGTTCCGCACGGTGGCTCCGACGTGACGGCGGGCACTAGTGTGAACGTCTCGACTCTGGAGCACCGATCTGGGATGCTCATGCAGTCATGCTCCACACAAATTTCGGCCAGAATAAGGATCGGGGATATATGTGTTGGATTATCCTGGGTCTTGTTTTGTTACTTAGGTCAATATTTTTCGTTTTTCTAGTGTTGGTTCGTCGAGTGTTGCATGCGGCCAGATTTAGCTTGGGTTAACTTTGACACTTTTGCAGCTAAACGGATTATGGTTGCACCATCAGATTAACGTTCTTGAAAACCTTAACTATTAGCAAATGACCATATTAAATTCAATTATCAGATTAGGATGTATCTAAGACTAAAACACGCTCAGACATACCTAATCCGGACACATCCAAGTCCCATTTTTCAGGAAGAAGACATCTATGCCAAATTGCAAGATCCAGTTATACAGAATGCAACAAGAGAGAACAAGGTTAACTTGGGTAGAGAAAGAATGGAATGACTTCTGATCAAGGATCTTAAATCTGTTCTTCAGAGCGGCGAAAAATCTTTCAACGATAACTCTTGGGATAGAGTTTCTGAGATTGAAAAGTTTATCTGTTTTTCTAGGATAGTGCCTAGCAGAGAACTCATTGAGGTGGTATCTTGTTGAACTAAAGGGTGAAAGAATTCCAGGCCGTCAAGCATATATGGCAACTGCTAGGTAGAACTTACTGTCAACCCCCGGATTTTTAATCCCAGATGTCTGTTATGCCATACATCGCAATCCTGTGATTACCATTTTGCAAGCAAGACATATAATTGGATACCACAATACATCATCCATTACAAACCATACATAAGGTCTTACATAAATAGGGATCTCATGATTCAGTTCTTAATACAACTTCAAGCAACGGAATACGTAATAATAACGGTAGCGTAGGCGAAACTCCATCTTCGGGGTCACAGGCTATGCTGACGATGGGAGATGATCCTAGTTGTCGTAACCTTCCTGAGGTCCATCCTCCAGGTACTCCTCTTCATAGTCTGGCCATGGGAATAGCCAGGGACAAAGCCATGAGTACTCTTTAAGTACTCGCAAGCTAATACTAACAGGTAAAGGGTTTTTTTGGATAATAGGACACTAGGCTCTAGGATTGTTTTGCAAAAGCCAGATTTATCTCTACTAAGTTCCAAAGCTAGTCACAATTTTATAACTCCTAAGTGGGAACTTGTAACTCATGTCACAACCCTGTTGTGGTCAAGTCAAAGTCTCAATTTATTTCAGAAGTCATTTTGAAAAGTCTGACGGGGGAACAGTATGGCCACTCCAACTGTCCATAACCGCGGACACGGCTATTCAAATAGTTTGACACTCTGCAGAGATTGTACACTTTCACCACAACATTCGATACATCCGTCTTTCAATTACACGCCCTAGTATAAGCACCTCTCATGTGAGTTTGGCCTCCCAACCATGACCAACTATCATCTTGGGTACTGCACAGGTGGAAAATCTTCACAAGGTAGCCTCAGCTCAGACCTTGGCCGTGAGGGAACTAATACTAAGGTATATAAGTTTCCAGTCAAGCCCTACCTAATCTTCGGGTATTGTGGTTGTACGATAAAATTGGAATGGTATCGCATCCAGGCAACCATAAGTTTTATAAAGGGCTAAGGCTCATGCCTCAACATTTTCATCACCATAATCATCTGGTGTTCAGAAACATATGTCAAAACATCTCAGTAGAATGATCCATCATTCTAAGGTTTTCATAACCATTTTTACCAAGTATTCCCATCTAAAGTTGATCAAGTTTTATGCTTAGCACTAGCATCTACAGGTGGGGGTAAGTAATAATGAGGGGTGGTAAACTAGTGGAGTTCTAACTAAGTTCAGTCTCATGCCTTAAGATGACATCAATGTTATCTAGCTTAGGCCAAATTTTATGCTCTTTATGCAACCTTCACATATCTTTCTAGTATCTACCAGTTACTTAAGTCAACTCTAAGCTAAGGCTTTGATAAAGAAATAAAGTAGAAAGCTTGCAAATAAAACTAGGATTGGGGTATCAAGTGGGTATTATCACATTTGCTTATGGCATATGGTTGGCATGGTAACAAGCAAGTATTAGCTTGCATAGGTCAACTTGATTAGTAAAGCTTGCTAAGGTAGAGTATCTTGCAAGTTTTAGCTTGCATCAATATCAGTATAAGCTTGCAAGTGTTAGCTTGCACATTCACTAGTAGTATTAGGCTTGCCTTGTGCAGAGCAGTGGTTGAAGTTCTCCTCGGCTTCTTCTTCGTAGAATCCTCCTTCCTCCTCGTATCCTTAGTCGGTACTAGCGTCTATAAATAAATACGAGGTACACAATCACCAAACAATACTTAACTACCTGCAACCATCACACACAAGGGTCCTATAGATGATCTAGTATCATCACTAACATTACAAGATTAAGGTTTGGTTTAAATCCCTTTTATTTTTAGAAAAGTAATTTCTACTCATTAAAAAAACTACTTAAGATTTAATATTCTCCAAACCAAACATGGGATCATGTTGACACATGTCATCACCACATATTTTAGTCCATGGGAATGTGATTTAAAGTGGTGTCACAATTTAATAAGGTTTTACCCTTTTATTTTAATTAAATAATGTGTCTAGAAATACCTATGTGGCATTCTTTTATTATTTGAACATTATTTCTGTAAGTAAACCTATATATTTTTATATATTCTGAAAGGTATAGTTAAATGTGATTTTTGAGAGTTGGAAACAGCTCAAAAGCTATTGTGGTTTAAATTTGAAAAATGTTTGAATGCAGAAAAGCTTCTGCCTTGTTATTTTTACCAAGGATGATCTACATATCCAAATGACTTGAATCCAACGGGCTTGGATTCAGCATTCCCAGACATTTCTAACAAAATTGGTTTCATTCAATTTAGTGCACTGAATCGATCTGGGTTGATTTTTGAAGTTGGGTACAGAAGTGAGTTTGAAACAAAATAGAAAAGGTTTAATTCAAATAACTGGGTTGCGCGGGAAAAGTTGACGGGCCGGCCTGCTAAGGGCAGTGCTTCCGCGGGCTGCTTAAGTGGGTGTCCCCACTCGTCAGTGAGACAGGGGGTGCAAAGCGGTACGGGGCAACGTGGGTCGTTCGATCTGATTCTAATCCAACGGCTGGGAGTCACCGTCGACGTTGAGCAACACCGGTGAGAAAGAAACCTAGCGCGGCCAGTGGGAGACTGTTGGAGATATGCCCTAGAGGCAATAATAAATATAGTTATTATTATATCTTTGTGTTTATGATAAATGTTTACATTCATGCTATAATAGTATTAACAAGGAAACATTAATACTTGTGTGATTTGTAAACTTAATTTGAAGTCCCTAGTATAGCCTCTATACTTCACTAGCTTGTTGGTTGATTAAATGATTGTGGTTTCCCTATCATGAACATTGAGATGTTATCAACAACAAGATCATATCGTTAGGAGAATGATATGGTGGACATACTCCTATTGATAAGCGTAGCATAAAGATCAAGTCATTTCAATAGTTCAATTGCTATATGCTTTCTGATACATAGTAACCTCATTCCTTCGACCATGAGATCATGCATATCACCTTTAGTGGATGGATGCTTTGATGACATCAAACACCACACCGTAACTGGGTGGCTATAAAGGTGGCATTGAGTGTTCGTAAAGTATTGGTTGAAACACATGGATCAAGAGTGGGATTTGTCCATCCATATGACGGATAGATATACTCTGGGCCCTCTCGGTGGAATGTCATCCAATTAGCTTGCAAGCATGTGACTGGGTCACAAGGTATCACATATCACGGGAACGAGAAAATAGTACTTATCGGTAACGAGGTTGAACTAGGTATGCAGAGATACCGATCATAACCTCGGATAAGTAAACTATCGTGAGACAAAGGGAAATTGGTATCGTATGTAAGTGGTTCATTCGATCAAAGTAATTGTAGAAATATGTGGGAGCCATATGAATTTCCAGATTCCTCTATTGGTTATTGTTCGAGAAGTGTCTCGATCATGTCCGCATAATTCACGAACCGTGAGACACACTTAAGGATTGACGTTGTTTTGAGTAGTTATGGTATTATGAGAAAGAGACTGAATGTTGTTCGAGTCTCGGATGGGATCCGGATATCACGAGGTGATCCGGAATGGTCCGGAGAATGAGATTCATATAAGGAAAGTCCTGCTTTGGAGTTCGGAATGATTCCGTGTTTTCATCAGAATGTTCTAGAAGGGTCCGAATTGTCCGGCACTCCGGGGGGGGGAGGGTACATGAATGTGTCATTGGATGATTGCATCATGTACTAAGTGTTCTTGCTGTTCCAAAAACATGAAAGTCAAATTGCCAGTTTGAAAGTCAAACGGCTAAAACAGGAAACTGTGGAAAACAGGAAACTGTGGGAAACAAGCAAGAGGAGTTTGAAACCAACTTGGAGGAGTTTCTCTCCTCCAAGTCGGCGCCAAGCCCTAGGCCGAGTTGGGAGGGACTCCTCCCCTCGCGCCTAGCTCCTCCACCCATAAAAGGAGGGGCAGGGCTCCTCCTTGAGACACACAAGTTTCTACCTCTAATCTCAGGTTTAGAGCCATTTGGTTTAGAGCTTCTAATTGCTTTAGCTTGCGGTTTAAAGTCTTCTAATTGGTGTGTCTAATCTCTAGACCACTAATAGCCCTCTCTCATAATCCACCATACTCGCTTAAGGCGAAGCCTGGGATTTCCCTCTACTTAGGTACCACGCCGTTGTCTTCTTAGGAATCGCGAGAGTGCTACAACCTCCATTTTCTTTGGAACAAGGAGAGGAAGGTCTTCGTCAGTACCGAGCGATGTGACCGATCATGAGCGCCGAACGGAGCCTGGCCGGAAGGATCGTCCACACGATCTTGAGATCGGAAGAGTACGACTACATCACCCACGAGAATCCGCTCGTTAAACACTTTGGAATCTTCGAGGGTAAGTTATTCCATCGACTCGTTGCTACAATCTAGTAGATAGATCTTGGCTTGTTTGTTTGTATGCGATAGAAATTTTTTGTTTTCCATGCTACGAACCCCTACAGGGGTTGCTGGGGTATCACCGGGAGTCTGGCGGTCGGGCGGCGAGCAGCGAAGTCGACGACGAAAAAAACTCAGGTGGTCGCGGCAGCTCACAGGGGTGGACGAATCGATGGCGCCCTTCTTCTCTGAGGCGGGCTCCGGTGAAATTCGGCGATGCTGCTCGCCTTGCTCGGAACGGGTGGCACGATCGGTGAGAGAGGAGTAGAATGGTGTGAAGAATTCGGCGGGGTGGCCTCTATTTATAGTCGGCGAGGACCGTCGGGCGCCGGTGAGCTCGTCGAAGCGATGGTACAGGCGTCTATTGGCATGGGCGAAGGTAGGGCGTGCGGTGTTCCTGGCGATGCTCAACGACATGGTTTCGAGGCGGTGCGCGGCTTGGTCGAACACGCTGACGCCTCTGTGGCGGCGTCTTCGACGGCGAGCGGTGGCTGTGCGGCATGGGGCGGCGAATAGGAATGTCTGGCGGTCTCCTGGGTTGGTGGGGATCGTATATGCACGTGGCGAGGGTGGTGCACGGTCTGTGGGCATCTGTCGAGGGTGGCGCTCTGGCGCACGCTCGGCATGGTCGCTGGCGGGCTGGGCGCGGTCTGTGCGTGTGGTCCAGTGCTTTGGAAGGTTCGAGCGGTGGACAGGGAGTGGCGGTGGACGGTGGGCTGCCGCCCAGACATGCTGGCTAGGCTTGTTTCTCCTCCTAGCTTGCTATCGACATGGGGGTGACAAGGTTAGCTTCGGCTGCTCACCATTGATGGCATTGCCAAGATTACAGTAGTGCTAGTGATTAGTTAAGGTTGTTAGATGATATACTAAGGCTAGTGGTGCCTAGAGAGGGAACAAGTTAGGCAAGAATCACTGCTCACAATAGTGTTTAGATTTTGTATGATTTGTGTCTGCAACCTGTTTGATGAAATGGCCGCATGAAATCAAGTTTTGAATTTTGACAAGATTTTTGGTGAGTGTGCTAGATTGGTGCTGGTGAGTCTGCAGATGCTTGGGTTTTGAAAGTTGAGCTTGTTTGAGTGGTTTTTGAAAAAGTGGGATCTTCCCATATGATAAAGATTCAATTTTGAATTGCCATTTAAACTATGCATTTGAAAGTTTCTGGATGATCACAAAGTTGGTCTTGATACTTTGTTATGAGTACATTCAAGGGGTGCAAAGATCCAGAAAAGTTTCTGTTAGGTTCTGAAAGTTTGAGACAGCCAAAGTAGGCATGGGAGTTAAATTGGTCAAAATGACCATTCCCTTATTTTATTTGTTTTAATTTACTTGTCTTTGGGAAAAGTGTGGAAATTTTTTTAGATGATGTTTATTTCACCTATGAAACATTTTACAAGAAAGGCAACACACAAACAAGGTGGTTTAAAAGAATTCCAAATCAATGCATACACATATGCATGCTTCCATAATTTTGTTTAGAAAAGTTTTTGTTAACCCTAATTTTGATGATCCAAGTTTAGTATTTTTGGGATGTTACAAACCTTCCCCCCTTAAACAAAATCTCGTCCCAAGATTTGAAAAAGGACGAAAAGATTACCTAGGATTTGAAGAGATCGGGAAACTCCGTCCTGATGTGATCTTCGCGCTCCCAGGTAGCTTCCTCTTCTGTGTGGTTGCTCCACTGAATCTTGAGAAACTTGATGCTTCGGGTTCGGGTAGTTCGAAAAGCTTCTTCCAAAATACGGATGGGTACTTTGGGATAGGTCAGGTCATCGTTGATCTCTATGGTCCGGTGATCGATATTCTTGAACACTTCGGTCTTCTCTGGAACTTGGAGACACTTGCGAAGTAACGAGATATGGAACACATTGTGCACGGCTGACATCTCTTCGGGTAGTTCCAATTGATACGATACTTCTCCTCGACGGTTTAGAATCTTGAAAGGTCCGATATATCTGGGGGCTAACTTTCCTTTGAGTTGGAAACGCTGCATTCCCTTCAATGGCGACACTTTTAGATAAAACAAATCTCCTATGTTGAAGGCGAGGTCTCGACGTCTCTTGTCGGCGTAACTCTTCTGTCTGGATTGGGCGGTCTTGAGGTGCTCACGAATCTTGTGAACCTTCTCTTCGGCTTCTCGTAGGATGTTGGGTCCGAAGATCTGACTCTCTCCTACTTCCGACCAGTTCAAAGGGGTGCGACACTTCCTTCCGTACATGAATTCAAAGGGGGCCATTTTGTAAACTAGCTTGGTAACTATTGTTGTATGAAAAATCTGCAAACGGCAGACAGTCTTCCCACTTGGATCCATATTCTAACACGCATGCTCTCAGCATATCTTCGAGTATTTGATTTACTCGCTCTGTTTGTCCATCTGTCTGAGGGTGATACGCATTACTGAAATCTAGACGCGTTCCTAAACCTTCTTGGACTTTCTTCCACAATCTCGAGGTAAACTGGGTTCCTCGATCCGATACAATGTTCTTGGGGACTCCATGCAAACTAACTACTCTAGCAATGTATAACTCCGCTAGTTTCGAACTCTGATAGGTGGTTTTGACGGGTAAGAAATGGGCGACTTTGGACAATCTGTCCACTATGACCCAGATAGAGTCATTTCCCCTACTAGAAGTAGGCGGTCCAGTGATAAAGTCCATTCCAACGGAATCCCATTTCCATTCCGAAATCTGCAAGGGTTGCAATAATCCAGCGGGTCTTTGATGTCTGGCCTTGACTCGCTGACAAATATCACACTTGGCGATATAGCTTCCAATTTCTCTCTTCATCTTATGCCACCAAAATTGCTCTTTTAAATCTTGATACATCTTAGTTCCTCCGGGATGGATAGAATAAAGAGTATCATGAGCTTCCTTCATAATAACTTCCTTCAAAACAGAATCTGCTGGTACACAAAGGCGTCCTTTGTACTACAAAACTCCTTCTTCGTCTTCGGCGAATCCGGTACTTTACTGCACTGCACGACGCTGATTCCGTCGATACTAGCATTTCCTTTCTGCGCCTCTTTGATCTGGCTGATCAAAGTGGGCTGAAGTTCTATACTAGCCAAAAATCCTTCACTTACTAATTCCATTCAAAAATCTTCCATCTCTTTGTGCAAACTTGGTTGCTCCTTCAAAATCATGGAGTTCAAGCGGCACGGCAATCTGCTAAGGGCATCAGCTACCACGTTGGCTTTACCAGGGTGATAGTGAATGTCCAGATCGTAATCCTTGATTAGCTCAATCCTTCTTCAGCAATTGGGTCATGGGTCGGGCGATACTAGAGAATCCTTCTACGAATTTGCGGTAGTATCCCGCCAATCCGAGAAATGCACGAACTTGGGTTTGAGTGGTTGGGGCTTGCCAATCTTCTACATCTTTTACCTTGGCAGGGTCAACGGAAATTCCTCCGGCTGATACAATGTGACCGAGGAATCCTACCTCCTGTAACCAGAATTCACACTTGCTAAACTTTGCATACAGCTGATGCTCTCTAAGGGTTCCAAGAATGGTCCTTAGGTGTAGCTCATGTTCTTCTTCTAATTTGGAATAAATCATAATTTCATCGATGAAAACAACGACAAACTTATCCAGGAAGTCCATAAAAATCTTATTCATGAGGTTTATGAAATAAGCGGGGGCATTGGTTAGTCCGAAAGATATGACTGTATACTCGTACAATCCATATCTGGTGGTAAAGGCAGTCTTTGGAATATCCTCTGCATGAATCTTGAGTTGATGATAACCAGTTCTAAGATCAATCTTAGAAAACACTTTGGCACCGGTCAACTGATCAAACAAATCCTCTATCTTGGGCAAGGGGTACTTGTTCTTGATGGTGACATCATTCAACTTCCGATAATCCGTACACAAACGGTTACCTCCATCCTTCTTGTCCACAAACAAGACTGGTGATCTCCAAGGTGACGCACTTGGTTGAATTAATCCAATTTCCAGCATGGAATCCAGTTGCTTCTTCAGTTCTTCTAACTCCGATGGGTTCATACTATAGGGTCTCTGGGCTATGGGTCCTGTTCCAGGGATTAGTTCGATGATAAACTCGATATCCCGATCTGGGGGCATACCGGGCAAAACATCTGGAAATACATCGGGGTATTCACAGACTATCCGGACTTGGTCAATGGTAGGTTGGGCTATACTCTTATTGCACCTGAATTGGTGAGGTAAGGTTTCAGATATATGCTCGACTGATATTCTGGCGGTACTGGTCATGGTTATGGCTTTCTTGGCATAGTCAATCAATCCTTTATGTTTGGACATCCAATCCATTCCTAGTACTACTTCCAAACCTTTAGTTCCGAGTACTATCAGATTAGCATAAAAATCTATGCCATGGATTCAGATAGGGACGGCTTTGCAAATTTGCCTAGCCTTGGTGGTTGATCCGGGAATTTGAACGATCATTACATGCTTCAGTTTGGTTGGTTGAATTTTACTAGTGCATGCAAATTCTTCGGTGACAAATGAATGCGATGCACCAGAATCAAACAAGACTCTTGCAAGTACTGAATAAACAGAAAACATACCCAGCACGACGTCTGGCGCTTCCTGAGCTTCTTCAGCATGCATGAGAAAAAGACGGCCATTGCGGTTGAGTGAATTCCCTGGGGCAAATCTTCTTCCTGGATGAACGCGACGCTGCTGCTGAGCTGGGACATTGGCATTGGGGGCTGTAGCATTCTTCTTGTTGGGGCACTCGTTGGAGTAGTGAACCTTATTTCCACAGTCATAACAGGTCACTTGCGACTTGTCCTTGGCTGCTACAGGCACAACATTGCTTCCAGTCCTCGGGGCAGTGTTGGTGTTGGTGGTAGCATTGTTGTTGTTGAACTTGGGTGGGGCACGATTGAAATTGCTAGCGTTGCCGGGGTTGTTGTGATTTCCTCCAGGCCTAGGGTTTCCACGGTTGGGATAAGTGGGATGGGTCATAGGGGGTCTGTTGGTTATCGAGGCAAATCCTGGAGATGGGTTGGGGCGATACTTTGGGGTCTGATGGGTTCTTGGTTCATGCATCATGCGACGCTTGCGGTTTTCATTGGCTTGGTTGATCTTTCCTTCCATCTGGATAGCAGAGTCGACAAGGGCTTCAATATCCACAAAGGGGATATTGACTAACACAGTCTGCATCTCATCATGCAGACCATTCAGGAATCTTTCTTTCTTCTTGGCGTCGGTGTCGATCTCATCCGGGGCATACCTAGCTAATGACAAAAAATTGTCACGGTATTCCACTACAGTCATCCTTCCTTGCTTCAGTTCTCTGAACTCGTCTCTCATCCTCTTGATCAAACCCGGTGGCACATGGGTTCTGCTAAACTTGACCTTGAATTCCTCCCAGGTCATCATCTGGCCTCCGGTCATTGCGCGAACACTGTTCCACCATGCTCTGGCATCTCCGGCTAGATAGTGGGTGGCGAACAGAACTTTCTCGTTGGCTTCCACTCCGGCTACTTCTAAGTTATTTTCCGTGGTCTGCAGCCAATCATCTGCGTTTAGGGGCTCTTTTGACTTAGTGAAAACAGGCGGGTTGATATTCTGGAAATTCTTGAGCTTATATCCATGGTTATCTTGATTTCCGTGGCCTTGGTTGTTGTGGGATAACTGATTTATCTATTGCAGAGTGGCTAGGTTGGCTTGAAGTTCCGCTCTTTCAGCTTCACGGTCAGAAGTCAACATTTGCAGGATCTGCAACATCGGGTCCGGGGATGAACCACTTCCTCCACGTGGCATCTGAAGATTTAGATAGACCATGAGAAAAGAGGGAAATTTCTAAGGTTTCGGGGACTTGAGAAGTTTTTAAAGTTTGACTCAGATTTTTCTAGCAACTCTTTTTTCATTCATTCATTCATAGCACACGATACAACACACACCACAACAAAGAAAATCAGATGGTTTTAAGAACCATTCTGAGAACTACGATACAATGGGACAGAACACTACTCACTACGCTAGTGCTCAAGTGCTACTACTCCTCGGAATATGTGGCCTAATCATCCTCATCATCATCGATGAAGGCGAAATCGTCCTCATCGGTGAAGAAGTCCATAGCCTGATCCTCCAGAAAATCATCGTCATCGCTGAGATAGGAGTAGGGGTCTCCACGAAGATCTTCTCCGGCATTCTCCATTTCCTCCAACTACATGTCTCTCTCGTGGATGGTCTCCTCCAGAGATGAGATGCGGTGGCGAAGACGGGCAATAATGCGCTCCTTCTTGTCGAGCTGACGGCGGCGAGACTTGCGATCCTTTGCTAACATGGCGATGGTCTGATCCTTCGTCTTGATGATGGTAGACTTGTGGTTGCAGTAGTCACGGCAGTTGTCCAACTCCTGTTGACGATCGTACATCATGAAGCTAAGGTGGTCCAATTGAGTCTTTAGTTCGGGGTGGTATGGGGCTTCCAGTGGTTGTCCATTAGCATCACGCCTTGGGCAAAACTCAAAGCGAGTACCCTTGATCTGATTGACGCTCTGCCCACACAGACGAGAAAGAGCTTCCTGCATGGCCCTGGCAAGTCCATCGAGCCAGTTGTTTTCTCTTAAGGTAAACTGAATTCCTTCCACAGTGGGAGGTTCAATCTTTCCTCTGAGACTGGCAACAATTAGCCACTGCAGATCTTCTCCTCCTTGATCATTGAGCTGAGCTCCGAAGAACTCAAAGTGACGCCCGAAGTTCCGAAAGCTGGTCCAAATCCCTCTCAAAGATAAGGTCTCCTCCATTCTCCAACTGATAAAGCTTGCTGTACTTCACGTCCATCTATAAGAATATAGGATGATAAAGTTAGTAGAGTGATCAAGTGTGTCAAAATTTTATGTATTTTTGCAAGATTTTTTGAGGAACATGAATTTTCATGAAAGGATCAAAGGGATAAGAATGGGAATAAGTTTTTGTAAATATTTGTTTTCTTTGGTTTTGAAACTAAGTTTTTGATTCAAACGTCCAGTCTAACTAGGGTCTCCTATGGTCAGGATGGCTCTGATACCAACTTGTCAACACCCGGATTTTTAATCCCAGATGCCTGTTATGCCATACATCGCAATCCCAGGATTACCATTTTTGCAAGACATAACAGAATTGGATACCACAGTACATCATCCATTACAAACCATACATAAGGTCTTACACAAATATGGATCTCATGATCCAGTTCTTAATACAACTTCAAGCAACGGAATACGTAATAATAACGGTAGCGTATGCGAAGCTCCATCTTCGGGGTCACAGGCAATGCTGACGATGGGAGATGATCCTAGTTGTCGTAACCTTCCTGGGGTCCATCCTCCAGGTACTCCTCTTCATAGTCTGGCCATGGAAATAGCCAGGGACAAAGCCATGAGTACTCTTTAAGTACTCGCAAGCTAATACTAACAGGTAAAGGGTTTTTTTGGATAATAGGACACTAGGCTCTAGGGTTGTTTTGCAAAAGCCAGATTTATCTCTACTAAGTTCCAAAGCTAGTCACAAATTTATAACTCCTAAGTGGGAACTTGTAACTCATGTCACAACCCTGTTGTGGTCAAGTCAAATTCTCAATTCATTTCAGAAGTCATTTTGAAAAGTCTGACGGGGGAACAGTATGGCCACTCCAATCGTCCATAATCATGACGCTGCTATTCAATAGTTTGACACTCTGCAGATTGTACACTTTCACCACAATATTCGATACATCCGTCAGGAACAAATCCTGAATTCACCATACTCAGTATGCGGATAATCAATCCTAACATTTCAATTACACGCCCTAGTATAAGCACCTCTCCTGTGAGTTTGACCTACCAACCATGACCAACTGTCATCTTGGGTACTGCACAGGTGGACAATCTTCACAAGGTAGCCTCAGCTCAGACCTCGGCCGTGAGGGAACTAATACTAAGGTATATAAGTTTCCAGTCAAGCCCTACCAAATCTTCGGGTATTATGGTTGTACGATAAAATTGGAATGGTATCGCATCCAGGCAACCATAAGTTTTATAAAGGGCTAAGGCTCATGCCTCAACATTTTCATCACCATAATCATCTGGTGTTCAGAAACATATGTCAAAACATCTCAGTAGAATGATCCATCATTCTAAGGTTTTCATAACCATTTTTTACCAAGTATTCCCATCTAAAGTTGATCAAGTTTTATGCTTAGCACTAGCATCTACAAGTGGGGGTAAGTAATAATGAGGGGTGCTAAACTAGTGGAGTTCTAACTAAGTTCAGTCTCATGCCTTAAGATGACATCAAGGTTATCTAGCTTAGGCCAAATTTTATGCTCTTTATGCAACCTTCACATATCTTTCTAGTATCTACCAGTTACTTAAGTCAACTCTAAGCTAAGGCTTTGATAAAGAAATAAAGTAGAAAGATTGCAAATAAAACTAGGATTGGGGTATCAAGTGGGTATTATCACATATGCTTAAGGCATATGGTTGGCATGGTAACAAGCAAGTATTAGCTTGCATAGGTCCACTTGATTAGTAAGGCTTGCTAAGGTAGAGTATCTTGCAAGTTTTAGCTTGCATCAATATCAGTATAAGCTTGCAAGTGTTAGCTTGGACATTCACTAGTAGTATTAGGCTTGCCTTGTGCAGAGCAGTGGTTGAAGTTCTCCTCGGCTTCTTCTTCGTAGAATACTCCTTCCTCCTCGTATCCTTGGTCATCGTCTGGGAGTCATCGTCGACGTTGAGCAACGCCGGCGAGGGAGAAACCTAGCGCGGCCAGTGGGGGTTGCTGGGGGCTCACCGGGGTGCTGGCGAGGGTCGGTGAAGCGGGCGAATGACAAAGTCGACGACGGCGAACTCAGGGGTGGACGAAATCGATGGCGCCCTTCTTCTCCAGAGGCGGCGGGCTCCGGTGAAATTTCGGCGATGCTCTGCTCGCCTTGCTCCGGGAACGGGGTGGCACGATCAGTGAGGAGAGGGGAGTAGAATGGTGTGAAGAATTCGAGCGGGGGTGGCCTCTATTTATAGTCGAGCGAGGGGACCGTCGGGGCGCACAGTGAGCTCGTCGGGGGCGATGGTACAGGCGTCTATTGGCATGGGCGAAGGTAGGGGACGATGCGGTGTTACCTAGCGATGCTCAATGACATGGTTTCGAGGCGTGGGCGGTGCGGCTTGGTCTGGAACACGCAACGCTCTTCGCGGCAGAGGCGGCGTCTTCGATGGCGAGCGGTGGCTGTGCGGCACGGGGCGGCGAACGGGAATGTCTGGCGGTCTCCTGGGTCGGTGGTGATCGTATATGTAGGGGTTCGTAGCATGGAAAACAAAAATTTTCTATCGCATACAAACAAACAAGCCAAGATCTATCTACTAGATTGTAGCAACGAGTCGATGGTATAACTTACCCTCGAAGATTCCAAAGCGTTTAACGAGAGCAGATTCTCGTGGGTGATGTAGTCGATTACTCTTCCGATCTCAAGATCGTAGACGATCCTTCCGCCACGTTAAAGCGCCCCGCATCGGTCACACGCTCGGTACTCGACGAAGACCTTCCTCTCCCTTGTTCCAGAAAAGCGGAGGTTGTAGCACTCTCTCGCGATTCGGCAAAGACAACGGCGTGGTACCTAAGTAGAGGGAGATCCCGCAGGCTTCGCCTAAGCAGTGCAGTATGGTGGAGCTTATGAGAGAGGCTATTAGTGGTCTAGTAATTAGACACACCAATTAGAAGGCTCTAAACCAATTAGAAGGCTCTAAACCGCAAGCTAAAGCAATTAGAAGCTCTAAACCAAAACGGCTCTAAACCGGAGATCTAGAGTAGAAAGTTATGTGTCAATTGGAGGAGCCCCGCCTCCTTTTATGGGAGGGTCATGGCGCTGTGGGAGGGAGGAGTCCTCCCCAACTCGCCTTGGCTGGCGCCGCCCGAGGAGTCCAACTCCTCCAAAGTTGGTTCCAACTCCTCTTGCTTGTTTCCCACAGCTTGTTTTGGCGCTTGACTTTCAAACCGGACATTTGACTTTTTCATTTTAGGATTCAATTTAATCCTTTATTTGGGACAGCAATAACACTTAGTACATGATGCAATCATTCAATGAGTAATGACACACTCATGTACCTCCCCTGAGTCTTGACAATCCGAACCTTCTAGAACATTCCCGATGAAAACAGGAATCATTCCCGAACTCAAACGGACTTTCCTTATATGAATCTTATTCTCCGACCATTCGGATCACCTCGTGATATCCGGATCCCATCCGAGACCAACAACATTCGGTCTCTTTCTCATAATACCATAACTACTCAAACAACGTCGAATCCTTATGTGTCTCACGGTTCGTGAATTATGCGGACATGATCGAGACACTTCTAACAATAACCAATAGAGGAATCTGAAATTCATATGGCTCTACATATTTCTACGATTACTTTGCGATCGAATGAACCACTTACATACGATACCAATTTCCCTTTGTCTCACGATATGTTACTTATCCGGGTTATGATCGCTTGATCTCTGCATACCTAGTTCAACCTCATCGATAAGTACTTTTCTCGCTCCGTGATATGTGATCCCTTGACCAAGTCACATGCTTGCAAGCTAATTGGATGACATTCCACCGAGAGGGCCCAGAGTATATCTATCCGTCATGAGGATGGACAAATCCCACTCTTGATCCATGTGTTTCAACCAATACTTTCCGAACACTCAATGCCACTTTTATAGCCACCTGTTACGGTGTGGTGTTTGATGACATCAAAGTATCCATCCGGAAAGGTGATATGCATGATCTCATGGTGAAGGAATTAGGTTACTATGTATCGTAAAGCATATAGCAATTGAACTATTGAAATGACTTGATCTTTATGCTACGCTTATCTATAGGAGTATGTCCATCACATCATTCTCCTAATGATATGATCCGTTGTTAATAACATCTCAATGTTCATGATCAGGAAACCATGATCATATATTAACCAACAAGCTAGTTTAACAAGAGGCTTTACTAGGGACTCTTATTTTAGTTTACAAATCACACAAGTATTAATGTTTCCGTTAATACAATTATAGCATGGTATGTAAACATTTATCATAAGTGTGAAGATATGATAATAACCACTTTATTATTGCCTCTTGGGCATATCTCCAACAGTCTCCCACTTGCACTAGAGTCAATAATCTAGTTTCAAACCTTTGTGTATTCAACACCTATGGCTTAACGGTGTTGTATGTACACGATTGCTAGTGGTCAATCGATTCCGGATCGACACTTCTGTGTCCGTGTAATTGCATGTCTTTGCGTCTTCACGCATCACTCATTCTCTAATGAGATGGCTTTGTATAAATTTGGTCTTTCGTGTGACCTTTAGTTCTTTGGGGTTAAAACATGTTGATAATATTGTCGCACAATATATCTTCATAGTATTATCCTCTGTGAACTACACCTAGTTTGATAACAAACTACTTGACACAAATGCCTCTTTATTGCTATAATAGCAGTATATACTTAGCCTTTGTTGTAGTATCTGTCACAATGTCTTAACTTTGAACTCATCCAAATCCATTATGGAACTCACTTTCCATTATATTGTGCCACCCTTAGTTTAGATTGAGATAAACTTAATTTGTACTTTGCGACAAAGCTAGTATCAATGTAGTACTCTTACAATGAACTAACTATCTATTTGTCACTTTTACAAATAATATACTCTTAGTTCTTCCAAAAGATCATAAGAATATCCTTACTATTGTCCAATGATCATCTTACAAATCATTCTGGTATATGCTCACAACATTTAGAGCATAGGACATATCTGGATTTGTACATATCACAGTATGATTGATATAAATACTCTTTGTGATTTCATACATCAAGTATCAATCTATACTTGATTATTTGTTTCACTTTACCAAATGTCAATACACTTGAATATATCATCAATATTGAATTTATTCAATCCTTTCTCGTATGACAAGAACCTCTCTTGTAGTTTCTATATTGAACTCATTCAATATCTCGTCTATGTACTACGGCATAACCATATTAGCATCTATTGATGCCTAATATTTGGGTTTTGCCTAAGTCTTTCATCGGGATGAAATTCTTAATATGTGTTAATAAAAGATACATCTTTTCTAATCAACAATATGTCCTCCACATAATGTATTAGAAATATGTCTTAGCGCTCCCACTTAATTTCTTGCAAATAAGCATCTTCATTGTCTCGATGAAATTAAACTCTTTAACAGTTTCATCATAGTGAAGATTCCAACTCCGCGATGCTCACTTCAACCATTGAAGTTTGCATATGCTTTTAGCATCCTTTGAATTAACAAAACCCTATGGACCGTGTTATGCACATGTCCTAGGTAACGATTCTATTAGAAGAACTTGTTTTGTTTATTCTACTACCATATAACAAAATTATATGTAGTGGTTGCTACATTAATCCGTCTATACTAAATATCACTATGAAAGATCCGATCTTGTCATAGTCAACCTTGAACATTGTTGTGAACTCTTTCCCAACATGTCGACTATTTCATAGATGTGCAACATCCACGTCTATTTATTTATAGATCCAAACACAACCGTAAGGTCTTACACCTTTCTCGAGGGTCCTTCAAGTTCAAAACTTGATTTCTCGTATGGAACTATCACGGATTTTATGGCTTCAAGCCATTTGACGAGTCAGGCCCATCATCGCTTCTTTGCATGTAGTCGGTTCATTATTCTCAAATAATGATTCAACCCTCAAATCTTGGTATTTGATTGTTTACCCGATCTACTTGTTTCAATAGGAACTTAGATCTCCGTGACCACAACCTTTTGAGGCACGTGAGCCATGAGCATTGTTGCTGCCTCAAACACTTTTCGCACAAGAACTTGCACATATAGCTAAGGTTCTTTAACCTTATCAAAGTTCTATTGTCCTCCCACTTAACTTTTCACGAAAAATTCCTTCTCAAAGAAAATTGACGTTCTAAGCAACAAACACTTTTGTCTCCTGTTTATGGAGGAATACTTAGCTTTATACAAAGACAGTTCATCCGACTTTGGTTGCACACATCTTTCTTATGCATAGCATACCAATGTTTAAGAAAAGACAACTTGGGTTTTATTCCAAACCATAACCTTATATGGTGTCATTTCAACGGATTATGATGAAGCTCTTTTCAAAGGAAAACGGTAATCTCTAAAGCTTTTAATCTTTAAAATATAATGGCAGTTTTATGAATTACACCTTGATCTTACCATGTCAAACAAGGTTTAATTACATATCTCGAACACTCCATACTCTTATGGTGTTTCGGAAAATGCAAATCCAGAACGATTCCTTTAAATCTTAGGTATTATGCTAAACTCGTAACTCAAATATCTTCCTTTATGATCTTTATCATAAACTGTTTATATTCTTGTTACAATGATTTTGCACTTCATCTTGAAAGTCTTTGAACTTTTCAAATGTTTCATGCTTCATCCTTATTAAGTAAATATTCATATATTCACTCAAATTTTCGGAGAAAGCATATGAAGTTGAAATCCATCGTTCTTGACTACACATAATGGACTTCGTACAACAATATGTACAAATTCCAATAAGCTAGTCTTTCGTTCCCTTTTGGCCTATGAACGAAGTTTTAATTATCTGTAGGAAAGTTTCACAAGCGTCATTTGATCAAAATCAAAAGACTCCAAAATTCCATACATATGGAGTTTCTTCATGTTTTCTTTCCAATATAATTTAAACGGCGATGTCACTTCCTAAGTGATCTTTTCAATCAATTTGTCTTTCGACATCTTTAGCATTAGCTTTATGGATGTGATTTTTCCAACGAGATTTGTGAATCATCCATCTTTTATGGATTGCGGCAATTATTTGAACAACCCTTTTGTTCTCATAACACCTGATAAAACAAATCTTGAAGGCAAGCTTTGATGTTTAACGAGCAACACAATAACCCTTTATTTGTTCTCGATGAACATCATCACATATTCTTTTGCTAATTACTTAGGCCACTGTAGTTCATGAATTCTGTTGTTTCGTATGACGATTCATACCAACAAATTCAGTATCAAATACTTAAGAACCACATTTGTTTAATAAGCAAAGAATATAGCCATAACATGTATATCATCTATATACTTAAATTGAACAATTCTAATCTTTTCTTTTCTGCCATATACTTATGAGATTCTCTTTCAGTATTTCCTTTTCTGTTTGAAAGAATCTATCAACATCAACAGTGGAGTCATACATATGACACATATAGTCCAAAACGTGTATAGTTAAATACCAATGTCTTTGGACTTGCACTTTGAAGTAGATCACCATCATCAAATGTTTGGTGTTCTTTCAAATTCCTTTATTTAGTAATCTTCTTGGTGTAGTAAACATTTTACCTACATCAAATATTCACCCTTATTATGGATTAATCCATGATCAAGCTACTTTTAGCTTGTAACGGTGAATCGCAAGTATAATGTTGCTCTCCAAAATCTTTTGGAGGATTAGGACAACTAGTGTCTCCAACCTTTTTTTTTTTTTTGCAAATTCTCATCAAATATGAGAACATGACTTTTGCCATATTATACTCTATCATGTTGCAACCAAAACTTTGTTTCAGATATCACAATATCTTCCACACATCATGGTTTCTGAAACAACTCTTTCAGATCCTAGATAACCTTGATATTAAGAGAATCCTTTGAATATCAAGAATCGTGGAGACAAACATGATACTTATATACTAACATTGGAATTGTTACTCTTGTTTTAATACCAATTATTAAACTTCATGGAGTAACCGAACTTTCTTGAAAGTTTGCAATAGGACTTTTAAACTTTTAGATTAACACTTCAAAACAATACGATACCAGTAGTAAAGTAACTAACCGTAATTCTATAGTTCTATCATCTCAATTATAACTAAGCGCAAGGTGGTAAACGGATGCCAATGACTACAACAACTATGCAAATTCACTTTGATTTAGTTTATGATAAATTGAGTTCTAATTAATAATTAAATTAATCTAGGTGAACTCCCACTCAAAACAATATCCCTCACATTGTTTTAGTGATCACACGAACCAAATCCACCACATCAAAACCGATCATCACGAGAGTTGATATAGCTTCAATGGCGAACAATCAACATGTTCATCATATCTACTATATGACTCATGCTCTACCTTTCGTAATCCGTGTTCACGAGGCCATGTCATACATGCTAGGCTCGTCAAGATCAAACCTTAGTTTCGCATGAGCAACTGCTTGCTCACGTTGTATACACTTGCGTAATCTAGCACACCCGATCATCACGTGGTGTTTCAAACAACAAGCTTTAGCAACGGTGCTAACTAAGGGTGAACACTTTATGACTTGAAATTCATGTGCATGAGGGATCATCTTATAATGCTACCGCTGTCTACTAAGCAATACAAGATGCATAAAGGATTAACATCACATGCAATTCATAATATGTGATATGATATGGCCTTTTCTTCTTTGTGCTTCCGATCTCCATCTTCTAGCACGAACATGATCTCCATCATCAGCATTGCATCAAGGTCAATGACGCTACTCCATGGTTGTCGCACGGCTTCAACTATTACAACTACTTTGAATAGACACGCTGGTCTTAACATAAATTAAAGACAACCATATGGCTCCTGCGGTTGTCGACTTACAATAAGGAACATTGCATACATCAAATACAATCACAATCATGGCCATATCACATCACTTGCACCCTGCAAAACAAAGTTAGACGCTTCTACTTTCTTTGCATATTTTACGTGGTTTGGGGCTTTCAATAAGTGTCGTTCTAACTTACGAACAAGAACCACAACATTGATACTAGTATTGTTGATCACCCGTTGTAAATTGGATCTTAACTATGCTAGGAGAAACATGCACCATAAAGCCACTTATGCAATACAAGTTACATGTCAAGCGTGGAGCAAGTCTCATGAACGATGTCATGTAAGGTTAGCCGGCCGCTTCATCCCAACATACCGCAAGATACAAAGTACACAAGAAGCAATCGACAATAAAAGCATCAACGCCACAATGACCATTGTGTTCTACTCGTGTGATCTACATATAGACACGGCTCACGATACCCTTTGAGGGGTTCGTAGCATGGAAAACAAAATTTTCTATCGCATACAAACAAACAAGCCAAGATCTATCTACTAGATTGTAGCAACGAGTCGATGGTATAACTTACCCTCGAAGATTCCAAAGCGTTTAACGAGAGCGATTCTCGTGGGTGATGTAGTCGTACTCTTCCGATCTCAAGATCGTAGACGATCCTTCCAGTACGTTCGGCAGCGCTCCCGATCGGTCTGCGTTCGTACTCGGCGAAGACCTTCCTCTCCTTGTTCCAAAGAAGTGAGGTTGTAGCACTCTCCTCGCGATTCCGGCGACCTGGCGTGGTACCTAAGTAGAGGGAGATCCCATGAGCTTCGCTTAAGCCGGTGCGAGTATGGTGGAGCTTATGAGAGAGGCTATTAGTGGTCTAGTAATTAGACACACCAATTAGAAGGCTCTAAACCAATTAGAAGGCTCTAAACCTGGCTAAAGCAATTAGAAGCTCTAAACCAAAACGGCTCTAACCGGAGATCTAGAGTAGAAAGTTATGTGTCAATTGGAGGAGCCACCGCCTCCTTTTATGGGAGGGGTCATGGCGGGGAGGAGGAGTCCCTCCCCAACTCGCCTTGGGCTGGGCCCGGCTGGAGGTCAACTCCTCCTCCGGGTTGGTTCCAACTCCTCTTGCTTGTTTCCCACAGTTTCTTGTTTTGGCGGTTTGACTTTCAAACTGGACATTTGACTTTTCTGCTTTAGGATTCAATTTAATCCTTTATTTGGGACAGCAATAACACTTAGTACATGATGCAATCATTCAATGAGTAATGACACACTCATGTACCCTCCCGGAGTCTTGGGACAATCCGAACCTTCTAGAACATTCCCGATGAAAACAGGAATCATTCCCGAACTCAAAGCAGGACTTTCCTTATATGAATCTTATTCTCCGGACCATTCCGGATCACCTCGTGATATCCGGATCCCATCCGAGACTCAACAACATTCGGTCTCTTTCTCATAATACCATAACTACTCAAACAACGTCGAATCCTTAAGTGTGTCTCCCTACGGTTCGTGAATTATGCGGACATGATCGAGACACTTCTCGAACAATAACCAATAGAGGAATCTGGAAATTCATATGGCTCCACATATTTCTACGATTACTTTGCGATCGAATGAACCACTTACATACGATACCAATTTCCCTTTGTCTCACGATATGTTACTTATCCGGTTATGATCGTCGGTATCTCGCATACCTAGTTCAACCTCGTTCTTGATAAGTACTCTTTTCGTTCCGTGATATGTGATCCCTTGTGACCAAGTCACATGCTTGCAAGCTAATTGGATGACATTCCACCGAGAGGGCCGAGTATATCTATCCGTCATGAGGATGGACAAATCCACTCTTGATCCATGTGTTTCAACCAATACTTTCGAACACTCAATGCCACTTTTATAGCCACCACATTACGGTGTGGTGTTTGATGACATCAAAGTATCCATCCTAAAAAGGTGATATGCATGATCTCATGGTCGAAGGAATTAGGTTACTATGTATCGAAAGCATATAGCAATTGAACTATTGAAATGACTTGATCTTTATGCTACGCTTATCTATAGGAGTATGTCCATCACATCATTCTCCTAATGATATGATCCTGTTGTTAATAACATCTCAATGTTCATGATCGAAACCATGATCATATATTAACCAACAAGCTAGTTTAACAAGAGGCTTTACTAGGGACTCTTATTTTAGTTTACAAATCACACAAGTATTAATGTTTCGGTTAATACAATTATAGCATGGTATGTAAACATTTATCATAAGTGTGAAGATATGATAATAACCACTTTATTATTGCCTCTTGGGCATATCTCCAATATATGCACGCCTTGGCGGCCTGCGGCTCATGTCGGTGGCGCTGGCGCACGCCAAGATGGTCGCTTTGTGATCTGCATGTGGTCCAGTGCTTGGCAAGGTTCGAGCGGTGCACAGGGAGTGGCGGTGGACGGTGGGATGCCGCCCAGACATGCTGGCTAGGCTTGTTTCTCCTCCTAGCTTGCTGTCGACATGTGGGTGACAAGGTTGGCTTCAGCTGCTCACCATTGATGGCATTGCCAAGCTTACAGTAGTGCTAGTGATTAGTTAAGGTTGTTAGATGATCTACTAAGGCTAGTGGTACCCAGAGAGGAAATAAGTTAGGCAAGAATCACTGCTCACAATAGTGTTTAGATTTTGCATGATTTGTGTCTACAACCTGTTTGATGAAATGGCTGCATGAAATCAAGTTTTGAATTTTGAAAAGATTTTTGGTGAGTGTGCTAGATTGGTGCTGGTGAGTCTGCAGATGCTTGGGTTTTGAAAGTTGAGCTTGTTTGAGTGGTTTTTGAAAAAGTGGGATCTTCCCATATGATAAAGATTCAATTTTGAATTTCCATTTAAACTATGCATTTGAAAGTTTCTGGATGATCACAAAGTGGGCCTTGATACTTTGTTATGAGTACATTCAAGGGTTGCAAAGATCCAAAAAAGTTTCTGTTAGGTTCTGAAAGTTTGAGACAACCAAAGTAGGCATGGGAGTTAAATTGGTCAAAATGACCATTCCCTTATTTTATTTGTTTTGATTTACTTGTCTTTAGGAAAAGTGTGGGAAATGTTTAGATGATGTTTATTTCACCTATGAAACATTTTACAAGCAAGGCAACACACAAACAAGGCGGTTTAAAAGAATTCCAAATCAATGCATACACATATGCATGCTTCCATAATTTTGTTTAGAAAAGTTTTTGTTAACCCTAATTTTGATGATCCAAGTTTTTTTTTGGATGTTACACTTACCTCCAGGGATATTTAGGCCATCAACTCTCTTAAGAGTTTCGAAGCGACTCCTAGGAGTTCATCCATGACATCGTCTAGTTCGTTGTCGCCCTAGATGATCGAAGGGCAACCGCTCCTGCCACACTCGTCATACTCCATGAGTTTCGGCCAGCGAACAACTGGTCTATTCTATCTCCAGGCTGATATTCCATCGCGGATGCCCCTCTGCATTGGTGCAGCTTGCTCCCGCCGTCGCGTCCCAAGGGGTCTCATCCCTGGTGCGCCCCGATTGACTGCACCGAGTTGCTCCAGCGCTATGGATAAGGAGCAGGACCCGATTGTATTTTCTAGAATTTAAGTAGGGTCCTTAATGCAAAAAATCTTGGGCATTGTTGTAATTGTATTGCTTCTATAGTCCAATATGTAATGTGTAACTCCACCACTGTTAATGAAAGCTTTTAGGCACTTTCGGGCCTACCCTTGTTCAAAAAAATTCTCTCAAGGTTGTCATTTAGAATTGTGGTATCATGTGCTGATACTTCCCATCCAGTAATGACACATGTGAACTTCATGTCAAAATCAACAGCGGCAAGCACATTCTGGCTCGTGAAGTGCTTTCTCCCCTATATGCATCTTCTTCGGCTTTTGGCACTCTTACAGTCACATGAGTACTATCAATTTCTCCTATACAATCTCGACATGAAGAAAATGTTAGGCCTCAGTGCAATACAATCCTCCCATGTAGTACAATCTAGAGTTGCTCACCTTGAAATATGGGAACCATAGAAAATTGTCTTGTATCTTAGCTAGAGTTTAAGATGATGGTGGCTTGATTGTATCTTCTATGAGGTCTCCAATAGCATACAAAACTTGATGGAAATACTGAGATATTGTCTCCATGGATCTCCTCCATGTGTTGTGAATCTCTCGAAATCTCTAGTTATGTCCTAGAACATGAAGGAACAATGCTCTTGCTCTTCAATACAGGTGCACATGTTGTTCTTAAGCAAACACCGTACCCTTAATATGTGCACAAGTAGGTTAAAATGGGCTCTTCTCATCTGAAGCATGGTAATAGCCTCTACATCGTTGTTGTTATAGATGTAGTTCAAATTTGTTATCCTCTCTCTGTCATGATGTACCATGAGAGCACATTTTTGTTGGAATTATGCCCTAGAGGCAATAATAAAGATGTTATTGTTATAATTCTTGTTCATGATAAAGTTTATATTCCATGCTAGAATTGTATTAAGCGAAAACTTTGATGCTTGTGTGGTTTATGAACAACACCGTGTCCCTAGTACGCCTCTATGGACTAGCTCATTGATTAATGATGGTTAAGGTTTCCTAACCATAGACATGAGTTGTCGATTAATAATGAGATCATGTCATTGGGAGAATGATATGATGGATAGACCCAAATCAAGCAGAGCAATTAGATCGTGTCATCGTGTTCATCTTTGCGAAGCTTTTTCTATGTCAAATATTGTATTCCTTAGACCATGAGATAATGCAACTCCCTGGTATCGGAAGAAAGCTTTGAGGTCATCAAACGTCATCCTATGAGAGGGTGATCATAAAGGTGTCTCTCAGGTGATCGGAAAGTACTTGTTGGGTTGTATGTATCGAGATGGGATTTGTCCCTCCCGAGTCGGAGAGATATACTTCGGGCCCACTCGGCAATCAATATCAACACCGCTTGCAAGCACGTGGTTAAGGATTTAATCACAAAGTGATATCGGATTACGGAACGAGTAAAGTACTTGCTGTGAACGAGATTGAACTAGGTATGCCGATACCAATGATCGAATCTCGGGCTAGTAAAATATTGCGTGACGAAGGGAATATATATATGAGATTAATTGAATCCTGGCATCGTGGTTCATCCGATATGATCATCTATGAATATGTGGGAGTCAATATGGGTTTATAGATCCCGCTGTTGATTATTGATAAAAGATCATGTCTGCATATTCTCGAACCCGTAGGGTCACACACTTAACGTGTCTCGACGCTAGGATAGAATGGATAATTGGTTTATGAGTTTTTGTTCGGAGTCTCGGATGATATCCAGGACATCACGAGAGGTTCCGGAATGGTCCGGAGAATAAGATTCATATAAAGGAAAGCAGTTTTTGGATTTCGGAATCGTTTCGGAGTATTCGGTATTGTACCGGAAGGTTCTAGAAGCTTCCGGAGTGGGACCAACGTGGCCCCACTTGTCGGAGGCCTGCGTTGGACTAAGGGGAGTACCCTGGCCGCATTGCGCCAGGGGCACAAGGCCCCATAGGACTAGCCGGCCAAAACCCTAGGGGAAACCCTAGGAACCCTTCTAGAAGGAGGGGGGAAACTTGCCCCCCACTCCAACCCTTGGGGCCGCCGCCCTAGGGCTTGGAGGAGGGGCCAAGGGGGCCGGCCAGCCTCCTATATAATGTGGGCAGGGGCGCACCCCTCCCCCTACTCCTTCAACCCTAGCCGTCGACCTGCTGCCCTCCACCTCTCTCTCTCTCTCTCTCTCTCTCTCTCTCTCTCTCTCTCTCTCTCTCTCTCTCTCTCTCGACTGCGCGTAGGCGAAGCCCTGCCGCAGAAACTCTCCACCATTGCACTACGCCGTCGTGCTATAGATCCAATCTATCTCTCCACCCCACTTGCTGGACCGAGGAAGGAGGCGTCGACCGACAATGCGTGTGCATCTCGGGCGCGCCACTTGCGTTGGATCGGATCGGATCGCGAGGAGGAGAAGGCTAGTTCGACTACATCACTCACGTTCTGTTGAATGTTTCCGCTGTGCGATTTCTTCAAGGGTATGAAGATCTCATCTATCCCTCTCGTTGATTGCATCTCCTAGATTAGATCTTGGCTTTCCCGTTCGCATCCGTAGAAAAGCTTTGATTTACTATGCTGCGAAACCCATCAATTTTACCGGTAGCCTGTTATTCGTACCAGTCGCTCTTATGTGGATCAAAAGCATCAATGTCTGAATCATAACTACCGGAGCATCTGCTTGGATGATAACCTTCAACCGTTGGTCCTAATAAAATCGTTGTTGCATAAGTACTAAAAAAGGTTATAATGTCGAGTAAACTAGATGGAGAGCTAACGCTATGGGGAGGGGGCATGGAGGCGGTGCTTACTTCCATGGTTGATGGCAACGACATGCAAAAGCCGAAGAAGATGATGACAAACACGAAGAGGACAAGCCGGTACCACCGATCTACCATGCCATAGCTGCCGGTGTCGGAGAAGACAGAGTGAAGGACCGGGTGACGAAGAAGTGCATACACACCAGTAGCCGATGGCGTAGATCTAAATAGCCGCCATCGCCACCAAAGTCGTTGCTCAAGAGGAAAATGAGGATGTATATTTGTTTTCACACGGATGGTAACAGGCTAAGATGGGGGCGAGACTACTTTTCACACCATACATCACAACCATGTTCTCGGCTCCCGTCATCTCTTTGTTGGCTCCCTATCATCTCCTTATTGGCTCCATACACATCTAGTTCCTCTTATTGCGCTCAACATGCCTGTCGCCATGGAAAGGTCGATTTGGACATTCCTGCAGAGTTAGGATTTGGCATGTTTCCCGTGCCAACCAAGTCCGCTGAACACCGTGACTAAAGCGTTTCACGTACAGCTGGATGCGAGAAACGCCTTCGTGCATACCCAAACACGTCCCTAGTTTCAGACTTGATTCACAGGATTCCTGAAACGAGATTCACGCATGATTACAGCGTCATACACACTCGAGACTTACAAGATCATGTCTTTAGAGCATCTCCACTCGTTGGGTGTACCCAGCCAAAAAACCGGATTGATTTTCAGCTGGACGAATCGTGTTTTCAGCCTGGATACGCCCAGTCCCCACTCGCGTACCCAGGCCGCGTTCTCAAGTTCGGCTAAATTCAAACTCGGCGAAATATGGGCGAATATAGACGGAATTTCATTAAAGTAGGCGAGGGGGTACATAATACATCGGTTTTAAATAGAAAAGGAACACCGCCGTGGTCGACGCCGGACGCCGCAACTACAGGCCGAGGCGGGGGTTGTTGCCGGCCTCGATGTGCGCCATGACTGAGAGTCCGCCCTGAAACGCTCCACCAGCGGCGGCGGTAAGCCATATTGTTCTGTGACGGCGAGCCGTCCGTCGTGTCGGCGAGTTCCTCGAGGCGCTGCCGAAATCGCCTCGAAGACCAGTTGTCGATCCTCGGCGATCTTTGGGCCTTGCATGGCGGCGATAAGGCTGGATCTCCGGCGAAGTTCGGGTCTTCCATGGCGGCGATAGCCGCCTGGATCTCGGCGAGCGAGTCTGCCGTCACACCGTGAGCAGGGGATCCATGGCGGAAGTTTCCATCCTAGGGGGAGAAGAGTGTCCCGCGGGGCCGTATAGCGCGCCACGCGGAGCAGCCGGGCTTCCCACGGCGACAACGTGCGTCGGCCGGCCATGGCTTCTCGGCGGAGTTGGGGAGGAAGAAATGTGCGAACGTCCGAAGTTCGCAGGAGTTGTGGTGGTGTGAAAGTGAAGAGGCAATGAGGTGTCTGGCTTTTATAGGCGGAAGAATGGCGGGAGGGTGTAGCGCGAGGCGGGAAAAGGAAAAGCAGCAGGAAGGATGGCGGCTAGGCTACATCGTCACGACAGTCCACTCGCCAATTCTCGTCGTCAGCATTCCAGGCGTGCAGGATCACAGGTTGCTGGATAGTCCAAACCAAAGTTGGCCCAAATTCGGCCAAAAACAGGTCCCTAGGTACACGACTGGACCAATTTTCGGCGTCCAAAGCAAAATTCGACGTCCGGACCAGCATCCTTGGTAGGCGAGTGGAGATGCTCTTACCAATTTGTTTAATTATTATAAACCACAAAATAGAAATAAAGAATCATTCTAAGAGGGTATTTTAAGTAAAGATGTATGAGTGGAAGAAAATTTTTATGAAATTTTAGTGCAAAAGAAAAACCTATATGATTCGATGAAGTCAAGCAAAACGGCATGGAATAATTCCAGAGTTTCTCCTCAAAATTCCTATGTAAATCCTGTGAATTACAGATGCCCTGTTGTGATCCAACGAAGCGAGGAGTTTGAGTAGCTTATGGTAAGGAAAAGCAAGAAATTTGAACACTATAGTTAGAAACAAAACATGCAGTTTCATGTGCACGAGCGATAGTCTGGAACTAATTATCATAAAATGGTGGCGTCAGTTGACATGCAGCCCTACGAAACTGAAAGGGGGAAACAATACTGTGAGCTGAACATTGACTTCCCGGTCAGGTTTTATTGGCAGTCAGCAGCAGCTCATAGCAAAAGTACCTTCTGCATCTAGATCTAGTCAAATGATACTTTCCTGGATCTGTTTGTTGTATCAACATACAAAAAATCAGAATAGCTGGTGTCTCACCAACTCCATGATCAACATGAACTGCAATATCCGAGTACAAAGCTCCGGAGGGCCTTCCACCGAGATGAGCGCACATCCAGTGCAAATACAAGATCTGTGCTGACTAGAAAATCCACAGCAAATAGCAAATGACCTGCCACCAGAGGCACAGTAATATTCCAAATAGACCTGAAGCATTACGAGAACAGCGTCAGATGACAACTTTGCTTGACAATTCAGAACCAAAGGAGCAGCAGAACTTGCCTGTTACCGCTTGACCCATTGGAAGCTCTTTCTTGCCTTTGCCTTTCCAGGCTTCTTCCTTTCAACCACCCGTGAATCTCTGGTTAAATATCCAGCTGTTTGGAGCAACATTGACGAGATCAGTAACTGTAAAATGAAAAAACGACAACAACATTCGCTAGGAGGGATGCAGTTCGGGTTTCCAGTTTTTGCTTTTACCTGCTTTGAGATATGGACGCAGTCCTGGCTCCCAATTCTGCAAAGCCCTGCTGATACCTAGGCGCACCGCTCCAACTTGCCCTGCATTTGGGGAAAAGAAACTCAATTTGGAAGGGTGTTTTCCTTAACGGATAAGGTATGATCAATTAAGCATACAGTAAACAAACATACACAATGGGTAGAAAAGCTGCGCTGTGTAAAGTACAGCAATTAATTAAAGGTGTAATGAATCTAGCAACGGGAGTTGAATTGTTAAACATTGATACGTACTAGGATCCTTCAGAAAAATATAATAACTCCATGATTAAGATTTCAGCTTCTACATAATAATTGTAGAGACCAAAATTTTCTCCTTACGACGACCAAAAGACATCATTTTAAACTGTCAAACACACACCACACTCACAGCACATAACTGTGTCATGTGAACATGCAATTTGTACATCCATGCATAGCTCATAGACTCATATAGTTTATGCATGAGGTCCTGACCAAATTCAGTACTCCCTCCGTTCACTAATGTAAGACATTCTAGCCTTTTTCTAAAACACATGTATGTAAACGTGTTTTAGTGTATAGGTTCACTCATTTTGGAGTGTATCTAGTCCACTTTGAAATATCAAAAAGATCTTATATTAGTGAACAGAGGGAGTACATAAAACTAATGGACTAATACATGCATGTCGGCAGATGCTACCATGTGCCGAGCATGCCCTTATTAAAACCAGCATACTTCCCTTACCATGATCATAAACACCATCTCATATTGACATGACAATCATATACCTAGCCTATTAAGAGAACCTTTACTGAAATTTTAAAACTGACCTGAGACACCGCCACCTTTCACAGTACAAGCTACATCCCAAAGCCCCAACGTCTTGGTCACGGTAAATGGCCGAAGAAGATCAGCTCGATGATCCAAAATTGGGAAGTAAACATCAAACTCCTTGTCATTGACAACGAATTTGCCATCACCAGGCTGAATCCAAACACGAGCAATGCTGCACTTCCTTTTTCCTGTTCCATAAGCCCTTCCTTTCTCATCAACCTGTCTTACGCGTGCCTTAGCAATTTCTTCTTGCATTTGGCGTTCTACTTCAGCTCTGCTTGATGTTGCGTTCATTTTCTGGATAGCTCTATCTTGTATTTCGCTTAGGGGAGGCAATCCCGGTATTCCCCTGGCATCCTTCAAGAGGATCAAACTGTCAATCATATCCTCCGTAATCCCAGAGGCAGAAATGAGATCCCCAAATGCACGATCCGGACCTGCAACCAGGGAAAAGGGTTATTATCACTCTGTTACTTACAACATATAAATTGCCGATCCCCACATAGTCTTACTCAAGCCAGAATAAAAAATTGTAAATCATAACAGGCAACAGCTAAGGTCATACTAAATACTCCAACCACTCATGAAGAGGCACACCACAGACCATAAATCATGGATTCACGATCATCAGAAGTTGTAAATAAACTATCTGTCCATTTGGCCACTTCTATGTCGTATTAGGCAGTTCACAACATGAATGAATGGCATCATCTAAGGCAGACACTACTGGAGACCAACATTTATATACAATCTTGATCACAGGATAACCCTAAGCTACACTGGAATGACTGGCATCCCCATCCACATGGAAATGATCAGGGCTGACAAGTATACAAGCACCACATGCTCATCTTTAGACTACTGAATATCAACAAAATGGTATATGCAGTTTCCAGCTCAAATGCAGCAATCTAGCATGATTACAAAAACGATCCTATAGCTTAAACTTCGGTACTAGATCAATTACCTAATTAATCCAGCACGCAGAAACACAACGACATGCACTCCAATTCAGTTAGTAGACTACTCAGAAATCAAACTGCACATTCACATATATGCATTTCTAAATCACCTTTGAGAGTCTCCATCAGCTGCTGCTCCCTCGCCTTGTTCTCCTCCCGCTGACGCTCCGCGTCTTCGTCTTTCCCAGCACCAAGCTCTTCGGTCTCAACAGCCTCGTCTCCGATCCCCACAACCCCGTCATCAAGCACAGCCGCGGCGAACAGATCATCTTTCTCATCCTCCAAATCGATCGTCCACGTATCGGCAACCTCAGCCGAGGCCGCCTTTCTCGCGGTCGGCGCTGCTGCAGCCGTCTCCTTGTAGATCTCCTCGAACACGTCACCCTTCTCGCTGTCCTCCGCGAGGAAGTCCTTCGCCCACGTGTCCTCGACGACGGCGCTCGATCCCAGCGGCGCTTCGCCAGCGGCGGTGGCGGCAGGGTCTACATCGGCGAAGGGGTCCGGATCTCCTTCCGGGGTGAAGGCCCAAGGTTTTCTGGTGTCGTCATCGCCGCCGGAGGTGGAGAGCAGCCGCGGGGAGAGGAAGCGGGCGGGGAGGCGACGAAATGGAAGAGGGGCGGAGAGTGGAGAGGATGAGGACGGGGCGGCGACGGCGTTGGTGGTCGTAGTTAGGGTTTGGAGACCGCGGCGGAGGTGATGAGAGGGGTGGAGGAGGCGGCGGAGCAGCATGGTGATGCGCGGAGTGGGGCGGCGACCATTCGTGCAGGGCTAGGGTTTTAGCGGCATAATTGTTTTTACTTTTCTTCTACCCGATTCTTCCTCGAGAACGGTTTTCCCGTTGTTACGTAATGCGAACGTGAAAGCGTATTTCCCTTTTGGCGTGTTCCGTGCCTTGGGAAGCTCTGAGAATCTCCATTCTCCAGTCCGCCCCCAAATCGTCTCGTTCCACCGTCGTTCCCCAATCCTAAACTCCGATGGCGACGGCGCCGGCGACGCAGCCGGACCTCCCGGACGAGATGCTCGAGGAAATCTTCCTCCGCCTCCCCACGGCGGCCGACCTCGCCCGCGTCTCCATGGCCTGCTCCTCCTTCCGCGGCGTCATCACCGACCACTCGTTCCTCCGCCGGTTCCGCACTCTCCACCCGCCACCTCTCCTGGGAATCATCTCCACCGCCTCCTTTCTCCCGGCCCAGCCGCCCCACCTCTCCGCCGCCGCCGCCCGCACCTTGGCCAACGCAGACTTCTCCTGCTCGTTCCTCCCCACCCGCGAGCGCTGGGAACGGCACGACTTCCGTGATGGTCGCGCCCTCATGGCCGGCGTCCCGGAGGGATGCAGCGTCTCCATCAACGACTACGACCCCCGCTTCCTGGACATGGTCTTGGCCGTCTGCGACCCACTGCACAGGCGCTACGTTCTGCTACCTGCAATCCCTGACGACCTAACTGCCCTGGTCGATCAACCGGACATCTTGGACGTCGTTCGCTTCCTTTCTCCTTCCGGCGAGGATGAGGAGTACACGTCCTTCACAGTCTTGTGTTTGGTGGAGTGCAGAACCAAGCTTATCCTGTTCGTCTTCTCCTCCGGTGTCGGACAATGGCAGGCCATCACATTTGACGGTTGGGGCGCCTTGGTTGCAGGATCGGTTTACTGTCGGTTATGTTACCGGTACTGCGTGCGCGGATGCTTCTGTTGGCCGATTCCAGAAATGAACCAGATGCTCTTGTTTGACACGCGCAATATGGAATTCTCCTCTGTTGACCTCCCACCTGGCCCCCGAACACGCCGGCTTGTATTTGTCGAGGCAGCGGAAGGAAGGCTTGGGATGTTCACCCTCCCTGACGATGAATCTGAATTTCCCCATGTCCTCCGGTATGCCGTGTTGCGAAATTATGGGGACGGTCCAAATCAGTGGCGATCGGAGGCGACAATATCTGTGCCAGTAGGATCTCACTATAAAGCCATGGGTGTAGCTGGGGGATATTTGCTCCTTCAAGTGATTCCAGAAGGCTTCTATTCTATACCTAAGCCTGAAAGGCCAGACTTGGATTGTTTCACGGTGAATCTCCGTACCTTGGAGCTTGATTGGTTTTGTGGGATTAGGCATACCATTCTACTTCCTGACCTCTATGCTGGTTTCCCACCATCCTTGTCTCTACCAGCTATTTGAAGTGGTAAGCTTGCTCTTAGTCTTTAATTTGCATGTCTTGTTGTGAAAGCAAATGATGTCGATATTTAGTTCAATGGTACAGTAGCTTTGTCATTCTACTTATATATGTTACTTCCTCAGTTCTTTTGTTCCCTTTTATAAGACGTTTTTGCAGCTTAATTGGCTTGCAAAATGTCTAATAAAAGGCAACAGAGGGAGTAACAAACAGTGCTCACTGCTGTTAGTGTTAAATTAAATTGAGCCCATTTAATCCTTATAGTGTTTCTGCGATATTATAATGCCTAATTTATCTGTGCAATAGCAAAGTTGTTTAAATAAAAAAAGCAAGTAGTTTTTGTTTCTCATCTTGTGAATGTGCGTGCCATCATTTTGAGACTATCATACAGATAAAGTCAAAACAGCATCACATTATCTACTGAGATGCTCCATTAAGTTGGACGTGGACATATATTGCCTATTTAGTTATACATGCCTT